>CAMTDV010000025.1:74204331-74808330 GCA_947069175.1 Scalesia atractyloides | reverse complement strand
AAAAATAATAAAAAAATTCGTCGTACTTCAACCGAAGGAAGAGCATGACTGATTCTAGAGCATCCATCAGAGCGAGTTCTATGGTTTCATCGGTAGGTCCTACCTTATACTTAATATCTGATGTTCTTATGGATATATTGAAGTTTGCTAGACTTATGGTTTATGAAAGACTTATTAGTGCCTGAATCAAAACAGAACTCTTAGCAAGCATAATCTTAATTAATGATAAGGAATGTACCTAATAGCTTGTTGATATTTATTGCCTACTACATTCGTCAGGAAAAATTCAGGCGGTTCCTCTCTTAGCCTCTCCAGGCTTAGCTGCATCGTCTTTGGCCGCTTTAGGGCAGTTAGTACTTAAGTGGCCTTTGTCGCCACAGTTGAAGCAGACCACATTCTTTATGTCCCTATATTCATGGGACTGATGACCAGTTCTTTTACAAATACCACATTGCTTTGGCTTTTGGTCTGTTCGACACTGTCCCCAGTGCCTTTTGTTGCAGGTCTTGCATGTAGGCTTTTCATCCGACTATTGCTGGTTCTTATTGAATCCAGACTTTCCCTTTTTCTTAGATTCCTGGGAGTTATCCTTCTCCCTTTCTCTTTTCCCATCGGTCTCAGCTTTGACTGATTTTTGTCTCACTAAATCCTGAGTGAGAATTAGAGCTAGGTCTACAGCAGACCTATATGTGCTGGGCCTTGTGGCCCTAACATTTCCCTTAATTTGTGGCACTAAGCCACCAATCTGTTTTGGTTCAGGGGAAACTAGGTATGGCACTAACCTAGACAAGGAGTTGTAGTCGGTCACATACTTCTGACAATCCAAATTCTTCATTGATATAGATAAGAAATCTGTCTCTATCCTTTCTAACTCATGAGGTGGACAATATGTTTCTTTAATCAGATCCATAAACTTGGACCAACTCAAATTATACAAGTACACCTTTCCAGCAGACTGTACCATGCTTTCCACCATATTAGGGCATCGCCCTTAAATGACTGTGATACAAATTTCACAGTATCTTTGTCAGCCAACCACTGATCTCGACTACGGTTTCTATTTCATCTAACCATCTAAGGGCTTCAACTGCCCCTTCTTCCCCATTGAAATCACGGGGCTTACAGAATACAAAATTCTTGTATGAACACCCATCCTTATTGGAACGCATCTTCTCATGATGCTCCTATCTCTCAGTCTTACTCCTCACATTTGAGGAGTGTATCTCACTATTCCTTGGATTCGATTGAGGTATAGATGAGTGTTTTGATAATTGTTTGGAGCGAGAAGCACCCGACTGTAGTTGCCTTGCCGTATAGGCATTCACAGCCTTGCCAACCTCCGTGGCAATTAAAGCTTGTAGATCAGTTTTACTTATGACAATATTTGCATTTGCATTATCGTCGTTACGCTTGTTGTTGGCTCCATCAGAAGTTGCCATCGTAGCTACTTGGTACTAAACACCAATTTGTATTCTATTACCTGGTCATTCACATTTGATGACTCATTGTATCTATGCCATGGTATTATCAAACCATTTTAGCTCTAAGTTGGGTATATAAATCCCTTGCCTTTTGGATCAGTGTGCTCGAAGTCACAACTGTCAGGCTTTGACATTTTAAATGAATGTCTAATAGCTATTTATATATAACCTAGATCTCAAAGGACCATCACAGGTATTTAAATGATCGGACGTAGTCCAGAAATATTAGATAGTGGATTATAAAGTCACATCTGTCCTTGTCGTAACAACAATTTAAGTAGCTTGCAAACTTGTCATCAAGGACTTAAAATATGGCACAACTGGCCTTGTAAATATATATATATATATATATATATATAGCACAAACGGCCTGGTCACAAGGGACATAAAAATACGGCACGAGTCCTTGTCACAAGGACGTTATATATATATATATATATATAGGTAGAGGATCCTGTAAAAAAACTAAAAGTGTGAGAAGGATAAGAAAGATTATGGTGATGACACATGTCCCTATCTATTTTATTAGTTTAAGGGTAAGATGGTAATTTAACCCATAATCCTAATTAATGATATAATTAAAGATATAATCTTGTAACCGAATTCATGAGTTATTTTAGGAATTCATCATATATATATATAGGTAGAGGATCCTGTAAAAAAAACTAAAAGTGTGAGAAGGATAAGAAAGATTATGGTGATGACACATGTCCCTATCTATTTTATTAGTTTAAGGGTAAGATGATAATTTAACCCATAATCCTAATTAATGATATAATTAAAGATATAATCTTGTAACCGAATTCATGAGTTATTTTAGGAATTCATCAGTTATTTTAGGGATACATCATCAGTTCGTATAAAACACCATACGAATTTCAGATAAACACCACAACTTGAATTGTAATACAACCATGGTGTTCTAACATTTGTAATGATTTTTTATTTTTACAGGTATAAAACACCATACATATTCCAAAAAACACCATGAATTGAATAATAATACAGTCGTGGTGTTTTAACATTTACAATGATTCTATTGTTATTCCAGATGTTAAAACACCATCACTGTAATCACATACTCTAGATGTTAAAACACCATGACTTGAATCATAATTCGTTATTTGCAATGCTATGGTGTCTTATTTACGTCATGGTGTTTAATGTAAAACACAACACCTTGAATCACAATACAATTAAAACACCATGTATAACATAAAAATAACACCATGGACTAAAACATCCAATCGAAACGTAATTTTTTCTCTACATAAGTATAACAATATGGTACTCATATTAAAGATAAAAAAAAACTCGTTATTAGGTGTAATTTAAAAAAACGAGTTACGTATAAAAAGTTATTGACGTTTAAAAATTAAAGGGGGAACTTGCATGTGCATTGCATGTGACTTTCTAAATTTAAAAATGTTAAATTTACCTTTGTACCATTAATCTAAAATATTAATTATTTTAATGGTAAAAACTATTTACAAGATTGCCATCAAGATCTCAACCATTAGATTAAACATCTAATGGTTTAGATTCTTTCTTACCCTTCTCACAAAAAAAACACCTTTTTTTACAATAACCTCACCCTATATATATATATATATATATATATATATATATAAGCCGCCGCAATCTTATTGATCAACAGGCTTTAAGGCTTGAACATAGTTCATTACCTTTGGACAGGGGGGTCGTAGACCACAACTGTCGTTGCCATAATTGACGATATTATATGGCTCGTAGGCGAATCAATTGACATCTCAAAAGGATGTTAAAATAGTAATCATCGCATTGATGATAGTAGTTAAGATCATAATGATCTTTTGATTATGAGGCTTGAGCATAGCCCACCACCTTGGACAGGGAACCATAATGGTCACAACTGTCATTGTCTTATTGACAATATAGCTTGTAGGCGAAACACCACTAATGGATGTTAAATCATGGCTCGTAAGCACTACATCACTAATGGATGTTTAAATTATGGCCCGTAGGCACTACATCACTAATGGGTGTTTATAATACGATCATTGCACTGATGATATTTAATTGAATCACAATGATCACATAGGTTCGGACATAGTCCATTACGTAGATGGCTCGTGTGGTTCCTCAAGTCACACTGCCAGGAGGTTATTAAACATATTAACTTTTAGGACAATCTTAAAATGGTTTAAATAACTAGCCCGTATCGGCCAGACTAGTGAGGTTTAGAACGTAGTTCACCGCCTCTAGATAGAAGGGACTCCACAAAAGGGATTTCTCAACCTTAACTATCAGGGTAGAAGACCATCTTAACTACCGTTTCGCCAATATATGTGACCTATTGCACTCGGCGGGTGTAAACCATTAAGAAGATCTTTGGATATGTTTCGCAGATCATAAATTTCGAATCAAAATCGAGACGTTCGCTTGAACAAAGAATATAACGAATACATATATAATAATGATAATGACTCCTAATCGTTCCATAATTCATTAGGAATTTACAATCGTGCCTTAAACATGACTTTTAATAATTAACTTGTCCACGCGGGGACTTAAAAACATCACAAATCCACACATGGACTAAAAGGAAATATATAAGTCCTTATAGGGACTATAAAAAATAACATGTCCACGAGGGACTATAATGAGCATAAATATTCACGAAGGGACTATTTTGAAAATAAATGTCCACACAGGGACTTTAAGTCGAAAGTTATGTCCATATGGGAACTATAATAAACAAATGTCCATTAAGGAATTATTTTCATTAAATGACCGCACAAGGACTAATTAGAAGAGACATGTCCTCATAGGGACTCAAAGGAAAAAGAAATATAATTGATAGAAGAATTCTCTTGAGCCTCCATTGCTTAACTCCTGATATTTCTCTTCGTGGTTAATTGCATACGGTAATAACACTGAAGGTTAGTGGATAATGTAAGTTTTCCAAATCAGGATCCGTTGTAGAAACATAATTCAAGGATTCAAGGGTTAAAAATAAAATGTATCACGGATTTGAGTTTGGTAAGCATAATCCAAGTTTGGAATTCCAAGAACTTAGATGTAAGAAATATGGGTCATAAGTATCCATCGGTATTATCTTAGAAGTTCGAGACTCAGGGACCTCTGGTATGGACTCCACAGATACAAACTCCAAAATTCCAGCCTCAGGGACCTCCGGTATGGACTCTAAAGTCTAGTTTAAGGTTTTAATAGGTTTGGGTTTAAGAATAAGTTTATATAAAGTCTTTCCTCCAAACCGGTCGCATGCTTAACTTAGCCGTGGTACGAAGCATAGCATTTTGTGGCTTCGGATGAGAAGAATTTTCATCAATGGCTTCTTTTCTTGGCGACTTGTTCGGAAATACATAAAATCGAAAGCAATATTTATTTAACAGGGATAAGAGCATTCCTATATCAAGTCTAGACTCGGAAGGTATAAGGAATATGCTACTGTGTCATTTGAGATTAAACACAAAAGGCTAGTGTTTAATTCACTCAAACGATGGCTCTGATACCAACCTGTCACACCCTGATCGGGGAATATTTTGACGTATGTTAATATCATCATAACCAAACAACACAGAATAGCACAACGGAAGTATTGGAATTAAAATATCATTAAAAACCGAAATATTCAAAGTTCAAAATATCACAACAATGGCTTGTAACGAAGATCCACAAGCGGATCAAAAATATACATAAAATGATAACAGACTCTATAGGCAAATCACAAGGGCGCAACTCCTCAGTATATGCCACGCAGCTTCCGACCTATTTCGTACTTGTACCTGTAACTTGATCTTTGAAAATACGTCAGTTTACACTGGTAAATACACTCAACCGACTCATTTTGAAAACCCTTTCGAAAATGTTTTTAAGGTGCACTTGGCACATTTTCATAAATAGCTTAGGACAGTACAAATGACCTTGTATACAGATTTACATGTCAGGCTTTTACATATGGGGCCCAATACAAAAATTGAGACTTGATCGACTGACACACCACTCTGAACTTTCACATAGAAAGCAGATAGCAATTACCCAGTGTATGCCTACACGCCATGCTATATTATCGTGGTCACTAGCATTTAGTGAGCCAAGGATATCCAGGACACGCTCAAGTCCACCCCCAATGTTTTAGTTTCAGACAAAACATATCAAACCGGGTTATGCAAGATTCTAGTTAATTACCACAACTGGATAAAACATGATCCCATACCCGACCAAGCGGTAATAATTTACCGTATCCCAAGCCCGTATAGGGAAAATAAGTTAAGGGTATTTACCTGAAGTTAAGTCTTGTAAAGTCAAAACTCACCGCAGATCAGAAATAAGCACAGGTACAATTTACCAGAAGGCGTTTATTCTGGGAGTGATGGTAATTATTAACCAATATTATAATGCTAATGGTTCCTAATGAAGTCTTAGACTTGAACCGGTTAGACTTACGTTAAAACAATACGGTACGATACGCTAGATTAAGCGATGATCGGAATAGAATGTAGTTTAAACCCGACAAAGTACTAAGAATTGTATAATATCGGCAAACTATTTACATTCTGGAATTTGAGATAAGAAAATGATAATGTTAAACCCGTTTTGGTTAAACTACGTAAACTAGTTACATAAGCTTAACCATGCGCATATAAGCGATACCGGGTAACCGGATGAGGCATGAATGAGTTCCATATGCCAATATACTTTAAATAAGTTATAATATTAGTAGGATATCAACTTGTATGTCCGTTATGGTTTTAAAATCAATTAATGCCTCAAAAGGGTTTTTTGGTCATTTAGCGACGTATAAAAGGAACTTGTGTATAATCTGATGTTACGACCATAATGATTCTGTGAAAATACTTTAGTTATGATATAATATCAGTAGGATATCAAACATATGTGTGTTTTATAGTTTAAGACCAAACGATGCACCGTAGGGCATTTTAGTAATTTCACACATAGTTTTGAAAGTTTATTTGGGATTCTAGTTTATATTATGTACCTATTGTAAAAATACTTTAAATGAGTTATAAAATCAGTAGGTAACAAGTCTTGGTTGGAAAATATGGTTTAAAACCATACTATGCGCCGAAAAGGCGTAAAAGTCGTTAAATGACGATATTTGCGATATTTTGTGAAAACTGATGTTATGACCATGTTTAAATAATTAAAATATGTTATTTAGTATAACATTTCAGTAGGAAAAGGTTTCATATGGAAATCATGATTAAAAACCATTTTAAGTGCCGTAAGGGCGTTATCGTCATTTAAGAGCGTAACACAAGAACTTATGCATAAACCCAGCTTATAAACTGAAATGATATCCCAACACTGAAATTGACGAGCCGAACTTGTTTACACATGTTCTAATATTTATTACCAAGTTGTTTATGTGTTAAAACATATTTTCGAAAGCCTTTAAACTCAGTTTATGAATATTTCTAAAATCTGACCCGTTGACTTTTAAAAATATATATTTTTGACTCGTCAATTGATCTAGAAAACATGGTAATTAGGAGGTGCCCTTTTGAGGGATTAACACCTACATATTTACGATCACATAGCCATATTCGGATTGATCCATGGCTAAACCATAATAGTTTTAATCGAAAGTCAAAGCGTTTATCGAAAACACTTGACTTTTGGCTATGAAAATCTAAACCAAAGAACAAACTATGAAAAGAGCACTTACAAATGATCCTATGAACTGAATAAACTCAGAGGAAAACTCCTAAGTGATCAGGAACCTCTAGAATTAATTACTGGAGAAAGGATTAAAAAGATGTAAACTTAAACCCATATGTTCATCACATATTCATAAAGATTGAGGATTGCTAGGATCATTCCAGGTGTTATCAAAGGTTAGAGGATAAGTGCTAGGGAGGTGTCAAAACTAGGTTAAGAGTGGCAAAAATGAGATAGGTGTCGAGTTGTGAGCTTATACATGATGACTAAGCAATTTCACACCTGCAGATGGCCTTACGGACCGCAAGAGTCCAGCCTTACGGTCCGCAAGGACCCAGGTCAGTAGACACAAGTTTCAACTTTTGACAGTTTTGGCCCCTGGAATTGTTTCGTCGCATTTTGTCACCCGTAACCCCTTTTAATCTGATTTCAAGGCTCGATAAAGGTGTTAAGGCATATGTGACTTGGATTATGTCCGAAAATATCCCGGATGTTGGTTCATTCGGTTGTAGGTTGCGCGTTTCGTGAAAATGCGTAAAACGCTTAAACGGACACAAAAACGATCGAAATTTCGCAACGATGGATATCCTCACATCCTAATCAATAAAACACATGATTTTATTAAATATACATAATTGGATTTATATAAAGGGCCAGTATACCAAAAATACGAGAATCGGTAAGTTTCTGCAGTTTGTCAAGAATAGTCCCTGGACTTCCAAACTTGCGTGTAACGTTATAATTTGTGCGTAAAGCCTTCATTGGCATATAATAGACTCCCATAAGAGTATGAATAATATTATACGACTCTTGGTTTGATATAAAAGGTCACTCAGAGGCTTAGTTTGAACATGTTGACACTTTTAGTCCTTTAACTATAAATTTATAGTTCAGAGGTTATAAAATAACATAACGATGCATTTAGTCCCTCTCGTTTTAGCACATGGCATACGAGAATCAGTGGAACACATGTTGGAATTTTACAGGACGGGTTTTTACGAGGTGTTACATATACATATGTCATGTGTTGGGATTGTAACACCGATAACCGTGTTGATTGATCCCATAGCCGACAAACACACATTTCTCAGCACATGCGTCAAGTTTGGAACGGTCTGCTTTTGGTAGGTGAACAAAAACAAAGTAGCCAAAGACACGAGTTTAAGGGTAAGGTTTGTGGAATTTATAGAAGGCTTGAAGTGGGGTTTTTAAGTCAAGAGCTCTTGTTGGTAGACGATTCATAAGATAGGTTGCTGTGATAAGAGCTTCGGGCCAAAAATATTTCAGAACTCGGGATTCAATCATGAATGCACGAGTTATTTCTAAAAGAAAGCGGTTTTTCTTTCAGATACCCCATTTTGTTCGGTGATATGGCGCATGATGTTTGATGAATTATTCCCTTTTCCTGATAAAAATGTTTCATGGAACTATTTAAAAATCCCCCCCGCCCCATTATCAGACCTAAGTATTTGGATATCATTCTTGAATTGGGTTTTAATCATGGCACAAAAAACGTGAATTTTGAAAAAACTTAGGATTGATTTTTCAAGAGATAAACCCAAGTCATGCGGGTGCAGTCATCACTGAATGTTACAAAATAACAAAAATTTTGCCCCCCACACATCCGAATGAATTAATAAGAAAGGAGAATCAACCTTAGTTTCGTTTGGTTTGAAAGTGTGTCTATGACTCTATGCCAAAAAAACATGTCTCAAATTCAAAACTTTATTTGTTGGAAATAAATCAGGAAATAAACGATGTAAGTAACCACTGGATGAGTGTCCCAATCTTTGGTGCCATAACCAAGCTTCCCTATCTGCAGTCCCATGAGCTAGCATTACGGTGCCTTGTCGAGTCACTTCATCCACACAGTATAGCCCTTGTCGTTCAGTACCACGCCCAATGATCTTTCCCGTCCTAATGTCCTGTAAGATACAAAAGGTAGGATGCATTAGCACAACACAGTTTAGTTCTTTTGTAACATGACTGATCGATAGCAACTTATGAGATAAGGATGGAACATAGAGGTAATTTAACATTTTCATGTTTTCTGAAATTTAATAGTCCATCCTATTTTACTTGAAGGACTTCTCCATTTGCAGTGTGAATTCTGGATTTTTGTGGTTCTGACATTGTGCACATGTCAGATTTTTCATAAGTCATTGTATCAGTAGCACCACAATCAAATATCCACGCATCTTCATTTTTTTCATTTTTTTTGTTGCCATGTTCACTTTTCCAACATTAAAGAAGTTTTTTGACTCCCTTATATATATGATAGAAATGTAAAGGGTGTTATTTGTAATTCTGAAACTTGGAACTCATCCAATAAATCAAGTATGGTGGGGATAAAAAATCGGGGGTTCAAAACTGTCAGATTGGATTTTTTTTTATTTAAAGGGGTATATTGAGAAAGTGGAGGATTTGAGATGGCATTCCCAAACCCTATACCTGTCTCTCCTCCTGATTCTTCTCCTTGAACTGCCGTAAAACAACCGGTGCCTCCATTATTCCCTTTGTCGATGCCATCTAGACCTCCGACGAGTTTATGATGTTCACCACTGCTGCTACTGCTGTTGGTAGCCTCTTGATTTCCCACGGCGGCAGCGGCTCTCCCCTTCTTGTGCTGATCTGTCCACCAGTCCGGGTAACCCACGAGCTTGAAACATTGTTCTTTCATGTGTTTGGCCATGCCTGATGTATATAAAATGCAACATATAAATTACATCAACTGAGGCATAAAACTAATCATTTTTAGTACTAATGTTGGAAAAAGCACGTTTCTTTGTTCCTGTTGTATTTTCAGGATTAAAAGAGCATAAAAGAACGAAAGAAGCAAATAAACAACCAAAACCAACATAAATACGGAAAAGAGGAATATAGAACCATACCCGACCCCTCAGCAACACCCCAAAAGACAAAAAAAAAACAAAGTTTCAGAAGACGACCACGGGCCGTGTTCATCCAACACGGGGCCTGGTCAGACCTCCCACTTCAAGACAAAACCTGCAGAAGCTTCTACGCCCATCACGGGGCCGTGCCCAGGTCAACATGGGTTGTGGTCAACTGTAAGATTTGCAGAATCCAGATAGTATAGTGAACAGATTGACCACGGGCAGTGCCTAGAGGACATGGGGTCGTGTGGGGCCCTCTGCTGACAGATGCCGTAATGAAGAAAGAGAAGAATGATGGCCACAGGCCGTGCCCACCAGACACGGGGCCGTGGCCGGGCCTCTCTTTTGACTATAAATAGGGGTGCTTGGTTCCCTTCAAAGGCATCCCTTGGCAAACCACTTCTCTCTCACTTTGTCACCACTCCACCACCACTTCAACACCAACACCCCCCACCATCATCCATCAATCATCTTTAGAGTGTGTAGTAGTCTTGGGATCCAAGATAGATTGTAAGGGTTCTTGTCAAACAAAGTCCATGCTTGGCTAAATTCCTTACATCACTTGGTGAAGACTAATCTTTTATGTATTACTTTTAGTTTTTAATCTTTCGGCACTTTTTATTTGGGTATGTATTAATGACTTTAATAACTAGAATCTTATGTTCAAAGTGAATTTTCCTAACCATTTCTTCATGATGTCATTGATTTGCTCATTCGTGTCTTTACGGTCTATATAAAGTGCGCTAACTTCTTGGAAGGGGGTTAGAAGGGTGGTTTGGTAAAGTTCTTGTCTCGTTCAGTGTATAGATCCTGCGAGGACTTGGTTCAAGCTTACTAGGGTTTCCTTCAATACTCTATGGGTATTGGATAGCGGGGGCGCGAATGGCTTGAACCCCTCATATGTAAACTACTATTAATACTTTAAACCGGCTACATGGGATTGTATCCCCGCTGACTCAAACCACTTAGCCGAGGGTAACGTCACCTTTAAAAGAGGGGCCTACCACTTTTCGCATTAATAACTTACTTAATTATCTTCCAATATCACAACCATTTGGGATTGTATCCCTGCTGACTCAAACCACTGGGTTGAGAGTAACGTCACCTTCAAAAGCGGGGCCTACTACTATAACTAACATAATCTCTGAAAAAGTCCGAAAGTGCAAAAACTATCAAAGGATACATAAAAGAGATGTTAGAACCAAGTGATTCTATCTTGTCTATTTGTATTTTATTGTATTTATATTTATGTTTTTAAAAGTTTTTATAAAAAAAATTAGATTGATTAGACGTTGACAAAGAACCGGTATTAAAAGCTCTTGTGTCCTTGGACGATCTCGGTATCTTACCAACGCTATACTACGCTCACAAAGGGTGCACTTGCCCAAGTGCGTGTTTATTGTTAGTAGAATATCGTGTTTTATAAATTTAAAACTTGACTAATGCGTAAAATGCCTAAGATGACAACAAAAATATAGTACTCTTAACGTACACCAATGCCACAATGGTCACACTTCAACTTGCTCTTATCAATCCAGGATGATGATGGATTAGATATCTTATCTGATTGGCGGCTTCTGCAGATGAGCCCTAACCCATCAGAATTTCCAAGTGAGTTCAGACCCGATCCCACCCCTTGTTAAATGTTCCCGAAGATGCTTTGATGTGTTGTTTCTTTTCGAACAGCCGCATAAGCGGCTTCGGTAGACGACAAGGGGTCCCACCGGAGGATTTCCCTTTTTAGGGAATCATACTTTCGGTCAAGAGCATTAAGAAATTGGAATAATTTGTTTTATGGCTTAACTTTGTTGTAAGTAGCGATGTCATCAGAACACTTCATCGGGTTTGGATCTCGCCGTTCGATTTCTCCCTAGATACCCTACATTACGATCCAGAATTCTTCTAATGGTAAGCCATTCTGCTTGAACTTGTTTACCTTGACGTGGAGATCGGAAGTTTGAAGCTTGTCTTTTCCACTGCTGTATGTAACCGTGAGTGCATCCCATAGTGTTTTCGTCGTTGGGAACACTGTAAGGTTACTAGTAAGGCTCGGTTCGCTATTTTGAATCAGCCAAGAAAAGACAATCAAATCATCTTGTTCGCACTGTTCATCAATGGATTATGGGTTTTGGTGGGTTCTGGGTGAGATGGTTTAGTAAAGCTTTTGATTTCCCCCTATGGCGACTCGTATCATCCGAGCACATAGAGGGTAGTTTTGGCTTGTGAGATTAGGACTGATTTTTAGGCTGTCAGATGGTTTAGGGGTGTTCATGAGCTGATCTGATCCGAGCGAGGGTCTGCTCGTGCTCGGATTGAATTACAACCGATCCTATCCGATCGAATTGGATTTGCAAAACCGAGCACAAAAGTGATGCTCGTGCTCGGATTGAATTTGAATCGAGCAGATCGTTTTTGCTCGGTTCCGCTCAGTTTTTCTCAGCACTGAAATTAAAACATGTGTAGCAACACAAAAAAAACTGAACTCAAGACTATTACAAGGCTGCATTCAACAAAAACAAATCCTAACTTAATTAAAACATGTCCAGCAGCGTGAGAAAAGCTTGCTTGAGGTAGGAGATTGTACCGTGAGAAAAGATTGGATCCTCAACAATCGAACATGAGCAGCAACGAGGTATGTGGTAGGAGGTAGGAGATTGTACCTCTTCTGAGTTGAAGTAGCCGGCGAGGTACAAGATTCTACCATATCCGTATGAGTTGAACTTGAGCAGCAGTGAGGTATGTGGCAGGAGGTATGTAGCAGGAGATTAGGTGCTGATTTGAATTTTTAGGAATTAGGGTTAGGTTTTGGTATTGAGTCGGGCTAGTATGTTTCTTGGGCTACTTATATATATATATATATATAATATATATATATATATATATATATATATATATATATATATCTTTAAATCTATAATATATATTAATTATTTAATAAAAATAATTCGAGCGAAACCGATGCGATCGACGAGCGAGCGGACTTTTGCTCATGCTTGGCTCGTTTTCAAATCGAACCGAGCGGCTCATTTACAAACTGATCGGGAATCGAACGAGTATTTTTGGGGCATTTTTCGAGGCACAATCCTCGATCGTCGAGCAGTTTGGACAGCCTAGATGGGTTTGGTTTCGGGTTATGGGTTTGAGTTTGAACTCCATTTTTTAGGAGATTGGCTGTTTGGATGGCTAGGTTGTTGTTGTCTTCTTCTGACATTGCTTCCGATAGATGATGAGCATACAGGTGTTTGGATCATAAACACTGCTCTGATACCATGTGAACCATAATAATCAGAGGCAATGAAAGAAAAAGAGGTTGAATAATTGTTTGTTATATTTCTTGTGTGTCTTTACATCATACGTACATAAACATATATAGCCTGTACAAAAGACCAAATAAGGAAAAAATAATCACTGTCATTGGCTGTCAATGTGCATGATTATGCGAATCTTGTGCAGCAAGGGTCAATGGTCCATATTAGGAAATGATGGAAATTGATCCTAAATATTTTCAATCATATATTTCAACACCAGATTTCTAAAGAAAATGCAAAGATGTAAAAAAATGCACTGTTTTGGGTTATACAACCGAGCCGAGCTGAGCCCCTCTATCATATCGTTTATGAATGAAAATGTAAAGGGGAAAGTGAATATGGGGCTGTTACACATCTAAGCTTAGATGCGAAACCCATAAAACTACGTAGTTTTGACCAAAATTTCCCAAAACCCAATTCAATTAAAATTACTAATTAATTCATGGCCCTGCAATTGTTCGTACTACCTTTAAAATTTCTTCCGTCTACAGATACGCTAGTTCATGAAATCAATTGCAAGTAATCGTTCATAATTGAAACTAATTTGATAGTGATTTTGTAGGCGGTCATCATAGTTTAATATTATTCATTTTGGAATTCTTGGCCATCAAATTCAGAGTCCAAACAGTTTAGTAGCAATTGTTAATTGAACTGGAAGCAATTAAATCATTTTATTATACTTCCTATTTTTAATTTTTTATGATCGTATATGTGAATGAGATATTAATATTCATCTACTGTGGACACAGGACATACTCAATACAAAGGATTTAAGAAATGCCATATGGATATAAGGACTAAAGCGAATCAATTTTAACAGTTATAATTGAAACGGGTCAAAATATAACGACTGTAATTGAAACAGGTCAATTATATATCAATCTATTTATAAAAACCATCAATGATTTTTTAGTTGCTTTTAAGATGAAAATGTGCCAAAAATTAGAATTCTTTCTTGCCACTGCATTACAGAAACAAAAGTAAATGAGGCTACATGATCCATATTACCTAATTGAAAGGAGCTCTTAACACCTTGAAAATGGATTTTGAACTGAAATACATGTGGAAATTCACTATCTGAGATGTGGAATGAAATTGAATTCCAATACACAGATACATGATTAAGTTAGAATTGTGTTTACGTGAACCTTATAATTGAATTATAAGTCCCTTGCATTCATTATTATGATCGATATGAGGAATGAGAAGAACAATAGTACGAACGATAGAAGGGATCTGATTTTATTGAATTAGGTATAGGGAAACTTTAATCAAAACTACGTAGTTTTATGAGTTTCGCATCTAAGCTTAGATGCGTAACAGCCCCATATTCACTTTCCCCAAATGTAAATTATCCTTGTTATGTTTTTGTTATTTTGTAAGTTGGTCTTTTTCAAAGCATACCCTATTGTCTAATTCTTGGCAATTTATTATTGTAGTTTTTCAGCAACATTGACATATTTCTTTTTTTTTTTACTAGATTCATTTATTTGTCCCATTTGACTAGTTCTAAAGTATATGATTTGTAGGATTTGAGGTATAAACTGACATTCTTTGCTGCTGCAAAAGTTTCTTCATGTTTTCCATCTCATGATCTTCCATAAATTGCATTTGTAGGTTTAAACTTTTGTTCAATAAGAGTTTCCAGTTTTCTTATACTTAGTGTCTTATATTTTGATTTCTATTAGGTAGGTCAAATGTCGGCAAATCATCCTTGCTAAACTCACTTACCAGACAATGGGGGTGTTGTACGAACATCAGACGAGTGCAGATAGTTTTTGCATTCTGGAAATAACGAAGATAAGTTCAAGGTTTGGCTTTGTATAAGTTTGATAATATACTTTTCTTTTTCTGATGTGATATTGCTTATTTCTTTTTCAAGGCCTCACTTTTAAGTCAAGTCAGTTACTAGAAGAAACTTGTGCATTGAGGCGACGTTTTTAGTGGCGACGAAGGCCTTTAGCAACGATCCGCCGTGCGCACAAAGAGTCAGAGGTTTGTTTGTTGGTTAGCTTTCTAAGAGAGGGTTCGGTTGGATTTGGGAAACTGAGGGTCACTTTTACCCATTACCAAAAAGAAGTTGATGATTAAACCATTAAAATGATATAAGTTGTTGCTTTTACTAACATCAACCAGTTTAAGCAAGAAAAATAATGTGTTTTTTGAATTTTATATTATCTTTTGCTGAATTTTTATTCAAGCCGAAAGGCCTCTCCTTTCACATGGGCGCAAGGTGCAAAAAGGTGCACACATGTGCGCCTTGTAGACATTTGACAACTATAATTATACGGCTTATAATGGGTTCTCGTTGTGTTATTAAACTTGCATGAACCTCTACTATCATTTTCCAAAGTTTTGATGTAAATGCGCCTTTTGTGCTCTAACTCTACCACTTCAAGGACCTTTCTTCTAAACATAACTGGAGTTTGAGTTACCCGACTAAGTTTGGAAACGAAGATGCTAATAAAGAAGTGGATGATAACACATATATGATAAAAAGTTATTACATTTTATATGTTAGGTAGTTTTAGACGTGTTTGTGAATTGTGACTTAAAACCAACCTGGATGTGACGTTTATGCTTATATAGTTTATGTTTGTTTAGTTTTTAATGTCATGAACCGGAAATTGGCATGTTTTGGTATGAAAAACTGGAAAGAAAACCCTTCTAGGGGCGACAATAGGGATGGGATTGGTACCGTAACAGTAACCGTACCGAAAATACCGGTATCGAATTTGAACAAAACTGAGTACCAAATGCCGTACCAAATATATAGGTACGGTACGGGTACGGGTATTCTTAGTACAATACCCGCTTTGGTACCATTTTGTTTTTATATAGTTTTTGAGCACTCGTACAGGTACTAAATAGGTAAAATTGACATGAGTACCAATATAGTACGAGTACCAAATATGTAAAATTGGTACAAGTACCAATATGATACGGGTACCGTATATGTAAAATCAATACAAGTACTATAAATACTATAATACGAAATAAAACATAATATAAAAAAACTTTTAAAGGTCTTATGAAAGTCAGTACCAGTACCCTTTTTACCCGTACCCGTACTAATACCGAAAGTACCGAATACCAGAATCAATAAAACTGGATACCCATACATGTACTGAATATCTAAAATCGGTACGGGTAGAGTACGAACATTTGAGAAAAAAAAGTCCATCCCTAGGCGACAACAGTCGCCACTATTGATATAAGAGGTTTAGTGACGAAAAAAGTAATAGCGGCGCCGACGACCAGTCATTAGCGACAATTTTCAATAAGTTTTGACTTATTCCCTTTTCAGCCAATTGGTATCTGAGCAGGATTGGCTAATTTGAAGACATTGGACATAGAACATCTCATCTTCTACTCATTTCATTCTTTTTTAAACTTTTCTTGGACATTACACGACAAAATGGGTTGATTATCAAGTATAATACGTAAAATCCATAATAGTAAAACACTTGAAAAGATCAGAGCTTAAAACAAACGAATTCATGTCGAAAATTTGAAAAAACCATGTTTGAAAACACATGTTTGCTCGAACTTATCATCAAGTTCGCTCAAACTTGACTGAAAAATTCACTTTTTGAGTGATTTTTCATCAAGTTCGCCCGAACTTGATTGATTTTTCAAAGATTTTCACTCAAGTCCGCTCGAACTTAGCTGTTTTTCATCAAATTTAATCAAGTTCGCCCGAACTTGATCAAAATTTGTTGAAATTCTTTACAAGTTCGCCCGAACTTGCTGTTTCTCTAGAATTTTCACATAAGTTCGCTCGAACTTGTTCTCAGGGTGATATTTTCATAAATCTTAATACAAGTTCGCCCGAACTTGTTAAGTAGCTGATTTTCATAAGCTGTTACAAGTTCGCCCGAACTTGTACAAAGGCATGAAAATTCGGAAAAACATCTCGGACATTATATATCGTTAGATTCGTATCGACGAGACGAGTTTAAAGCTCTAATCTGGTAAAAATAGTTTTTTGAAAAATTTTAAACGTTTTTAGCAAACCGATACATTAATATTGTCAATTAAAAAGTCAAATTTTACTAAAATTGTCTGTTTGCTAATCATTGTTCAAGTGTTTTGAACGACAGATAAATTTGGAAAACGAAATGGGGTCCGTGAACCGCCAAAGTTGATGAGTATGAACGAATATGAAGACTGGAAAGTAAAATTCGAGAACTGGGTACGAGCAAATTTCTTCTATAGTTGGGTTGCGTTCAAACTGGATTTAAATGGCTAGTTGATGAACATGGAGTTATTCTTGCAGTATCAAAGTTTACACCTAAACTCAATGATGCATATGCCCATGAGAAGAAGATGATAACCTTGTTACATCAATCGATAAATGAAGAAATCTTGATTCTGCTACCAGAATGTGAAACAACACAAAAGTTGTGGAATGCTCTATGAGCTAAATATTTGGATAGTGTTGAGATGATTAAGAGCAAGAAAGTTCTAATCATGAAAGAGTTTGACATCTTCATAATGCTGAAAGGCGAGTCAATGAAACAAAAGATAGAGCGATTTTTTCATTTGAAAGTGCAAAGAGAAGGCATGGTCTTGATAAGACAGAAGCAGAGTATATTGACAAATTGGCTGATGCTCTTCCAAATGGTGAATGGACAACATACTTAATGGTGTTGAAATGGAATTACTAAAGGAGTCTGATCTTGTCAGTGATCGAAAGAAATGATTTGGAAACGCAAAGTTCAAATAATCAGTCGAAGAAAGAAGGGAGTATAATGACTAAGAACTGTGATGTAAGACACTAACACGTTTAGACCGAAAATACGCAACGGAAATACGTACTATAAAATTTCTTTTATTAAAATCATTCCATCATGATAAAAAGTCCTTTCTATGGTAAGTATTTATTGATAATTACATTTTTCATTTCATTTGATACATAAACATATCATTTATTTAATAACCGCTAGTCCATGCATTCCCGTACAATCTGCATTATAACTCGATCTTCAATCGCTTCCGTCTCTTAATGGTCATGACCCATAAATCTACACAACCTGCATTCACCACATACATTCACATTATTAGTACTTGAAGCATTATATGATCTAAGTACATAACTAAAGGACCACGTCGCATTTTATCCTCCGTAGATTCCATCTAGTTATCCTTCTGAATTCGAGCTTTTCATTCCAAAGTCTATCCTTTGATGAGTATACGATCATATACCTGCACTTCATTTCATTCTCAAACAATTTGGTTAACATCATAAATTCTTATATATTAACACCACATAATTCTTTGTAATAGTCTCATTCATTGGAAACGTACAATGTAATAACACATATACAAAATCATCTAACTCAACTCTTCCTTGTATGAAAGACCTTCTACGAACCTACATGCCTCCCTACCAAATCTCTTACATTTGCTATACATGCCTACATAACCGTTAAAGAATAATAAACACAAGATCTATGTGTAATTTCTCATACGTACTAGTCTACACGTATATTCAAATCTAATCACGTTCAGCGATGGCATCCACATTACACTACAACATGTTCTTATAATAAGAATCCTACCGATAAGACTTAGTCAAATCATGTTAACCATGTTTACATATTCTATTATACATACCACGTCTTCGTACGCGTCCTATAGGCCTCCGTTCTTACCCGAACCCCATAAACACTTTAGGATAGGCTTGGGGTACCTTTGGGGAAGCTAAATGGGCCTTGGAATCAAGCAAACATGTGAAAAATGCGAAAAACGAGTTTCGGCAACGAACCCGCGTAAACAAAACTTTTAGCGTCGCAGCAAAAGGGGTGTGTGTCGCCGACCCTGTGCGTCGCTGACGCCCCTTGCATTTGTCATTTTTCTGCTGTGTTGTTTCGTCGTTCGTACGCACTAAAACTCGCATAACTTTTAACCCGTTCACCCGTTTAACCTCACGTTTCTTCCTACGTGATCGTAATTTGGTCCTCTATCATATGGACTCAAAATCTAACATCCGAACTAAAGACATTCTTAACTTATATGTTTTCGTCTTAATATTCATTTACGAATTATTTGACCTGTTTAAGTTTTCATCAAACAACTCATTTGTTTGAACTCAAAATTCACATGGACATTGTGTCACACCCTCAAATTTCACATACGGGGTTCTACCGTGAGGCGTGTGACAAACCGGATCTCAGCCATTAGTCATGTTGAATGACCACTATATGAGTTTAAAAATTTTCCTGTTTACTCATTCATGAGAAAATACAGTTTATACAATTGAGTAGCGGAAGCGTAAATCATTACAAAACTAAAATAGATAATGTAATTAAAATTGATTCTAAAAGTTTGATGAAATCAGTGCGACTCCGAAATGCATCCTAGTCCTGATGTGCGCTACCTTAGCAACCTGAGAAAGACATGCAAGAACAAGTGTCAACACAAAATGATGAGTGAGTTCACAGGTTTTAAGTTACAATTATAAGTAAGTTGTTTCCCAAGAGTTTTCCACTATTTCGAACCGAAACAGTGAATTGCAGTGTTTTGCAGTTACTTGTTATACTTTGTAGGTAGCTATCCTAAGTCATGTCAACAAAGATTTCGATCCGAAGCTAACGTTGCTGCCCTTGTTGTGCCAGGTATATCACCAACCATGGCTAAATGTTAGGCAAATTCTACACTCGTGACCTTCGACGTTCGGTCTAGCTGGCGCGACCAGCTCGAGTGGGGCTTGTCGGGCCCAGAAGTACTACTAAAAATTCCTCGCTGTAATCCAATACTAACGGCATTCGTAAGTTTTAAGGGGACTGACATGTGATAAATGCTACTTTGTGACCATAACTAATATAACAAAAACTCTAACACTTGCGTCGTTACCTTACCATAACGTTATGACATTACTTTACAGTAATGTGGCGCATGCTTTCTCCCCCTGTGTTTTAAAAACATTTAAAAGAGTAGGGGCCGTTGTAACGCCCCGCGTTTCTATACTTTCTATATTTGGAAACCTGTATCGTACTTCTATTTTTAGTAAGCGTTGTATCTTGTATTCATCTTTCTTTGTAAACGTTGTAAACCGAGACTTGGATCGTAATGAGAAACTCGTATTTTATCCATATTATGTTAATCATAGTCATGTTACAATTTTACTTGTTCATACTTTAAACATATAAACGTATTCGTGGTACTCTTAATCGTAAACGTGTGATAACTTGCAAACATGGTATGTATGCGTAATCGAGACTTAACGTGAAACTCGTAATCATTAAACCAAATTCGTTACGAAAATATAATTACCTATTCATTTATTTAGTAAATTAATTTAATTAATTAAATTATTAATTAGTTAATTTCTTTTTAAAAAAAATAATTAAAATGCTATTCTTTAAATATATTAACATTTAAGATTAATTGTTAATAAATACACACCTATATTTCTTTAAAAAGTCTAGGGGCTATTTGAGTAATTTGCTGAATTTTAACTTACAGGGACAATTTGCGCTTATAACTGAAAGTATATTGTGTTTAAAACAAAAAAAATAACAAAACTGTGACCACGGGACTCGAACCCGGGTCACCCGCTTCATCAACACGCGCATAAACCACTCCGCTGTGGCCTCCACATCGAATAAATCCAGCCCCACATTTCACTTATGGACGCGTTAAACGAAGCCTGATCAGCGCGACCTGACCCCCTTTCAGCTCGCGTTTTGGCGGGTTTTTGTGTTTTATTTGAGTTTTAAATCATGTTTTAACATTAATTACTTAACTAAAACCTAACCTAACCCTTCCCTATAAAACCCACACACAATCCAAGCATTTTACACTTTCTAAACTCCATCTAATCCCTCTCAAATCACCTCAAAATCCTTGCAACTCAGATTTTCGAGCAGAATTACCCATCTTCACAAAAGTGAGTATAACTCACTCATTTCTTAACAAAATCCTTCCATTCTTTTTCCCACTTTCTTGGATTAACCTAAGGATCATTTCCATTGGTTTTCCATGGAAAACCAAGCTCTGGAATGACCAGAAAAAGGTTCCAAAGTGGACTGTTTTACTTTATGTTCTCATAAACTTGTTTAATCTCTTACTTTTTCCATTCATCCTAGTGTTCTTGAACTCCTAATCACATGTATGTTTATGGGGACTAACCTAGGTTGTTAAACTGGTAAATAGGAGTGTTTAATCACTCCAAACTTTATGTTTTTGAAGAGCATTGAGCTCACAAGTGATGCAAGTTCTTAAACTTGTTCATGTGTGTCCACCAAGGAAGCTTGGGCTATCCTAACTTGAGACCACACATCACTTGATGATTTTCATCAAGATCCCAAGTTAGTTTGCTAGACTTAAAGTGTCACACCCCACAAAGCCGTTGACGATTGTCCTCGTGTGCTCGTCGGGTTGTTGATACTTGACTACTTGTATCTAGATGACACCTTATCATTCTTGTATAGTATATAGTTCTTGTACCCTCCTTGTTACCAATGGTAACTTGTGTAGTGGTGAAACATAATCCGAGGTTCAAAGTGGATGGTTTAACCTCCCACCCATACTTGACATACATGACACTAGAGGTTACAAAGTGGATGGTTCATCCTCCCACCTCCTACATGATTATAATGATATATATAAATATATTATAATTCTAAAACCGAAACCTTGAAAATGAACTTATAATCACCTATCAAGTTATTAAGTTTAACACTAAGTATGTAATTCCTTGTCACGATTCTAATAGGTCCCGAACCTATGAAAATCACATCCAACTCGTAAGAGTTACTATAGTGTCAAGAACGAGTGTTACATCTTAGTGAATACTTTCGTATCATAATACTTTATCAAACTTATTTTTAATCATGCTCGAATACTCCTAATCTCCTACTCATACGCCTTGTTTCCTCTTGTAGGATAATTCGGCGTCATCCTCGAACCAACGTCTTCACGGATTCGTCAAGTTTTAGAAAAGCCCTAGCAAAACCGTGAGTACACTCGACCCACTTTTGTTTATAACACTTTCGGGTGTAACATGTTTCCATATACAAATCACGAACACTTAAACTTTATGAAACACACAAACGATCCCATATACATGAAAACTTGAATCTTATACTTGATGCTTGTCTTGGATATTCGTTATGCCATGCTTTATTCATTAACTATTTTTAGCCTTCGTTTGACATGCTTAGCGCTATAGGAATTCACGCATCCACCTCCATCGTGTTATTCGTGAGGTCATGTTAAAACATCGTGATTGCGTTAGGGTTTGATTATTAGTATTGCATGCCTTGATATTACTCTTGTATAGCTTTGGTTGCCATAAGGATTTTTAAACTTATTCGTATAGTATGCTATGCCTAAACTTGTGTACTCGCCTTTGCTTTCGCATTGACATTATTTTAAAACATGTTACAGGTTGAAGGAGATGATGCTATGAAACAATATAGCAAGGACTAGATACACACAAATTAAACGTTAGGTTTAATTTCGATGTATCAATTTTTTATGACTTTGCAAATGTTATGTCGTTTCTTTGTTTTGTTACATTAATGTATTTGACAATTCTTATGAAATGAAATATGGTTTAATTAATTATTGTCACTTATTAATGTTGTGAGCAATGAGCAATCTCGTTTTCGTCTCATTCCGATGTTTCCGCCATCGGTTGGGGTGTGACAGATTGGTATCAGAGCCATAACTATAGGAAATTAGGTAGAATTGCCATGTTCGACCTAGTCTATAGTTCTAAGTACCCGTTGTGACCATTCTTGATTATGCTTAAAACTTTATGCTTCCTACTTTGCTTCTCTCTTTCCTTTTGGTCTTAATACATATACATGGTGTCTTCCTAAGACACTTTTACACAATACATGTTTGGATGCTTGAAGACACTCGTAATATAAACGAGACGACTTCACTAACATAGGTGTGAAAACCGTAATTTGGTGAACGACTCTCAATCCGCTATACTTATTCTTTTTGCACGCAATTTTGCCATCAAGTTTGGAGTGAAATCCAAACCTTGATGGAAAATTTCCAACTCAAAACTCTAGTGGACCCTTACCAATGAATCGGAATTTTCTCTTCGTTTGGTAAGTACCAACCACACTTAGGGTACGAAATCGTCGATTCAGGGGTGAAACCCGCACCTTGTCGATTAAGTCCCATTCCTTGATTTTCGCTCTCGCCAAAGTCTCGATTTTCCGATTGGTGTGTAGTAACTGGAAAGGGTAAAATGTCATTAGTCGCTTCTCGATGAGAGCATTTTACCTATAGGCCAAAGCACGTTTCTCTAATTCGAAAAGATCTTTGATTCACTTTGGAATTGTCGACGATTCTCTACCCGAATCATTCCCATGTTTTATGAGCTATTCTTTTTATGTGACTATTTTATGTGTTTTAATACTTGTTACCTCGTTCATTTCAAACCGTTACACACTCGCACGTTTATCGCAATAAAAACAATACTAATCCTCGTGAACAAACTAAATTTATACTCTTTATTTGTATTCATACGTGAGTATACATGTCATACTTGTTGAACTCATGCAAACTATGTGAACCATACTTGATGAACACATGCTTCTTATGTGAAACTTATGTGAACTTTATTCATACTCATGCATGCAAAACCTATTTTCTTTATTACAATCAAGTCTCATGATTTTGTCTTGTTTACAACCTCTAGATGCCTCCTTTCCGTAATCGTTGAACCGCCTCAAGAAGTCCAAGAAGACGGATTCCCAGAAGGAATCCAACAACGAGGACTCGATATCGAAGCAAGAACTGATTGGGCTCGTTTCGGAGCAAATGGCCGGGCAAATAGCTAAGATCATACCCGGCATTTTAGCCAAATCCACACCATACACGCCGAAGCCACACCTAAATCATCCGCTGATTCCAAAGCCGATACCCCCAAACCATCTTACCAATTCAAGCATTTCATGGCTTGTAAACCAGTGGAATTCACTGGCATGGACGGTGTTACCGCCATGATCAATTGGTTTGATTCAATGGAGTTTATCTTCCTTCAGGGCGGCTCCCTGAGGAACTCCGAACCCTTAATGCCACCGGGTCTTCCGCAAGAGAGCCCTCGAGTGGTGGACCACCGAACGAAACACGCGTGGCAACGAAGCAGCCTATGCGATGACTTGAGAAGAGCTTAAGGAGCTCATGAAGGAGCAATTCTGTCCTCCCCATGAGTCCCAGAAACTTGAAAACGAGTTTGGAATCTCACACAACAGGGGAGCGACGCTGAAGGATTGATTGCGCGCTTCAAACAGTTAAGTATCATTTGCCCTGGGCAAGTCGATACTTTCCCAGGTCAATCGCCAAGCTCATCCATTGCCTCTCACCGTGATCATGAACCATGTAGCCGCAGCTAACCCGAAAACCCTCGAGGAAGCCTATGCCATAATCCTCCAACTCAACAATGCATCCTTCAGGGGGCCTACGACAAGGTCCCTACGAAGCATGCGCACCAAGCCATTGCCAACACCACCGAATCACCTACCCCTCCAGCCAAAAAGCCCCACAACAAGAACAAGAAGTGGAAGGCTTCTTCTCAAAACAATGCTGTCGTCACTCCGCCTACCCAAAACACCAACCAACCTGGACAAGGTTACATTGGCTCTCACCCCAAGTGTACCACTTGCAACTACCATCACCCTGTTGGCACCTCATGCCGAAAATGTGCCAACTGTAATAGGTTGGGACACCTCTCCAACTACTGTCGCCTACCCCAGAACCAGCAAACCCAAGCCCTTTTACCCAATCCTAACCCAAACCGCCAAACCCAAGCTACACCTGGTTGAACCTGCTACAATTGTGCGATCCTAAACATTTCGCCAACGTTTGCCCGAAACGCACCAACAACCAGCAGCAACAACAAACCGAACCTCGAAAGGACGAGCTTTCGTTCTCACCTCAGCTCAAGCCCAAAGTTCGAATGATGTCATCACTGGTACGTTCCTTGTGAACCGTTATCTATACTACTTGTCTGTTTGATACTGGCGCGGATAGAGTTTGTATCCATTGAATTTGAACCCTTGCTTAGAGTGCGAACGAACTAAAATGCCTAATCCTTTTGCTGTCGAAGTCGCTAATGGTAAGACCATCTCCGTTGACTCTGTTCTTTCTGGTTGCTCCCTAATCTTAAACGGTCATAAGTTTTCCATCGACCTCATACCTATGCAAATGGGTAGCTTTGACGTCATAGTAGGCATGGACTGGCTTAAGCGAGTTCGTGCTGAAGTCGTTTGTTCTGAGAAATTCATTCGCCTTCCCCTACCTCAAGGTGACTCTTTACACGTCTATGGTGAGAAACCTTCTAAGGGTCTCAAGCTTATGTCGTGCATCAAAGCGAACAAGTACTTGCGTAAGGAGTACTTTGCCTTTCTCGCCCACGTTGTGGAAAAGAAAGACAAAGGTCTAGCATAAGTGATGTTCATGTCGTTTGTGAGTTCCCTTCTGTTTTCCCCGAGGATCTCCCTGGTCCTCGCCTCCTTGAGCTGTCGATTTTCGTATTGACCTCATTCCTGGCGCAACTCCTGTCGCGAAGGCTCCCTATCGTTTAGCACCCTCGGAGATGCAAGAGCTATCAAGCCAACTTCAAGAGCTTCTTGATAAAGGCTTTATACGCCCTAGTACTTCCCTTGGGGCGACTCCCGTGTTGTTCGTCAAGAAGAAAGATGGGTCTTTTCGGATGTGCATTGACTATCGTGAGCTCAATAAACTTACAGTCAAAAACCGATACCACCTCCTCGTATTGACGATCTCTTCGATCAACTACAAGGCACGAAGTGCTTTTCAAAGGTTGACCTCGTTCTGGCTATCATCAATTTCGGGTTTCCGAGGAAGATGTACCCAAAACCGCATTTTGCACACGTTACGGACACTACGAGTTCGTGGTCATGCCTTTTGGTTTGACCAACGCTCCTGCAGTGTTTATGGATCTCATGAACCGTGTGTGTAAGCCTTTTCTCGATCATTTTGTCATTGTATTCATCGACGATATCCTAATCTACTCCAAGATGAAAGAAGAACATGGACGACATTTGCGTCTTATTCTTCAGCTTTTGCAAACCGAACGTCTTTATGCCAAATTCTCCAAGTGTGAATTTTGGCTAAAAGAGGTTCAATTCTTGGGTCACACCGTCAATGAACTTGGTATTCATGTTGACCCTGCAAAGATAGAAGCTGTGAAGAATTGGATTGCACCTAATTCGCCCTCTGAAATTCGTTCGTTTCTTGGCCTAGCTGGGTATTATCGCCGTTTCATCTCGAACTTCTCGAAGATTGCCGTTCCTTTGACTTCGTTGACTCAAAAAGATAAACCTTTTGTTTGGGTCCCGAACAAGAGGTATCTTTCCAAACGCTCAAGGACATGCTTTGTAATGCTCCTATTCTCACTCTCCCCGATGGGAACGACGATTTCGTCGTGTATTGAGATGCCTCTAACCAGGGTCTTGGTTGCGTTCTCATGCAACGGGACAAAGTAATCGCTTACGCGTCTAGACAACTCAAAATTCATGAGAAAAACTATACTACTCATGACCTTGAACTTGGTGCAGTTGTTTTTGCATTAAAGATTTGGCGACACTACCTTTATGGTACAAAGTGTACGGCCTTTACCGACATAAGAGCCTCCAACACATCTTTGATCAAAAGGAACTCAACATGCGTCAACGTCGTTGGGTAGAATTGTTAAACGACTACGACTACGATATCCGCTACCACCCTGGTAAGGGAATGTCGTGGCCGATGCACTTAGTCGTAAGACTCATGTCAAGAGTGCTCGTTGCTACCAAATCGTGGGAAAACTCAATGAGTTGATTTGACAAGCATAATTTGCCGTCATTAACGAGGGTAACCTCGATAACGAGTTGAGCTGTGGAATCGAAAACCCACTCGAAGCTAAGCCTGATGGTATTCTTTACTACCATAGTCGCATTTGGATTCCCGATCTCTTAATCTTCGGACTAATTTGATGGACGAAGCTCACAAATCCTGATACTCCGTACATCCTGGAGCTGATAAGATGTATCATGACTTGCACGCATTCCTATTGGTGGCCTGGAATGAAACGTGATATCGCTCTCTACGTCTCCAAATGCCTTACGTGTTCCAAAGTCAAGGCAGAACATCAACGTCCCTCGGTTTGCTCGAACAACCAGAAATTCCGTCTGGAAATGGGAGAGCATAGCCATGGATTTCATCACGAAATTGCCTCGTACCTCGTCTGGTCACGACAGCATTTGGGTTATCATCGATCGTTTGACCAAATCCGCACACTTCCTTGCCATTCGTGAAGATTACAAAGTCGAGAAACTGGCTCGTATCTACACGAGTGAAATCATTAGTCGTCACGGTACTCCTCTTGATATTATTTCTGATCGTGATGCTCGTTTCACTTCTCGCCTTTGGCAAACTTTCCAATCCGCCCTTGGCACTCGTTTGAATCTTAGCACCGCTTTTCATCCTCAATCTGACGGTCAGATCGAGCGTACTATTCAAACTCTAGAGGATATGCTTCGATCATGCGTAATCGATTTTGGCGGCCACTGGGATTTGCACTTACCCTTGGTAGAAGTCTCGTACAACAACAACTATCACGCAAGTATTCAAATGGATCCATTTGAAGCACTGTATGGTCGCAAGTGCCGTTAGCCTATTTGTTGGCACGAGATCGGAGACGTACAACTCACCGGTCCCGAACTTATACAAGAGACGACGGACAAGATCCTACAGATTCGTGACAACTTGCTCAAAGCTCGAAGCCGACAAAAGAGCTATGCTGATAGAAGACGCAAACCTTTGGAATTCGACATAGGTGACCACGTACTTCTCAAGGTTGCACCTTGAAAAGGTGTAGCTCGTTTTGGTAAGAAAGGCAAACTCGCTCCTCGCTATGTGGGTCCTTTCAAGATTCTCGAAAGGATAGGCAAGGTAGCATATCGACTGGATCTACCTCAAACGCTAAGCAATGTTCATCCTGTGTTTCATGTTTCGAATTTGAAGAAGTGTCTAGGCGAAGAAGGACTTCAAGTTCCACTCGAAGATCTTCAGATCAACGATACTTTGCACTTTGTGGAGAAAACCGGTCGAAATCATGGACCGAGGAACCAAGCAACTGAGGCGCAGTCGTATTCCTATTGTCAAGGTTTGATGGGAAGGTAAACGTGGCACCGAATTCACTTGGGAACTTGAAAGTGATATGAAGACTAAGTATCCATATCTCTTCGTTACATCTTCCTAAATTTCGGGACGAAATTTACTAAAGGAGGAGAGACTGTAACGCCCGCGTTTCTATACTTCTATATTTTAAACCTTGTATCGTACTTCTATTTTTAGTAAGCGTTGTATCTTGTATTCGTCTTTCATTGTAAACATTGTAAACCGAGACTTGGATAGTAATGAGAAAGTCGTATTTTATCCATATTATGTTAATCATAGTCATGTTACAATTTTACTTGTTCATACTTTAAACATATAAACGTATTCGTGGTACTCTTAATCGTAAACGTGTGATAACTTGCAAACATGGTATGTATGCGTAATCGAGACTTGTGAAACTCGTAATCATTAAACTAAATTCGTTACGAAAATATAATTACCTATTCATTTATTTAGTAAATTAATTTAATTAATTAATTATTAAATTAGTTAATTTCTTTTTAAAAAAAATAATTAAAATGCTATTCTTTAAATATATTAACATTTAAGATTAATTGTTAATAAATACACACCTATATTTCTTTAAATAAAGTCTAGGGGCTATTTGAGTAATTTGCTGAATTTTAACTTACAGGGACTATTTGCGCTTATAACTGAAAGTATATTGTGTTTAAAGCAAAAAAAATAACAAAACTGATGACCACGGGACTCGAACCCGGGTCACCCGCTTCATCAACACGCGCACAAACCACTCCGCTGTGGCCTCCACATCGAATAAATCCAGCCCCACATTTCACTTATGCACGCGTTAAAACGAAGCCTGATCAGCGTGACCTGACCCCCTTTCAGCTGGCGTTTTGGCGGGTTTTTGTGTTTTATTTGAGTTTTAAATCATGTTTTAACATTAATTACTTAACTAAAACCTAACCTAACCCTTCCCTATAAAACCCACACACAATCCAAGCATTACACTTTCTAAACTCCATCTAATCCCTCTGAAATCACCTCAAAATCCTTGCAACATCAGATTTTCGAGCAGAATTACCCATCTTCACAAAAGTTAGTATAACTCACTCATTTCTTAACAAAATCCTTCCATTTTTTTTCCCACTTGCTTGGATTAACCTAAGGATCATTTCCATTTGTTTTCCATGGAAAACCAAGCTCTGGAATGACCAGAAAAAGTTCCAAAGTGGACTGTTTTACTTAATGTTCTCATAAACTTGTTTAATCTCTTACTTTTCTCATTCATCCTAGTGTTCTTGACCTCCTAATCACATGTATGATTATGGGGACTAACCTAGTTTGTTAAACTTGTAAATAGGAGTGTTTAATCACTCCAAACTTTCTGTTTTTGAAGAGCATTGAGCTCACAAGTGATGCAAGTTCTTAAACTTGTTCATGTGTGTCCACCAAGGAAGCTTGGGCTATCCTAACTTGAGACCACACATCACTTGATGATTTTCATCAAGATCCCATGTTAGTTTGCGAGACTTAAAGTGTCACAACCCCACAAAGCCGTTGATGATTGTCCTCGTGTGCTCGTCGGGTTGTTGAATACTTGACTACTTGGTATCTAGATGACACCTTATCATTCTTGTATAGTATATAGTTCTTGTACCCTCCTTGTTACCAATGGTAACTTGTGTAGTGGTGAACAAATCCGAGGTTCAAAGTGGATGGTTTAACATCCCACCTCATACTTGACATACATGACACTAGAGGTTACAAAGTGGATGGTTCATCCTCCCACCTCCTACATGATTATAATGATATATATAAATATATTATAATTCTAAAACCGAAACCTTGAAAATGAACTTATAATCACCTATCAAGTTATTAAGTTTAACACTAAAGTATGTAATTCCTTGTCACGATTCTAATAGGTCCCGAACCTATAAAATCACATCCAACTCGTAAGAGTTACTATAGTGTCAAGAACGAGTGCTACATCTTAGTGAATACTTTCGTATCATAATACTTTATCAAACTTATTTTTAATCATGCTCGAATACTCCTAATCTCCCGTTGAAACTCTATACTCATACGCCTTGTTTCCTCTTGTAGGATAATTCGGCGTCATCCTCGAACCAACGTCTTCACGGATTGTCAAGTTTAGAAAAGACCTAGCAAAACCGTGAGTACACTCGACCCACTTTTGTTTATAACACTTTTCGGGTGTAACATGTTTCCATATACAAATCACGAACACTTAAACTTTATGAAACACACAAACGATCCCATATACATGAAAACTTGAATCTTATACTTGATGCTTGTCTTGGATATTCGTTATGCCATGCTTTAGTCATTAACTATTTTTAGCCTTCGTTTGACATGCTTAGCGCTATAGGAATTCACGCATCCACCTCCATCGTGTTATTCGTGAGGTCATGTTAAAACATCGTGATTGCGTTAAGGGTTTGATTATTAGTATTACATGCCTTGATATTGCTCTTGTATAGATTTGGTTGCCATAAGGATTGTGTAAACTATTCGTATACGTATGCTATGCCTAAACTTGTGAACTCGCCTTTGCTTTCGCATTGACATTATTTTAAAACATGTTACAGGTTGAAGGAGATGATGCTATGAAAACAATATAGCAAGGACTAGATACACACAAATTAGACGTTAGGTTTAATGTCGATGTATCAATTTTGTTATGACTTTGCAAATGTTATTTCGTTTCTTTGTTTTGTTACATTAATGTATTTGACAATTCTTATGAAATGAAATACAGTTTAATTAATTATTGTCACTTATTAACGTTGTGAGCAATGAGCAGTCTCGTTTTCGTCTCATCCCAATGTTTCGCCATCAGTTGGGGTGTGACAGCCGTGAACTCACCTTAGAATGCGTGTTATATCCAAAAGTACTATGTGTTAGCGACGCGAACTGGCATAGCATGGCGATATTCACCAAGACATCCCTAATAATATTAGCACATCATAAGTAACCAATACTAGAGTAAAGTTGTTTTACGTGTGATCGAGCTCTACCGAATCGCTAAACGTGCGACCTGATGGTAAGGTTATTACCGCGATGCAAACAGTAATCATAAGTTTGTTTAATTCCACATATGTTTCATGTATGTACTATGCCTTAAGAACAACTTAGTTCTCGACTAATTAAATATATACTTAAATATGTTTATAAAATCGTGTTAATGTGTTATCAAGTGTGTGTCTGTATTAGAATAGCACACGTGGTACAACGTCCAATATATTAATATGGTTTTTCAGAATAATAGTCATACATATAAACAATCAATTTACATAAAGTAGACTTCTATAGGTTATGGTAAAGTATATGACATGTATAGCACACATAGCATAGTAACGAGTCAAGGGCACACTAGCGCATCATTTACAATTGTTAAAATAATTACCGTTATATATTTATTTTATTTTATTTCATTCGGATAATGTGATAATATCCTGAATAATATTATCTATTATCATACACTAATTCCATCTCGAATCCCGTTTAAACGTATGAACTAAATGTAGCTGGTTGTATGTAGCCTTCTAAAATCGTAGATAATTTAAATACCAAGTCAAACTATATACTCGTTCGTGAGTCGCAAGCGTCGTTCAACGTAAATATATATACTTATAATTGTTTTTATAAAAATATTTAATCCCGCTTTGTTCCATTTTGTTTTAAACACTCAAGTTAAGATTTCTTACAAAAATCGGGCAGGGTTTCCTCTGTTTATAGGACAAACCTCGACAACACAAATTGTCGATACTTTTCCAAACACTAAAAGTCAAACTTACTAATAATATCACATATTTATTATCATACATATCTTCACATACACGTACAAGTCCGTTTACAACCGAATATCTCACTTACAAACCATTTACTATTATTATACAATGCTACTAATCGGGTCGGGTTCACTAGAGCTCGTTTCACGTTCTTTTAATACAATTATAGCACATGGAATTATAGAACATCAAACTTTTGAATATACCTTCCAACACCCGATAGTAAACCGAGTAAAAGAAATCAAAACCGACACACAACCGCCTCGAACTACGTGTTAACCAAATCTGACCCGCTGATTATTGACCTGAGCTTTGACTGACAGTTGACCAGCTATAACTTGTCAAAGCTGAGTTGACTGAGTTTGACTTGCGTTTAACGAAAATGTAAGTCTCAAGCCTTTAGTGGTGTTAAATCTGAACATTCGCCACCCGCGTCAAGACCTGGACCGAACCATGAACACTAGGTCCGCTCGAGCAAACATCCTCACAACCATTGCTGCCTGGCGGTCGTTGCTGTCTCTGCCGCCAGCAAGCACCACCACCACCCCTAGCCACTCTCACCACCAATGTCTACCGGAAACGAAAAGGTGCGTCGGAGCTTCATCGGTAACCTGTTGCAGTTAGTCCAGCTCCGTTTACTCCCAACCACTTCTCGAGCCGCCACCATTGCCATCACATATCAGTCACCACCATACTCCCACTCGAACCACCTCCCTGTCGCCTCCGATTGAAACCCCGCCGCCACGACTCACCACTGCCGTCGTGTCCAAGTGGCCGGAGACCACCCGCCTCCATCTCGTTGCTCTCTCTCTCCCCTCGGTTCCCTCTTTCTCTCGGTCAAATCTCACACTCTCTCATGATTATGCAGATTATGTGTGTGTGTATTGTGAGAGAAAACCAATGGGGGCTAGGGTTTGAACAAATGAAGGGGAAAAGGGAATAAGATGATTTTATATCTAGGGTTTGGGTTGGGTTTGGTGAGTTGGCAAGTGGGTGTGTATCGCTTTCACGAACCCGGTTAGAATCTCGTGCCTCGTTATATAAAAAAACGGCCGTTAATTATATAAATAAGTATTAACATTAACTTATAAAAATATTATTTTACTTGTTTTATATATTTAAAACAATTATTCAGAATATATATATATTATTCAAATATATATATATATATATATATATATATATATATATATATATGCTAAATAAATTCGCTCAACAAAAATTGTCGGTCAAATAACATGTTTCACTCGCGACTAGTTATTAATATTCACTAGATAATAATCCATGATATTGCTACAGGCAACTCTTTATAATTACCTAGGGTCGAGTATACGGGTTGTCACATTCTCCCCATGTTACAGGAATTTCGTCCTCGAAATTTACGCCAAGATATACTATACACTCCATATAAGGGTTTGTCAATAACACATTGTTACGCGTAAATATATACAGTTTCATGAAGGTTCGCTAAATAACATGTAAGATCAACACATAACATCTTAATTCACATAATTTGTATTTATTTATTTGATCAAGGATATTACTCCGATGCTATCCAATGTTCGAGTACGCACTCGTGTGTAATTTCGTAATTCCCCGAATTACCGTTACGTGAGTATTTGTGTAATAACTGACACACTTAACTAACCCTAGTCAGGTGTAATGCATAAATGAATGTTTGAGATAGTGGAGTTTGTGTTAACGGGTTTAACCTGAAAATGCGGGTGTCACACATTGTAACTATAAAAGTCTTACATCCTTTGGAGTTTGTACTTAGTAATTTAAGCACTCGATACTCAGTATACCTTACACTCATTTATTCCATTCAATTATTCGTAATTGAACTCCATTAGTACAATTTCCATGCTCTAAGTTGTTTATCCATCTAAACTACCTCACAACCGGGTCTTTTGGCTACTAACTCGCGTGTCCATTTCTCGGTTAGTGTGCTTATATACAATCATACTCATTTCTCGGTTATAATACCATAGTCATTACTTAAACAATCGTCCCGGTGTAGAAGTAAAACATCATTTTGACCCGTTCGTTCTACTAGTGAAAATCATTGATTTCGTACAACCAAACCCTATTTGGCTTCAATTATCATACTTAAATAACTAGTATGTAACTTTAGTTAAACAATACGAAGTGACTCCGGAAATCACTTACCTTAAGCGTTTGCGTTTATGCTTGCTTCTTCGCCTCCTCTTGACCCGTTAGCCTTCTGTCCTCGAGTCCATGGTAATGTGATCCCTATCCTTTCATGTCATTACAATCACATTATGGTTAGCACACATGCTCATTCATACTAACATTCATTTCTTTCCATTCATACATTACTTGACTTTAAAAAAGTCGACTATCCTACTTACACACTTTCAACTTATGAACATGTATCCATCTTAATATGGTAGACCATAGTATTAACATTATTCGTATTTCATAATCACATTGTATGACATATACAACTACATGATCACCTAATTATATACACATATACATATACATACATAATCCATTCCATCTAAACTAGCTTTTCATATCTTCACAACTAACACCTTAACCAATACTTAGCTAACCCAAGCCCATTTCAACATAATCTCCGCATGAACTATATCTAAAATACACTTCTGATGTTAGTTTACTATCATGTACATTACATCACGTTCTATGTATAATTACCTATTACTTGCATACAATTTCACCTTCTAACTTCACCTAGTCATTTCATCGAACAATTAGCGTGCGTACTAACATTTAAGCATAATGTACAACTATTTCCATGCATGTTCTTCCTACTTTGCTTTCAATCATCAACACAACAAAAACATCATACTAATTTCATATCATATTCAATCTAAACTAGCAAATATTCAGCACATGCAACATAATATGTCAAGAATTGAACACAACTTGGACATGGGTGACATACCCATGTCGCTACCTTCACCATAAATAGTGGGTTTCACCTCCAAACATCAAATCTCTCAAAATCATTCATAATCCAAGTTTTATTTGTTGATTCTAACACACCCTCATACTTAATTTCATATCAATTCATGGATTGATCGAAACCCACTTCATACAAAATCATCAAATCAAAAATTGCAACTTACATAGCGATTATCATGCTTCGATGATCAAGAATTCAGCTTCATGCATAGGATTTACTCTAATTCTCAAGCTCAATTTGTAGATTTTTGTGATTTGATGAAAAAGAGAGGGAACCCCTCTTTGGCTCCTGATGTCGACACACACACACACACCACGTGTGTGTGTTGTATTTTTTTTATAAACTTTTAATTAAGTTTGCTAGATTTGCCCCACAAGTTTGCCATTCTAACCCATTTGCCATAAACATTACTCCTTATTATAAGACTTGTGTATTTAACTAAGTTAAATAACTTAGTTATTACCATTCATTCCATGACACATGAAACCATACTAGTAAGATAAACTTTCGGGTATTGGGCCGTTACATTTGGGGCGTTACAAGTCTACCCCCTTAAAGGAGGTTTTGTCCCCGAAACCTTTCTTTTTCCTAGTTTTGCATTTTATTGTAATCACTCAAAGTACACTTTAAGATGAATACATTCGGGATTTTGGCAAGAGGTTTTATTCGTGCCTAAACATGATTGTACGCATTACCCTTACCTTCTTAAATAAAGTAAATAACTTTCATAATCACATAAGGGTCGAGATCTAATCCAGAGCTCTTATTAGTGTCGTTTTCACTTTATAATGCTAGTTCCATAGGACACCTCATCTCAAGCGGTTCATTCATTGAACCTTATTTCAAATGTATACTATTGCTCATACAGAGCTAAGTCCACAACTTGTTCCTAACTTTCTAATTAGGCATAATTCATTCATACGTTTACTAATCGAAATAAATCGGTTTATTTCATTCTACTCATACATCGTGTACGATCTTTCATTTTGTTCACTATTGCCATCCTCACATCCCATTACTAACGATACTTCTAATTACCTTCATATTCATACGAGGGGTCAACATATTATCATACACATTATATAGTCATTCAAAGACTTATTAATATTACAACAAAACCACCCGTCATAACTTACTTATTAAATATGAGCTAAACAAGTTACTAACCTTGACTTCATTGCGTAGACTAATGGTCTGTAAACCGGATCGGCTCGCTTCATTGTGAGTCCGTCTAAAACCGGATCGATTTCTTCCTTCCATGTAATGAGCTTCTATTCGTGAACATCCTTCCAGTCAATATCTTGTTTAGATGAACATGGCCAACAAGCCTAACATCAAAGTTAGCATTTTCTATCAGTACTTGCCATTGATACTTTTCTTCAAATTTATTCTATTCGGTGCTTAAGCACCTACAATTCTTTCATTTTGTTAGTTATTTCGTCAACTTTTGTAGTTCGACTTTTCGGATCAAACTGGCATTCCTACTTATTGTACATGTATTGAAGTACACGTTTGTACTTCTTTCCAAGTCAAGCATACCTTCATAGCATTGTTTTAGCATTTTGTATGAAGGTCTTCCTTCCTTGTAATTATTTAAATCATTTGCCCGGGTCCTAGCTCGTCATTCGTTTTAAGCCTCATGTGTCAATTATTAACATGCATAACATGTAGCTTATTCGGTACTTCTTTCTTTCCTTCAACTAAATTTATATATTTAGTAACAACAAATTTTTCAAAGGGTTGCACTTACTTCATTCATCAAACCTTTCATACCATTTTACTAACACTTGCCTTGTAATTAGTCACCTCAACCTCGTTGATCTTTCAGGAAGTCGAAATATATTTACATTCTCATCTATGTTTTATTAATTACCCACAACCCATCTCATGCGTGTTCTTATAGGTACTAAACATACATATTCATTCTTTTAATCGAGCGATATGCCTTCCCCAGCAAGGCTATTGGCAACACTTATTTACTAGGTTTCATACCTGCCCTAGACGGGGAGAGAAACATTTTTCTTTCTTCATTCTTATCTTACTCTAACACTTCTTTCCTATTTGTTTGGTTCATAATAACCAACGGACTTAACCTCTCCATTTCATACTTATTTAATTCCGTACTCGTCTACGGGTTTACTTTTCATCCATACTTTTGATTCTTATAAGTCTGATTCATAGTCACCTACGGATTCAAACATTTCATCCTCTCCTTTCACTTCTTCTTGTTTGATCCGTACTCAATTACGAATTCATACATTTCATTTTTTTACCATTCATTCTTACTCGTTTGATCCGTAATTACTTACTTACGGATTCAAACATTTCATTCATACTTTTCATTCCTTTATGTTTGGATCCGTCAATGGATTCAAACCTTTCATTCTTACCTTTCAATCCTTTATGTTTGATTCCGTTAGTGGATTCAAACATATCATTCTCATTTGATTGGTTCGTTCTTACTTACGAGCTCACTCCTTCCTGTGCTCCCACTTACTTCCCAATCCTAACGAACATACATGTGATGATTAGCAGGGTCTCACGAGGATCATATGCTTCTTGCGCACTGGCCAGGCACGCAATCCACATACTAGTTTCGTGCCTTCATGTAATCTTTACCTTATGTTTGAAGAAGTGGGTTTCGGTTCATATTACATTAAATTCTTACTAAGTCAATATCATTGTCTTTCGTTTGAAAACTTAACCCCGTGTTTCAATCCGGATCCCACCAAAGCAACATCACTCAATCATATATCATAATTCCTATCTCTGGTGATTCTTCCAATATTGGTACTCGTACTTATTAAAATTGTGTAGCTGGGAATAGTACAATCTCATGATTTGGCGTTTGTTCCAGATTGCATCCTTGGATTGCCCCTTTATATCCAACCTTACCTTACATACACCACACTATTAGTTTCTTCATTTTAGTGTACACATATACATGTTCATTCGATTTTACCTTCGGGTCTTGATCGAGTCTCGGATTGTAGGTTCATGTCACAAGAGCACGCAAGTTTGAGTTCAAGCACTTACCTATGTGTACTTGATTTCGCTCAAACCAGGGCTCTGATACCAACTTGTAAGACCCTAACACGTTTAGACCGAAAATACGCAGCGGAATGCGTACTATAAAATTTATTTTATTAAAATCATTCCATCATGATAAAAAGCCTTTCTATGACAAGTCTTTATTGATAATTACATTTTTCATTTCATTTGATACATAAACATATCATTTATTTAATAACCGCTAGTCCATGCATTCCCGTACAATCTGCATTATAACTCGATCTTCAATCGCTTCCGTCTTTTAATGGTCATGACCCATAAATCTACACAACTGCATTCACCACATACATTCACATTGTTAGTACTTGAAGCATTATATGATCTAAGTACATAACTAAAGGACCACGTCGCATTTTATCCCTCCGTAGATTCCATCTAGTTATCCTTCTGAATTCGAGCTTTTCATTCCAAAGTCTATCCTTTGATGAGTATACGATCATATACCTGCACTTCATTTCATTCTCAAACAATTTGGTTAACATCATAAATTCTTATATATTAACACCACATAATTCTTTGTAATAGCCTCATTCATTGGAAACGTACAATGTAATAACACATATACAAAATCATCTAACTCAACTCTTCCTTGTATGAAAGACCTTCTACGAACCTACATGCCTCCCTACCAAATCTCTTACATTTGCTATACATGCCTACATAACCGTTAAAGAATCATAAACACAAGATCTATGTGTAATTTCTCATACGTACTAGTCTACACGTATATTCAAATCTAATCACATTCAGCGATGGCATCCACATTACACTACAACATGTGCTTATAATAAGAATCCTACCGATAAGACTTGGTCAAATCATGTTAACCATGTTTACATATTCTATTATACATACCACGTCTTCGTACGCTCCTATAGGCCTCCGTTCTTACCCGAACCCCATAAACACTTTAGGATAGGCTTGGGGTACCTTTGGGGAAGCTAAATGGGCCTTGGAATCAAGCAAACATGTGAAAAATACGAAAAATGAGTTTCCGGCAACGAACCCGCGTAGACAGAAACTTTTAGCGTCGGCAGCAAAAGGGGTGTGTGCGTCGCCGACGCCCCCTGTGCGTCGCTGACGCCCCTTGCATTTGTCATTTTTCTGCTGTGTTGTTTTGTCGTTCGTACGCACTAAAACTCGCATAACTTTTAACCCGTTCACTCGTTTAACCTCACGTTTCTTCCATACGTGATCGTAATTTGGTCCTCTATCATATGGTCTCAAAAGCTAACATCCGGACTAAAGACATTCTTGACTTATATGTTTTCGGCTTAATATTCATTTACGAATTATTCGACCCGTTTAAGTATTCATCAAACAACTCATTTGTTTGAACTCAAAATTCACATGAACATTGACTATGAAAGTCTTACATCCTTAGTAATTTAAGCACTCGATACTCAGTATACCTTACCACTCATTTATTCCATTCAATTATTCGTAATTGAACTCCAAGTACAATTTCCATGCTCTAAATTGTTTATCCATCTAAACCTACCTCACAACCGGGTCTTTTGGCTACTAACTCGCGTGTCCATTTCTCGGTTAGTGTGCTTATATACAATCATACTCATTTCTCGGTTATAATACCATAGTCATTACTTAAACAATCGTTCCGGTATAGAAGTAAAACAACACTTTGACCCGTTCGTTCTACTAGTGAAAATCATTGATTTCATACAACTAAACCCTATTTGGCTTCAATTATCATACTTAAATAACTAGTATGTAACTTTAGTTAAACAATACGAAGTGACTCCAGAAATCACTTACCTTAAGCGTTGCGTTTATGCTTGCTTCTTCGCCTGCTCTTGACCCGTTAGCCTTCAGTCCTCGAGTCCATGCTAATTGATCCCTATCCTTTCATGTCATCACAATCACATTATGGTTAGCACATATGCTCATTCATATTAACATTCATTTCTTTCCATTCATACATTACTTGACTTTCAAAAAGTCAACTATCCTACTTACACACTTTCAACTTATGAACATGTATCCATCTTAATATGGTAGACCATAGTATTAACATTATTCATATTTCATAATTTGCATCGTATGACATATACAACTACATGATCACCTAATTATATACACATACACATATACATACATAATCCATTATGCGTTTTCATATCTTCACAACTAACACCATAACCCATACTTAGCTAACCCAACACCATTTCAACATAATCTCCGCATGAACTATATCTAAAACACACTTCTGATGTTAGTTTACTATCAAATACATTATCATCATGTTCTATATATAATTGCCTATTACTTGCATACAATTTCACCTTCTAACTTCACCTAGTCATCTCATCGAACACTTAGCGTGCGTACTAACATTTAAGCATAATGTAAAAGTATTTCCATACCTTTTCTTCCTACTTCTTGCTTTCAATCATAACAAAACAAAAACATCATACTAATTTCATATCATATTCAATCTAAACTAGCAAATATTCAGCACATGCAACATAATATGTCAAGAATTGAACACAACTTGGACATGGGTGACATACCCATGTCGCTACCTTCACCACAAATAGTGGGTTTCACCTCCAAACATCAAATCTCTCAAATTCATTCATAATCCAAGTTTTATTTGTTGATTCTAACACATCCTTATACTTAATTTCATATCAATTCATGGATTGATCGAAACCCACTTCATACAAAATCATCAAATCAAAAATTGCAACTTACATAGCGATTATCATACTTCGATGATCAAGAATTCAGCTTCATGCATAGGATTTACTCTAATTCTCACGCTCAATTTGTAGGTTTTTGTGATTTGATGAACAAGAGAGGGAACCCCTCTTTGGCTCCTGATGTCGACACACACAACACACCATGTGTGTGTGTTGTGTTTTCTTTTATAAACTTTTAATTAAGTTTGCTAGAATTAGCCCCTCAGGTTTGCCATTCTAATCCCATTTGCCACAAACATTACTCCTTATTGTAAGACTTGTATATTTAACTAAGATTAAATAACTTAGTTATTACCATTCATTCCATGACACATGAAACCATACTAGTAAGATAAACTTTCGGGTATTGGGGTGTTACATGTGAAGCACAAGTTTCAAGTACATCTCCAAATGAGTCGTCAAGTTCTAAACCAATCTGCCGAGTTTATGATGTAGATCTGAATGATTATCCGACAGATAATGCCAAACTCTTGAACAATCTTGAGAGTTTGACATTAGAAAATAAAAAAGTTAAAAGAAAATGAAAAGATTTTTGAAAATAGAATAAAAATTTTAGAAAATGAAAAATATGTTTTAAATAAATATGATTTTGAAAAACAAATTATAATAAACTCGCATCTTGAAAAAATCAGGAAACTTGAACAAGATGTTGAGAATGCTAAAAATAAAGCCGTTGTTTTAGAAAAGAAGTTGAATGATTTTGTGACCTCGTCATTAATGTTAGATCATATATGTCCAAAACCGATCAACGAAAATAAAAAGAAAATTCCAATAATTGACATTGTCGCAAATTATGACAATGTCATGATTGAGGATTGTGATGATTATACTGATGATGAAAGTGTTAAAAAGAATAAAATGAAATATTTTTAAAACTAAAAGAAAAATTTCAAGAAACTGTTCTACAATCTACTGAAGAAGGTGAATGCTCAACGCAAAAACCTTCTAAGCAGAACGGAGAACGAAAACAAAAGGAAAAACAAAGTTCTAAAAATTTTCAAAAGAAACATAAAAGCTCATCGGTACGATCATCCAATCATTATAAAAACTCACAAAAATCTGAAAATAAGTGGTGCAGATCGGATCAAAGTGCTTCAACGTCAAATCAAAGTTTTAGAAGAAGCAGGAAAGATGGCTACCACACTTCAAATCAATGTTATGATTGGAGTGTATGGTTGATAGAAAAGATCGATATGAGAACAAGAAGCGTCATAAATGGGGAGTAACTGGACACATTGCTAGTAAATATCTACAAATTAAAACTAAACCTGCTCATATTGATAACAAAAATTCTGGACTACCAACTCAGGTTTGGAAACAATGTACAGAAACTACAAACAAGGTGAAACCAGTTATTACTAAGTTTTCAAATTTTGAAACTGGTGAATCCTCGAATAGTAATGATCAAAAAGTTTCTACTTTGTATTTCAAGAAAGCTTTAACGAAAAATCAATCATGGTTGGTAAAAGAAAAAGAAGTTACACAATGAGGAAAAATTGAATGGTTAGAGGACTTTCCAAAACTTGAGAAAGTCCAAAATAGACCTGATTGTGAAAAGAAAGTCAAAATTAAGGTTGAAGAAATAACACCTAAGATTGCAAAGGCTTGGGTGTCACTATTCAACTAACTATTTGAATTTTTGTGTAGGAACTTCTAAGAAGAAAGTAAATTACTGAGAATGGAGTTCCGTGGTACACAATGAAAACGGGCCGGGTTTTCAAGTTCTATATAAAGGCCTTATTACATATTCCAAAATGTTTACTTTAAATTATGAAAATTTTTAGAGAAAATTTTTCAAAAACACATTCCAATAATGTTTACTTGAAAATTTTTACAAATTTTTTTGAAGAAAAATTGAAAAATTTCACAGAACCCTCACTTTTGAATAGACAAAACCCAAGGGTATAAATTGTTATAAACGCAAAAGTGTCATAGTTTTTGGCATCATGATGGGGGAGTGCTTTAAAAGTAAAACTGTGAAGCAGTAATGGATAGAGAATTGAAGTAATTCTCAGAAGTTGGTCAATGTTTTTATAAACAAAAAATTCCAAAAATATGTTTTGCTGAAATTTAGGTGGAGAAAATTTTTTCAGAATATCCAAAAACATATTAAATACGAAAAGTACAAAAACATTGAAAAGGGCAAAAAAAGTTTTGTGGATAAAAGGAAATGATAGTACATCAGTGGACTATCACAGTATGCTAAAGATTTGTAAAGTTTAAAAGGTGATAAACAAGTCTTACTGTGGATGTGTCGATAGACTTTACACGTTCAGTAAATTATTTCCAGGATATAAACTAAATTTTACAACTGCTTAAACTTGTGGATTAACATCTCTTGGATATATGGACTTAGTACTCTGAAATTTTGTTTGAGAGATTGCCTGATTCTGAGATACGAGGTCTTTATAGATGATTGATATCTGGGGTATTATACAAGTTCTTCTGATTTTGCGGAAGCAATAGCCTAGAACTTCTATAATACTTTTGCTATAAACCCTTAAATCTGCAACAAAATTGAAAGAATCGAAAGATCTAATCAATTGCAGTGCTTAAAAGATTCCTTAATTGGAACACTACTTTAAGTCGAGCCTTCATCTCTTTGTCGGTACGGTGGTACTAACCTAAGCTCTCAAGGTCTCGCACAACCTAGACACAGATATCAATTATGCTATACTCACCTGTAAGATGAAATCTAGGGAATCTTGATACGGGAGTATATTCTGAGATGGGAACCATAGTTAAGTCAAGTTTATTAATTCTACCTAACATATCTTAGAACAATTGAGAAATGTGTTGAAGTTTAAGAGGACATATATATCGACAATCTAGGTAAATTTGTTTAAAACTTAGTGTCATGAAGAGGTCAATGGTAGGGCTGCAAATGAACCAAACGTTTGGCGAACAGTTCATGAACCATTCAGCGGGAAGTTCGTTTGTGTTCATTCATTTATTAAACAAACGGACACGAATAAGAAATTCCGTTCATTTAGTTAAATGAACAAACATGAATAGAGGTCGCGTTCGTTCGTTTATGTTCGTGAACGTTTGGTAACGTGTTCTTTTGTGTTCATAGTTCATTAGTGTTTTCAGTTTTTATATTTATTTAAATATATCAAATTTCCGACAAATTAAACATCTAATAAGTGTCACTGTATTATATTTCTGTTTATGAACGATTGTTTGTGTTCGTTTGTTTCCATTTGTGTTCATGAACATTAGTTTATGCTCATTTGTGTTCGCCAACGTTCGTTGCATAATATTAACAAACAAACACAAACGAACGAACACGAACAAGTTCATTTCCTTAACAAACAAACACAAAAATAAAATCTTGTTCGATAAGTGTTCGTGAACGTTCGTGAACACATATATTTTTTAACAAACAAACACGAAAAAGGTCTTGTTCGTGTTTGTTTGGTTCGTTTGCAGCCCTAGACAATGGTACTTGTGATATGCCTCAAATAACTGATATGATCCTTTAACACAAACACAACAAAAATATGTTTGTACATAGTTAGAGCATGATATTCATTACATAAAAACAAAAGACTATATTATCTTTTAGTTTTGGCCATTGATGATGAAATACTGATTTTCAAAATCTAAAGCTACTAAACAAAAGTTTCAAATTGTTCTAAAGTTTAAAAAGTTCATTAATTTGAAACTTACATTTGAATAAATATGACAGTTTAGTGTCAAAACGTTTAATCAAGATCATTAAGTTTAACTTGATACATGAATCAGATATTCAAGGTCATTAATTTGGACTTGATTAACTGAGAGGGTTTAAAACTGATAAGAAGATTAAAATTTGATATGTTTGTATTTAGAGATTTCAAAATTTGAATCTGAAATGTTTTATTTGAAAGTTTGAGGAACTTTGAAACATGAAGTTGATTTTAAGGGGGAGCTGGATAAAACACTTTGATTGAAGATACCAGAAAGCTCAAAGTAAGGGGGAGCATGGTGATTCACGTTTTATCAAGACAAGCTCGAGAAGAAAAGAGAATACGATTATAGATGATATGAAGATCATGGTTGTTAAAGTTATTCAAGAAATAAGATTAAGAAAATATTAAAGACTTAGGAATTCAATTGAAGAATGATGACGACGGCAACATCCAAGGGGGAATCTGTTGATGCATATGTCTGTTGCCTACGTCATCATATTACGTCGACTCTGTGTTTAAGAGCAAAATGTTAAGTTTATGTATGTTGGGAAACAAGTTCGCCCGAACTTGTCCTGTGAAGCACAAGTTCGCCGGAACTTGTCCATACCACATATCAAGCGAACTTGTTGTCTTATAAATAGGTAACTTGTCATTTCATTTGTAAGATTCAGAGATTTTGTGTACTGGACGGCGAAGCTCTGTCCAAGTGTTTCCAGGATCTGTAACGTTTACACATTAATGAAACAGTGATTAATCAGTAACAAACTAGTATCCAATGTTGCCTATGCAAACGGATTCCGCACGTTTATCTTAGGTTTGCCAAATTAGGACCCGAACGATCCGTACAACGGACGTACAATGAAGATGAAAATTAACAAATAAAACAAAAATAATAATAAGTAGCAAAACGATACAAATGATCTAAATTAGGGCTGAAAAGGGAATAAGTCTTGACCCCAAATCCATATGTCTTGAGCAATATAGTACATTCCATTTTTTATAACTTTATCAGTTCCCAAATTTATCCGGCAGACAACAAAGAGGTGATGTAGCAGCCCATCTAACAAAAGGATTCCAATTCAGTGTTCTGCTACAAATAAAAGTTGCGAATTTATAAACAAATAAGGCAGATATCTATGAAATATAATACTAATGCGGGGGGTTTAGTAATTCTTGACTTGTTTCCTCACCTTGATATCATCTATACAGAAAGCTCAACATGCTTTGTCATCGCGCTTATGTTTCCTTTGATTTTCCTAAAGATATGTAAAAGGGAGCAAAAGCCAATTGTAAATACAAAATGATAACAAAACAGCAATGGATGTATTGTGTATAATGTTGATCACTTCTACATATCATTCCAGTTAGCTAGTTAAGTAATCCGATAACAATTATTCGTCCTATTTAACATTATGCTATTGCTTCAATCTGTCAGACCCCAACCGATGGCGGAATCATCGAGGCGGACGAAAAGTAGATTGCTCGAGAATTCATAATGCTAAACTTTGTGACAATAAGTTAAGATAATAAAACTCCACTTCATTTTATTCAAGATTTGATTACATCAATTTGAAACAAGTACAACGTTTAAAGATGAAAGTACAATAGGGTCAAAGTACAAATACAACAACAATTAAATTAAAAGTGGGTTTCTAAATCCATCCTACTAGATTCCCTGATCATCATCGTCATCAACCTGCAATACATGTTAATGTATAGTTCAACACACAAGGGCATTGACGAGCATACAAGTTTAGCTAATAGCATAATAAAACGTTTAACAAATCCTCATGCATATATGTAAACTTAAGATTAATCATGCAAAACTATCATGCGAATATACAAGTCAACCCAAAGTTTACCGCTAGCGTAATCTAATCATAGCAATGACTAGACCGTTTTGTTTAACTTAACTTGACCTCACGAATACGGCGGTGCGTTACTCCTATAGCTCTACACATGTTAAGAGAGGCTTGATTGCAGTTAAGGGGATAGTATAAGAAAACAAGTATAAGCATGTATAAATCTGAGTTTGACATATTTACACATATGAGGGATTGTTTGTGATTTAAGTATAAGCATGATTGTGTCGTTTTGATAGCTTACATGTATTGCACCCAAAGTGTAAAAAGGAAAATGGGTCAGGTATACACACAATTTTGCAAGCTTCCTAAACGGGTTCGGGAGTTGATGAGTGTTGAAGTGGCTCACAAAGAGTTACCATACAAGCAGTTAGCAGGAGAGTGTGAGTATTCTGAGTTGGACGATAGGTCCTGGAGCAGAAAGTACGGAAAGAAACGAAGAAAACACCACTTCGTACGAAGAGGGCAGATCTTCTTATACGAGTTGACATGTAGTTCGTATTAGTTGATTGTGGCCTCATACGAACTGAGGTGCAGCTCGTACGAGTTCACTGTCCTCCTCGTACAAGGCGGCAATTTTGGAATGTTTTAGCTTGTTGCGGGCCCGTTTCGAGAATGGTTTATGTGAACGGGGTTTCTGACACGAGGCATAACGGTCGGGAGTCATAATACTAGATCTGATTGTGATTGATATTATGTCGGACCAGTTTAGTAAGAAAATACAAGAAAATAAGTATAGTCTACATATTTTTAGTTAAGTTTGTCATAGAGGTCAAGCATGGAGACGTTAGTGTCGTTATATGATTCACCAAAGCACAATGTTTATCAACATAGTTGATGAACCCGGTTGGTCTGAATGTGCATAAATTTAAAGTACAAAATCGTGCACAAGTGGTGGTGGAACTTAATTTGGAGAGCCCAAGCTTCCAACGTTCTCACACCAGCTGAAACTAAGCTCAAGTTGAAATTTGTAAGGTGTTAGTGAGTTAGACTCACTTAGATAAATCTAGAAACGAGCTGCTAGAAGTTCGGGATTTTGAGTGTAAGAGTGAGAGTGTCCGGAAGGAGTGAACGCGGGAGAGTGCGTCTGTATTTATAGGGAAAACAGATCTGCTCGTACGAGTTTTGGCTGCCTCGTACGAGGGAAAGTTCACTTCGTACGAGCGGTGGTGCCTTCGTACGTGTTGGCCTGTTCTTGGGTTGGTTTAGCGGTTTTAAACAGTTTTTAAGTATTTTTAAGTAGGCATGACGATTGTATAAGTATAATAGCACACTAATTAAGTATTCTAAACATAAGTAGGTATCCATGAATGAGTATTTCACGTATGATAAGCAAAAGTTTGTATGTAAATAGGCATTCGAAATGATTAAATCGTACATTTATAGGTATGAATAAAATGCGGGTTTTCATTATCATCAAAATCTCGAAATACAAGGATAAAGGATAGCGAATACAAGTTTCCGTAAATAGAAATATAACAACACTTTCTAAATACGGAAAGTCTAGGAATGCGGAGCATTACACAATCGAAGTAGCCTCATATTCAGATCCTAAACTTTCTAGAATATTTATAAGTTCTCCATCTTTTTAGTGGCTGTAATAAACCACGCTAATAAACCCTACAGTAAGTTTATGGACTATACAATCTAGTGTCACACACCTAAAAAACCTAACATACATCCTTTATCTTATTCATTTTCTCAAACAACACAACCATAACACCATCTAATACACACAAAATTGAAACAATAACTTGCAACTCATACCAAATCCATCTTTAACAACATACACAAATCGCCTCATAAGTAGAAACCAATCATCTGTGTCTGGTAAACTACCGACTGGTCCAATCAAAACCGTTCAAACACGCATCACAATCAAAGAATCCAAAATTAAAGGCAAGGCGAACTCACCTGAACGGCGGCGAGAAGACCGTTTGCGTCTCCGGAAACCCAAGTTCATTGAAGTGAGAAAAAAGCGATGAAGAAAGAAGCATATACAGAAGGAAAATTATAGAACCTTACCATCCTCAGGCGATAATCTCTCTGTGAGGAAGAAGGAATCGGCCAGTGAATATAAGGTAAAAGGAAAGAAAAATTAGGGTTTATCCACAAACAGGTTTTGGGGAAGACACAAGCAATGGGTGGGTTTATAATATGCTCGTTTGAATCTTATAATGCCTCAATACTTAGCCACATGTCCATAAATTAGATGATCAGTTATTTTCAAAAAATAAAGAGGGCGGGCTGAACAGCTTACACATGTCAAATTATTTTTATTTATTAGTATAATAAAGAGGATGACATCTGAGCGTGGGAGCATGTATAAGTTCTTATGCGCATGCCCCCTACGTGAGTAGGAGTCCTGTGTGCTTGTGTGCATGTCTTCTCATGCGTATGAATGTAACGTGTCCACATGCATATATATCTTTTATCAGCTTCCCATGAATCATGCACTGTATGCATATTCTTATATTTCATGATTATGCCATGCATATATCACACTAAATCTATCACATCCAAATTAACAACACCTTAACACAACCTGGTGAAACCTCTAACCGAAACCCGGATTACATACTCAAGACCTCAAACGTTACTTGTACATGAGATTTCTAGGCTACGGACATAAACTGCACTAACATTTTTTATCTTTAATTTGAGTACCATATTGCTATATAAAATATGAAAAATAATAAAAATCCAAATTTTTTTTGTTGTATTTCAATGTTGTATAACATTTATGTGCTTGGATTTTTGGACTAGATTTTTGTAATAGATTTTTTTATGTTAGATTTTTTTTTGTACTAGATTTTTTGTGTTGTATGTTTAAGAAAACAAAGGTACGAGGGTTTGTGTCACACCCCAACCGATGACGGAAACATCGGGGCGTGGCACTAGGCGAATCAGATTGCTCAAGAGAATCCGTAACAACTATTTAAGCGTTAATATTTAAGCGTTCAATATCCCATACTATTAAACATAAAATCCTCAAATAATTATTACAAATATCAAATAATCTCTTAAACATAATCCAATCCGATCTTTCCTAAATTTCTATTAGGTGCGTTTCTAAAGATAGATCCTAATCCTTTGCAGCGAGAATCATCAACCTGTCACACACGTTAAAATAAAGTCAATACAATTAAGTAAAGGTGAGCATACAGGTTTGCGTACATAATAGATATAAAAGCGTTTAGCATACACCGCATGACATTACGTAAGAGATGTGAACTATGTAACTACTTAGATTCAAGTAAACCAACAAACCGCGAGTGCGAGGCACGCGCACAAGTGTCCACGTCCTAAAGAGAAAATAAACACAAAATAAAAAATGCGAGCCTTTACAACCCCGGGCCTCCGGGTGGCGGGTCAACCTCTAGAAAGCTATCATGTTAAGGGTGGCGTACTAGCAATCAAGTAACACATACAATTAAGCAGATTTCACGTAAAGTCATGTATCAGCGGGTTGCGAGTAAGCGTTTGAGTTGTGTGATGTGTTTTGATATACGAACATATGTGACACCCAAAAGTGCATTTAAGCGTAAAAGAGTTCAAGTATACTCACAGTTGGTGCGTTAAGAGAGAGAGATGGGATCTGATGTGGATTGAAGGGAGCACTGGTTCAGCCTGTAAGCGAACAGAAGTGCATCAGTCTTCCGAATTGCTAAAACGGTCGAAATGTGAAAGGGCAGAGGACAAGTTCGGGCGAAGTTGCACCAAATCCCTCAGATTTGGTATAAGTTCGGGCGAACTTGCTTGAATTCTTACTGGATTGTACAAGTTCGGGCGAACTTGACATGAAATTCTTGGGGTTGATACAAGTTCGGGCGAACTTGTCTGGTTTCCTTGGAAACTATACAAGTTCGAGTGAACTTGGTTGAAATTCTAGAGAATTGGACAAGTTCGGCTGAAGTTGGTCACCAATCTGGTGACAACTTCGAGCGAACTTGCTCTTTTTGGAGCAAACTTGATTGTTTTGGTCACCAAATCGTGCGTTTACGCATCGTTTGTTGAGGAAATCGAGTGTCCATCCCTCCAACCTTAAGCTATTGGGCAAAACATAGGCTGGAGAGGTCTTTTGGAGCGAGTTTTACCACTTTACAGGAACTCAGGCTAATTCGAGCAAACTTGATGGTTCGTACGGGTTAGTCCGGTTCGTGCAAGGTGACGACATCGTCCTTGTGCTTCCGGATCTGAGATCTTGCTTGACAATGCCTCGTTACACTTCATATTGAACGAAACATATGTCATTAGTCTGTAATTTGTGTAAAAATCGATGTTTTTAAAGGTTTTACTCTGATCTAACACTTGATGAGTCGAAATCATAGAGATTTCCAGTTTGGGAGCTGAAGCTAAGCCCAAATGCACTCGTTTAGGGTACATCTAAGTGAAAAGTAGAAGTTTTGTAGAAAAAGATGAAGATTTTCATAAACAGAAGAGATTTGATGAAAACGAAGGTAATCCTTGTGCAAAATCATAGTAAAGCGTTGTTGTTTGCATAAAAATGGGTTGATTCTTACTTGGAAATCAAAGGTTTTCGGTTTTGGGGGCTTTCGGGCGAACTTGCAACAAGGAGAGCACGAATGGAGGTGCTGGGTATTTATAGGTGAGGGAGAAATGGAGCTGATGGAGACCAAGTTTGGCCAAACTTGGCACTAATTCGAGTGAACTTGGCATAAATTCGGGCAAACTTGGCCAGTTCTGCTGGAATTAGGGCAAGTTCGAGCGAACTTGCTGAGTTTTTGAGGAGGTTTCTTATTTGATCAAGTTCGGGCGAACTTGTGATGCCCAAGTTCGGCCAAACTTGGCCAAATGGCGAAGTTTTGTTCGTTATTTTCGCGTTAGGTGCTCGTTTGGCGATTTGGTTCATATTAAATAGTTATGTTAAGCGTTTTAGCGAAGCGTTAGGCGTTTTAAATGGTAAGATAATGCGGTTAAGCGATTCGTGCGAGTGAGAGCGTTGCGATAATGAGTAACACCATAAATCACAAAACACACATAACACATAAATAACATAAAGTAACATAATCAACTGCGTTGTGATGCGATGTGATGAACAATGTCGGAGGCACAAGCGTCCATTACAGATTGACACACTCGGCTCTTAAAGTAACATAGCTACTTGTGATTGCATTGAGTTGGCGTTTAATAAGCGTTTAAATATAATAAAGTGGCGACAAAATATATTTAGCAAACATAAACCATTTCATTAATCAAACTCGGATTTACAATGATAGATACAACGAAAATAGACGAAAAGGGATAACAACGAAAATACGAGTTGTTACATTTTGTGTTTTAGGACCAAAATATTCTTTCATCCTACTTATAAAGAGTGTCACATGTCATCTCTATAATCCTTCTTAACCTTCTTATTTCCATCCGGAATTACGAGGTGTCGTATTTTCTTTTGTAATAATTTGCACTACTAACACGTACTGCGTAAATATACACGGTTTCACGAAAGTTCACAAATAAACACATAATTCACATAACGAATAAATTCACATAATTTATATTTATTTATTTATTCACGGTTACAATGTTCACGGGCTGACTCGTGTGTGATTCCATAATTCTCCGAATTATGGGTGTATAAGTGTTTGTGCAATAACCAACACACTTAATTAACCCTAATAAAATGAAATGCATGAATAAATGTTTGAGATAAAAGAGTTTGTGTTACTGGTGTTAATTTGAAAAATGTCGGGTGTCACATCTTCCCCTTGCTAAAAAAATTTTGGACTTGAAAATTGATTAGTGTCGCTAATGTTTGGATAGTGTTGCTAATTTTGAGGGAAAACAATTTCCAGTTGTCAACACGCCTTGATCTGTAGACGATGACTATGTCAGTTTCTTCACATTTGTTGTTGCTTTGTTGGTTCTTAGTAGTTAAGCAAAGTTCAATAACCAGTATAAATGAATATTTGTTTAGATTCTCATTCTATAATTTATGGTAGAAAACCAAACCTTAAGAAAAGAGGCTGAAAATGGTTCTTTTGGCACACCTTGTATTTTTTGTTTCTATGGTACCTCTCAATAATATACTACAATAATATAGTGGAAAAAAAACAAAGAGGTGAAAAAATTATATATTAGATGTATATAGTTATGATGAAAGAAAAAAAATATATATATATGCAAAAGGTGCAAAAATGAAACGAAAAGAAAAATATTATGATACTGTAACGAGCGATATTGGGATCATAAGGGAGAAAGTTTAGGATCTCATAATCAAAGTTAACTTAAAAATGAAAACTAATAGTAGTTGTGCATGGTTTCTCAAGTTTCTTAACGTTGTTAAGTTACCTCAAAGAGTAAGGAATATGATCGTTACCTTTGTTTTGTTTCCAAGTGCCATCCCGATTTGTGTTATTTCACCTTTTTGTTCCAGCACCACCACACGCAACATTGATCCAAATCACACGCAACTTTGATCCGATCAAGGTATATACTTAAGAAAGAACTCCATATGTTTTCCATCTCTTGTTGTTTCAAAGCCTTTAATTATCATAGCTATGCCAAAGCCTTTAATTATCGTAGCTACGCCAAAGCCTTTAATTATCATAGCTATGCCTTGTCTTATGCTTCCACCATGTGGAATAAGTTATTGTTCATCCTGCTTTAGGTAACTTCTCAATAGAACCATGTATTATCATCGGCATCTTGACGAGTTAAATTGTTAACGTGTGTAATCAACTTCAAAAGCTCGCCTTGATATGTAGATGATAAGTAAGTCAGTTTCTTCACTTCTGTTATGGTCTTGCTGGCTCTTCGTATTTAGGCAAAGTACAATAACCAGAATACCTAAATATGTATTTTAATTCTCATCTCATAATTTATGGTAGAAAACCAAACCTGGCGCACACCGTATTTTCGTTTTTATAGCACCTCTACCATAATTAAATGGAAAAAATAAAGAGGTGTAAAAATTATATCTTAGATGTAGATAGTTAGAAGTTGTGCATGGTTTCTCAACTTGGGTTGTTGTGAACAATAAATCATGAATTGGATAAAGTAATGGTTATATGTGTCGGATGTGATAACGATTAAATCATAAAATCTTGTGTAGGGTGTAACGCTTCGCATATTTGTACTTTCTCTTTTTAGAAACCTTGTATTCACTTTCTATATTTAGTAACTTTGTAATAGTACTTTATTCCATTGTTGTAAATCCGAGACAACGATCATAATGGAAAATCATATTTATATCAATCGCATCTTAATTCATGCTTGTGTTATGTGAAATCAATCATCAAATACGTGTTTACATTTATACGTATGTTATATGCAATAAATCGAGACTTTAATATTCTTTGGAAAGTTATTCATACATGTTTACTCATTATGCATACTTACATACCTTAATGTCCTGAAAAATAAAAAATAAAAAAAATATATTTTTTATTAGGGGTAACTTTGTAAAATAGTAACCAAGTTTTAAAAGTGTTCCAATTAGGTCACTCAAGTTTCAAAAGTGTTCAAATCAGGTCCCTCAACATTCGTTTTTCATCAAAATTAAGGGTATTTTCATCCATTTCATAGATAATCGTGGTGGTGTGAATTTGTGTTTCTTTTTTTCCTTTCATTTGATGGTAACGTCGAATGATGACGCGGATTTTAACTTGTTCTTTTAATTTTTAATGTGATTAAAGTGTTTTTATTTTAAATAAAAATAATTTTATATATTAAAATAATCCGACTCCAACATCTTATGCTCCATTTTTTTCTTGACACATTGAAAAAAGGATATGGATCGATTTGAATGTTAAGTTATCTAATTGGGACAAAAACAATACGAGTGACCTAATTAAAACACTTTTAAAACTTGATTACTATTCTGTAATATATTCTCTTTTTATTATTATTAAAAAAATCAGGAATTTTAAATTATTTTGAAATTTCCCTACTCCTATCTCCCAACCACTTCATTTATGACCAAACCCTAATACCCACTTATAAATACAAGCCTCCATCACCTCCTAAACACTTTTACACTCTCAATTCACTCTCAAACACTCTCAAGGCTCCGATCTTTGCAAGATTTGGACAGAAAATTTCTTCCTCAAAAAGTGAGAAACTCAGTTCTTCATCTTTTCTTCTTGTTTTCTTGTTTCTCTTTCCTTGGATAACCTCTAGAATTGTTATCCCATGTTTACCAAGGTAAACAAAGTTGGAACATCACCATATTTGAGGTCCAAAGTTGGATAAAAATTCTGCATTGATTAAAACTTTTATAAACTTTTTTTTATTTACTTTTCTTGTTTGAATCTTGTACCTACATGTTTTTAACCTACCTAAGGTTATGAGAGTTGATAGGAGTTGATTCTTACGAGTTTAAGAGGTGCAAACACCTCTAAACTTTCTGTTTTTTTTCTAGGGTTCATGCAACCCACAAGTAATGAAACCATCCGTGCATGCCATGAAGTTTATGGCAAGACTTGTGTTTTGATATAGGTGTGAATACTTGTAAGACTTCGCTATCCTAACTTAATTCAATGACCTCACTTGATGTTTTACCATTGCTATCCCAAGAAGTTTGCTATATTTAAAGTAACTTAACCCCGTCTAGCCTCCGACAGTTAGTTAATTCTTTCCATGTCGAAAGTGGCTCACCGGGTTAAAGTTTAGTTGGCTACTTGATATAGTAATGAGTTGTACATTCCCTTTCATTCATGACCATCCGAATCATCCTTGTGATGATTTGTGTATTGGTGAATCATACAATAAGTTTAATCCTATATGCTTGACTTATATGACAATCTATGATACTCTTGATGCCCTTAGCTTAGAATTATTATGTAAACTAATATATATATATGAGGTAAGGTTCATGCGAGAACCACCTTTATTGCGAGAACCAATGTGAACACCAAATAAAATCTAAAAAAATCAAAAAAACACTCAATTTTTTTTTATAAAAAATGGCTATATTTCAAACACAAAAAAAACTTTTTTTTCGAGTAACAGTTATCGATGTACATGTGCATATGTATCATAACTTCGACAAATTCCGTAATACATTATCAGTAGTAGACAATTGCACTCTAATTTACAATACCATCCGTAATACACTACTTTTTACATTACCAATATTCAAAATGCATATGTGCATCATTATATATAACCATTATATAACGTGTTTTGGTACAAAAACTTTGTGATTTTGAATGATAAAGTAGGCACATATACATGTTTTTTGGTTAGTTATATCAAGTGGTTTATGGTTTGTTTATAGTTGTCACTTTATGATGCAATATGTTGATTGGATGACATAAATGGTGTTGATATACATGTAATAAAGTGAAAATATTGGTATTGTATTATAGATAGTAGGAGGTAATGGTATTGTATTATGGATGGTAGGAGATAATGGAAGTGTATTATGGATGATATGATAGATGAAAGAGAAAGTGTATTCAAAGTAGTGTACCAAAACACCTTATATCATGTTGATACATATAGATGCACATGTGCATTTCTAATATTGGTAATGTAAAAAGCAATGTATTACACATGGTAGTGTAAATAAAAGTACAATTGTCTAATATTTGTAACGTATTATGGAATTTGTCAAAGAAATGATACATATGCATATGTGCATGGTAGTGTATTATGGATGGAATGATAGATGAAAGAGAAAGTGTATTCAAAGTAGTGTACCATAACACCTTATTTTATGTTGATACATATAGATGCACATGTGCATTTCTAATATTGGTAACGTAACAAGTAGTGTATTACACGTGGTAGTGTAAATCAAAGTACAATTGTCCAATGTTTGTAATGTATTACGGAATTTGTCAAAGAAATGATAAAAAGGCACATGCGCATGGATAACTGTTGCTCAAAATATTTATTTATTTATTTATTTTTGAATATTTTTTATTGTTGACGAAATATAGCGAATTTTCAAAAAAATATTAAAAATTTTTTTGGGTGTTTTTTTAGATTTTTAGGTATTACTGTTTGTGTTCACACTGGTTCTCGCGGTTCTCACGGTTCTCACAATAAAGGGTGGTTCCTAACGGATCCTTATCCTATATATATGAACATATACATAACCGAACCCTTGATGATAATCGGATGTGGTTCCTAGTCATGACAATAGGGTATATTATCTAAATCTTGAGCACTCGTTACGATTCTAATAGGCACCTGACCCATGAAATCACATCAATCCATACGAAATTTATACTGTTAAAAACAGGTGTTTAAAGACTAGATAATTACATTCATGTATACATACTTTTACATTCTTTAATTCCGAATCCAAATCCTCTGTTATCAAATCCAAATACTCACATACCTACGTTTCCTCATGTAGGATAACTCGGTGTTCCATCCTCCTACTCTCCAACTCTTCATGGGATTTCCAAAGGAAGCTTTGTAAAACTGTGAGTACAATCGAACGCCCTTTTACGCTTTACACTTTCGGGTGCAATATGTTTAACCTATCAAATTACACAATCACACATATACTGTATGCAAACACAAACAATCTATTCATGCATGCTTAAAATGCGTGATACTTGATTTGTATTCTTGGAACATTCTTATGTGATTCACTTGTCATTAACTTCGTACGAGCCTCCCCTTAACATGTATAGCGCTATAGGAGTAACGCATCACCCGTATTCTTGAGGTCATGTTAAGTCTTTAATTCATGCGGTGATCAGAGGGTTGACTTGTAAAATTGCATGCCATGATACATTAATCTAGTTAACTATTTTGCCATGCGGATTCGTTTAAACAGTTTTACATACTTATGCTATATTAAACTTGTGTACTCGCCAATGCTTTTGTGTTGAACTATACTTTTAAACATGTTGCAGGTTGATGATGTTGACATTGATGAAATCTAGTAGAGAGGACTTAGAAACGCAACTAGAAGTACTAGATTTTGTTATTATATTGTTGATGAATTTTATTGTACTTTAAACTTTCCAATTGTTGTTCTTTGATTTCTTGTATGTACTTGCCAATGTTACGTTATGAATGAAATCAGTATTGAATTAATTATTGTCACAATAGTGTTATGATGTCTCGAGCAATCTATTTGCGTCCACCCCGATGATTCCGCCGTCGGTTGGGGTGTGACAGATTGGTGTCAGCGCCATAACTATAGGGAATTAGGTAGAATTTCCATGTTCGACCTAGTCTATAGTAAGTACTAACCTTGACCATTCTTGATTCTTGCTTGTTAATTCTTCCTATTTGCTTCTATCTTTCCTTTTGTCTTGTAAAATACGTACGTCTTTCCTAAGGCGTTAAACAAAACACACATGAAGACACTACTTCATCAACAAGGCGGTTTGCACCAAGATAGGCCCAATGGCCCACAATTATTGGTGAAATCCCTCATTCCGCGTATTCGATTTTACACGAAGTTACGCCATTAAGTTAGGAGGGACATCTGCATCTTGATGGAAAACTTCCATTTCATACCCCCATGGAACTTACTAATGAGTCGGAATTTTCTCCTCGTTTAGTAAGTTGCAACCATACATAGGGTACGATGTTGTCAAGTTAGGGGTGAAACCCGCATCTTGTCAACTAGTCCCACTCCTCGATTTCCAATCTCTCAAAAGTTTTGAATTTCCGATCAATTAGGGACATGTAGTAACTGGAAAGGTAAAATACCATTAACCGCTCCTCGGTGAGAGTATTTTATCTGTTAGGCCACAACATGTCTTCCTAATTCGAAAGGACTTACGATTCACTTTGGAATAGTCGAAGTTTCTAAACCCGAAACACTCCAATGTTTTATTAAGCCTCTCTTTTATGTTATCTCAATTTCTATGTGTTTTAATACTTGTTACCTCGTTTATTCAAAACTGATGCACAATTTGCACGCCTCTCGCAATCAAAAACATTAATAGTTCTTGTGAAGAAACTAAATAGTTCTTGTGAAGAAACTAAATAGTTCTTGTGAAGAAACTAAATTTATAATGCCTCCCACCTTAAATAATGAACCTGGTGAACTCCGCCTCACCCAAAACCCTCAAGGATACCTACCGCTTGGTCACCCTCCAACAAGGCTTTATCAAAAAATGCGCACGAAGCCACCACCGATATTATCGTTGAACCAACACCATCCAAACCACAAAAGAACAACAACAAGTATAAGAAGCGGAAGTCTTCAAACCAAACTATGCGGTAGTCACTCCGCAAAACCCCCAACCCATCCAACAAGTTTCAACAACCAACCTTGAGCTAACCAAGAAGGCACATACCGGGACTCATCCCAAGTGTAATACAAGCCAATACCATTACCCTACTTATACACCATGCCGCCTATGTACGAATTGCAATAGGTTTGGGCATTTTGCCAACCAATGTCGTAATGGTCAAAAGCCACTAGCCAACCAATACCAAAGTGCTACGATAACCCAAAACCCCATACCAAAACAACCCAACCTCAAGCAGCCACTAGTCGAGCCTGATTCATGTCTGGCGACCCTAACCATCTCACCAACGTCTGCTCGCAACGCAACATCAACAACCAAAAGCAGTAGCCACAACAAGCACGTGGTAGAGCCTTCGTTACCATTGCAGCTCAGGCTCAGAATGCCAATGATGTCATCAACGGTATGTTTCTCATCAACAATGTCTATGCTTCATGTTTATTTGATACTAGTGCAGATAAAAGTTTTGTATCCGTTGAATTCGAACCATTGCTAAAGTGTAGACATTCTAAGTTGCCTAAATCATTCATGGTCGAAGTCGCTATCAGAAAGTCTGTCACTGTCGATTCTGTTCGCTTTAAGTGTTCTTTGAATCCTAACGATCATACGTTTTCGATCGACCTCATACCCGTGCAATTGTGTAGCTTTAATATCATAGTAGGCATGGATTGGCTTAGGCAAGTTCGTGAGGAAGTGGTTTGTTCTGAAAAGTTTATTTGTCTTCCTATTCCTAACGGTGATTCCCTACACGTCTATGGCGAGAAACCTTCTAAAAGTCTCAAGCTTATGTCGTGTACCCAAGTCGAACAAGTATCTACGCAAGGAATACTTTGCTTTTCTTGCCCACATTGTGGAAAAGAATGACAAAGGTCCAAGTGTGAATGACGTTCCTGTTGTTTCTAACTTCCCTGACGTTTTTCCTAAAGGCCTACCTGGTCCTTCTCCTCCTCGATCCGTTGACTTTTGCATTGACCTTATTCCTTGCGCTACATTTGTTGCAAAATCACCTTATCGCCTCGCACCTTCGGAAATGCAAGAGCTATCGAGCCAACTTAAAGAATTACTTGATAAAGACTTTATACGCCCTAGTACTTCTCCTTGGGGGCGCTCCAGTTCTCTTTGTCAAGAAGAAGAACAATTCTTTCCTTATGTGTATCGGTTATCGTGAACTCAAGAAACTCACCATCAAGATCCGTTACACCTTGATGGAGAGGGTGAAACCCGAGCCTTGAAGTGTCTAATTTGTGATTTTTGTATGAGTCATGTGTTTACTTTCTTAGAATGAGATAACTACAAGAATTCGGTGTTTTACAGGTAAATCACGTAAGTCAGTGAAGTTAAGGCGCTTAAAGATGAAGTGGAATGTGTTCGGGTGTTATTCGTGGCTCGTGGTTTGGATTCGGTAATTGTTCGGTTAATTAAGATGCTTGAGAATGCAAGAATCAAGGAAGAGCGAAGTCCAAGGGCCGTTTTGTAATTAATTGAAAGTTATTTGTGCCTACAAATGCAAGGAATCGAGAGCTTATAAAGTTGGGGGACTAAAGTGTCATTGGTTGAAAGTTAGATATTGAAGGAATTTTAGCTCGAGAGATCGATCGTAGCCTACGGTTCCCAGGCCCTAGGTTACGGTTGGGTGTTTGTAGTTGAAATCCAACAGAAAGAGTAGACTGTAACCGATGGTTTATGACCGTAGGTTACGGTCTTGTTAAACAATGGAAACAGAGAATTGAACTATAACGATGGTTCCTAACCGTCAGTTACGATTGGTTTGACGGAAATTCGCGTGTTTTGTTCTTTTTAACATATATTAGGGTTTCCAATAATATTCACTTCTGAGAACGAACAAAGGCACTAGAGAGCTTCCAAGATCAAGGCTTTTTCATCCAATCCGATCATGAATTCTTCATCAATCCAAGCTTTTGTCGATTTTATGTGTGAGATGAGCGGCTAAACTCTTGTGGTTTCCTCCGGATGGAGGTTTTTTGTAAGTTAGATGATATTATGTGTTTGTGATAATCGTTTTGACTTGGTGATCTAAGCATTCAATGCTTTTCACCTTTAATTTGATTCATTGATTGTAAACAATTGCATTTTATTTAAACCTTGATTCCTAATCATTCAATTCCCGAGAGTTCTAGTAATTGGGATATATTTGCTATGGGGTTAGGGTTGGTAATTTCAATTGATAATTATTCGATAACCTCCGTTATGTATTGACTGGAGTACTTAGTCGTTGATTATCACAATTGGTCAATCAAGTTTAATACTTATGTCTATGTAGGTGTTTTGATTAAACACATAATTGAAGCTAACTGTAAACCTGAAATCTGGAGGAACCATTTTCTCTCTTAGTGATTGTTTTAATTCGTTAACTTAGATAATCTCAACAACAATCAAACAAACGGATTTTCCAATTCAGTAATAGTTAATTAATACTTTTCACTGTGACACTTTCCACAATCCTCCTCTGGTTCGATATCCGACTTACCCTAGCTATAGAGTTAGTTGGTGTTTGCATGTCCTTTACGACAGACATCAAAATGGCGTCATTGTCGGGGAGGCGTGCGCAAAGTGTTTAGTGTTAAGTTTAGTTAGAAATAAATAAAAACCCAAAAATATTTCTGTCTTATTTTGTTTAGTTCGGAATTACACGAGGTTTCTTTTGTCTGTGTTGTGCAGGTGAACGCGGTCGTGTATGCATCATACTCGGAACTATGGAAAATCATCGCCGCTAATCTTTGATCCGGAGATTGAACGAACAGCTCGACATTCTCAGGTTGTACATCGAGAAAACAAAATTCTGCAGTCACCGCTAACAGCATCTAAAGCAATGGAGAACTTAGGAACTCCGGAAAAGCAACCCGAGACTTTTCAACCGCAGCAATTCTCACCAACACTGAAGCAACCCTCACCAAACACTTATATACCAAATCCACCACCACCAAATTCCACAAAACCTGCATCCACTGCCCCTATCCCACCATTCTCAACCTTTTTCCAAAATCTCGATAACCTCCAACAAACCTCTACCCAAACGACCACTTTCCAATACCCGTCTACCACCCCTACTGCAAACATACAACACTCATCTCCATATGTGACAGTCATCCCGGATGATACCGCATCACCGAGTCAGATTCAAGCATAGAATGCAACAACATCGATTCCGCAAGCTGCTCGAATGTCTAATTCACAACCAAGTCAGCAACAACAATACCCTTACAGATCGACCATCTATGATCAAAGGAATAATTCAGGGGATTTCGATGATGGTTATGAGGAATATGACAACTATGTGAGTCAGAGCGGGAGACAAGTGGTTAATATGGGGATTTACGACAGACATCAAAATGGCACCATTCCGGGGAGTGGGGTTGTCCGAGCCAGTTAATCAAAGTAATATGGGTATCAACTGTATGTGCAACCACAAGTGCAACCGATACCGATGACACAGCCACAATATCATCAGGCGACCCGATCAATCAGCAACCGATTCCGCGAAGACCAGTGGACATTCCATTACCACGACCGATACCTCAGATGCCGGGTCATGCAAGGCCTCTTCGAAGAAATTTAAACCCAATGGTTAACTTACCGAAAGTTATTCCACGAAGAAATAATCAAGGTCCAGTTCGTGGTGTAGAAAACCATTTCAAGCTCGCGATAGCTAACAATCCATCACCGGTAGTTATTCCTCAAGTTCGGGGCCGATCGTTCGAAGTACGGGCACAATCGATATCCAGTTTGCCTAAGTACCATGGGTTGGCACACGAAGAGCCTTATTTGCATATCGCTGCATACGATGCTTGTTGCTATACGATCGGTGGCCAAGGTTTCTCAACAGATGATGTGAAACTGGTACTCTTCCAGTTCACCTTGAAGATAAAGCACAGTAATGGTTTCACTCATTACCATCGGTTTCGATTTTCACATGGAATGAGATGCAGAAATTATTTTTAGATGAATTCTACACTCCACTGCGTACCAACAGTGCTAGAAAAGATATCCAATGTTTCAGACAACAACCCAGTGAGCTATTTCACGAAGCATTCAATCGCTTTAAGATGATGCTAAAAAGTTGTCCACATCATGGCATTCAGCTCTGGGAGCTTCTCAATGCATTTCACGTGGGCTTAACGGATGAAGATGCTCGAGATGTGAGTTCCACTTCCAATGGTACCTTTGGTACTAATTACGAAGAGGTTGATTGGGCATTCTTGGAAAGAAATGCGAGAGCGTCGAAACAGAAAGCTCAATCTTCTAGGAGCACTCGACATTCAGTAGTGCAAGCGGTAGAGAATCCACCTGAATCGAGTGGTCAATTCCCTATGTGTGGACACTGTGGAGACATAGGACATATCACAGACCAGTGTCCGGTTATTTAGGTGACAGTGAAGATGTGAATTTTGTTCAAGGTGGAGGTGGGGGTAGAAATTTCAATATGAAGTCTAACACATATCACCCCAGGCCTTAGGAATCACCCAAACTTGAGCTATGGAAACGCAAATAATCAACTCAATCTGGGATTCCAAGGTAATAATCAAATTGGTGGTCAACAGAATTTCAATCAGAACCGATTTCAAGGGAATTTCCAAGGTGGTTACCAGAATAATCAAGGCGGGCCAACTGGACCATCTAATACCCCTGTTAAAAATGAGATAATGGAAATGGTGAAATCGATTCAGCAGGATTTGCAAAAACGCAGTCAAAGCGATGATATGCGGGACAAAGCTATATAATCGCTAACTACACAGATGGGACAGTTAGCTAGTGAAATGGCTAGTTTGAAACAGCAAAGTGGAAAACTTCCCAGTGACTCTCAGATAAATCCCAAGAACATGAAGAATGTACCAATTAGCAGAGTAAGTTTCGTTCCGAATATTGATTTCGTTGATAAGAGTTTAATGTCTCCTGTGGTTGATTTCATTGCAGGTATAAAAGATGCGGATGTTGAGAGCAGTGGCATTGATTTAGGAGAGCCAGTTGTTCCGATTCAAGTCGGGAACTTCAAGATCCATAAGGCATTATTGGACTATGGAGCATCGGTTAGTGTTCTCCCGGGAAGTCAGTATGATCAATATGACTTTGGCCCGTTGCAAATTGTGATAGCACGGCAATGTTCGCGGATACCAACGTGAAGCGACCTCGAGGGATGGTGAAGAACGTGATAATTCAACTTAGCGAATTTTACTATCCCGTCGATTTCTGGTAATTGCTTTTACACCACTTCTAACATATATGCAACCACATGTAATATTGGGACATCCATTCCTGTATACAACAAATGCGCAAATTGATTGCAGGGGTGGGTTTGTTACTTTAAGCTACATGGGTCGTATATTATATTTCAACGTTTTGTTAGAGTCTATTTCTTATGACCCACATGATAGTTATGATCATACGGATACTACTGATGAATCTGGTTCTAGTGGTGATGAATCTTGTAGGTCTGTGGTAACACATAGGAAAAATCAGAATGATAAGGTGAATGTGAGAGGAGGATTGACTAACGAGAAAGCATCAAGCGGTTACTACCAGGACTATGAAGTGGGGTATAGTGTCAATAGTGGAACGATGACTCTTCCAGTGGAACGATGACTCTTCCCAAATACTGGATGGATACATACAACAAGAAAGGGGAAGGTAGGCGTTTATCTGAACCACCCTAAACACGTCAGGTATGGTCTGGCTGAAGACCTTTAAACTTAGCACTCTCGGGAGGCAGCCTGAGGATGTAAAGTGTGTATTGGTTGGTTTGTTTTGGTTCTTGTGGTCTTTTGACAGGTTTTACGATCCCATCTTCATGGATGTAAAGATTCAAGGGTGGGGATGTTTGACAACATCCCTGACAAGATATCTGTTAGGGTCTAAGTTTGAATTAGTTGGATTTTTGTTTCAAAAATGAAAATAGTGATAGAAATCGAAGTATGATGCAGCGAAAATATGTGAAAAACTTTTATCACAACTAATGGTCGTTTGTTTTGATCATCATGCTTTCAAACTTATAATTTTGCGTATGAATTACAAACTCCCCCTTAGCCCAATAGGAACAATTGATAGTACAGAAATGCAGAGAAGATGATAAGCGAATGATTTTTTAGATAGATAGAAATTCAGTACAATGAAGACACGTATATATACTACACTTCTAACCTCTAAGCATCTTTGATGACGTCAGGGTTGATAGTGACATTTAACAAACTAAACTTACACTAAATAAAACACTGCTAGCCTATCCTCTGATCAGTGCCAATCACTATTACATTGAATAAAATACTAATATAAGTTAACACTGATCTCTACCCACTGCTTGAGTCTTCTGGCAGATCTTTGACATTTGCTGTTTAGTGAGAGCAGATGATAGAAGGCAGAGCTTAGGCATAGTAGAGATTATTCAACAGAGTTTGTAAACTCTGATCTTGGGATCAAACATCTGATGTGTATTTGGCTTTATATCATCTGTTCCTTTTTGCAGGGTTCAATCCCAACAATCTCCCCTGGAACAGATGATGCCAAAACACATTTATTTTTTTATCTTTATTCCTTAACAGGAGTTCTCTAATCTGCCCTTTGAATTGTAATTCAAAGTTGAGAGACTCCACATCATCTTCATCCTTTTCGAGCACCAGATTCAAAAGATCTAAAGGTCTTCTGCACAAAGCTCATATGCATCCTCCATTCTAATCTTGGTGGCATCACCATTTGACTTTAGCAGTGCCAATTCATGGGAGTTTTTATCAACTTTCCATTTTAGAATTTTTGGGTTAGATGGTTTTCTAGGATGGCTACTTATTGTTGAGGTTGGTGGTAAACTCTGATGAGCAATCTTTGATAGATGTTCTCTTAATTTGTCACTTGCTTCATCTGTGTGATAATTGATCATGTATTTGATGCCTTCTTTTATGAAGTTGTATTCATAACCTTTCAAGTCTTCTTTAGACATCTCCCTTTGCCTTCTTCTTTGATTCAAGGCAAGTGTGGATGGAATTGATGTTGAGATAGAGCTTTGAGAAGGTTGAGCTTTATGAACAACAACATCTGATGAATAAGTAGGCTTCTTTAGCAATGTTGGATCAGTTTATCTTCTTTCTTCAAGCCTCTTATAAGTGTCTATCACTGTAACCTCTGACCACCTTGTGATTTGGTTCTTTGACCCATAATGTGCAGCTACTAGTTCTTCCTTCATTCTTCTAAGCTTTAAAGCTTTGTCAGGCACATTTTTCTTATAATTGTTCCACACTGGAGGAGTGGGGTTTTTAAGAGGATCCTTTAAACATTTCTTGCATTCTTCTACCCCTTCTTTCAATTCACTCATTGTCTAGTCTTTAAACTGTGCCCTTGTTGCCTTGTATTGCTTATTATCGATGATGTGATCAATGTAATCACTCTTTAGGCTCTCATCCTCTCTTTCTGACAGCTTTTTGCACAAGTCTCTTGAGAAGTCGTCTAACCTTCTGACTTTGCTTAGCTGGAACTGCATATAGTTTTGCACTTCTCTGTTAGTTCTTCCCTGTGTTTCCCTTCTGGCGATATCCTCTGCTTGTTTAGCCTTCAATTTTAAATATTCTCCTAGATTCCTTGGCTTGGGATATCCTTCCAGAGATAAAATTTCCCTTTTGGCTGGATCTTCTTCTGAGAAGAAGGACTTGATCTCTTCTCTAACAACTTGTAGATCCAATGGGAATTGAGTAGTGAGAGGCAATACAGTCATCTTTGTAATTTGGGAAGAAGGAAGTGTAACAACTGTTGTGGTGGTCAGTGGTTGTGATGACAATGGTAATGGAGAAGGGATGATCTTGTCATCAAGTACAACATTTGTGGTTCTTCTTCTTTTAAAGCTGAGTTTGGGTGATTGTAGTTGTGGAATTCTTGTTGGTGTGGAGATTTGGTTGAGTACTGGTTGAGAAAGTGATCATGGCAGTGGTTGGGTTACATCTGCTATAACCACCGATGTATCAGCAGATGTTGGCACAGCAGCAGTTGTAACATCTTTTGTGGTTGTGGGTGCTGTTTTGCGTGGTGGTGTTTGAGATTTTGTGGGAGCAGATACAGTGGTTGGATTTTCAACATTGGTTTTAGAAGGTGTGGATGTTGGTTGCCTAGTTTTTCTAACAGCCCTCTTCTTTTGAGAAGTACCAACCTCTTCTTTTTCTTTTTGTTGTGTGATCTTTTGCTCAACCAAGGTTCTGCTCTCATCTCTAACCCTCGCTTATTTCTCTTCTTTTCCCTATCCAGAGCATTTTGAGTTTCATCAGGTTTCTTGCTACCATCTGGTCTAGGGATAACCACTGATGGTCTTGATGATGGATCAGTTTTGAGCTTCAGCACTTCTTTTTTAATTCTCCTCCTTTTTGGCATCATCTGGATTGACCAGAATGACAGTGGGAGGAGAAGTGCCAGTGGTTTGGAGAAGATGAGCTTTGATAGCTTTGATGTCTGCACTTATGTCTTTGTACCTTGCATCAACCAAATTTCTGAAATGCTCCATGTGATGCGCATGTTGAATGTCAGCATGTTTCCTTTGTTGTTGAAGCATAGGATACATTAACTTCCATAGCTCAGCAGTTGTGGCCGGAATAGTGTATTGACTTTTAGATATTTCTAACATCTGCTTCATCAGAATTATGATTTCTTCTACATAATTTTCTACCCTTGAAACTCTCTCCGTCAAATCCATGTATTTTAGTTCATCACCTAACTTAATAGGATCATTTGAACCCTTACCACTTGTTGTAGTTTTATCTGTGTTAACATGAGCAGAAGTTTCAAAACTTGCTTCAAAGACAGATGCCCCTTTGTCTTGGTATTGGGGACTTCCAACCACATCAGAGGATACCTTGGTAGCCTCAGCAGTTGTTGCTTTCAACAGAGTCTTATAGATGTAACCACTGCCCAATTGAAAACTTGGGAGTTTTGCAGTTGTAGTTTCTGCTCTTGTTGAACTATCACTAAGGGTTATATGTAACCCAAGGGATGTAGCATCTTCAGTTGTTGATGGGTTAGCAAAGATTGAAGGATCAGACCAAGTCACATTCAGGAGTAAATTCTTAGTGATAGGTTGTTGAGAAGAACTGGTTAATGTATGTTCCAAATCAATTGCATTCAACAAGGGTAATATGGTGGGTGGTAGTTTCTTATTGGAGAGGGTTGTGGAGAAGAAAGATACATTGCCCTGGGAGAGTGTTAGTACACACATCTGTTAGTGCACTTTGTGTCCGTCACTGTGCGAATAGACTAGTTAGAGCGTGTGTTGAATATTGTATAGACTAGATACGGACACACGACCCGAGAATGAATGTCAAATGTACAAAAGGGACAATTATCGTACGAAATGCATTTTTTTCGTTCGAAATACAATTTTTGTACGAAATACAATTTTCGTACGAAATGCAATTTTCATACGAAAATGCTCATTTTCGTACAAAAATCCTCATCCCTATATATATGTTTTGTGTATTCATTTGTTTGTAAGTTTTGGAGGCTCCCTGAGGGAAGGTGCTGGCGGATTCTCTCCAGGAACTCCGCCAGCCTGACAAGATGTATGCTTTCGGTATGAATGAATAAATGTATGACTTCCGCTGCATTCTACTTCTACTTCATTTTGTAATAACGTTCTCCCGAATCTGCTATCATACGCCAAAACTTCCGTCTAAAACCCTCGTGATCCGGACCCACAACTTGTATGAGAGCTACGGTACCGATTCATTCAATCTAACAGTTGATGAATCACCTACGCTCATGAATTATGAACTTAGGAGGGGACGTATAACATCAAATAAACGGACAATCCTCGGACAAAACTTAAAATGAACTTATAGGATTGTTAGAAACTGATTTTCGACCAGATCTGTGAATAAATCATCTTGAAATTCGAAGAAACAAAGACTCTGGATCGAAAACGTCATCAGTTCTCTCTGGTGCGAAATGGTCAGTTTTCGTATGAAATTAACATTTTCGTACGAAATGAACATTTTCGCACGAAATGCACATTTTCGTACAAATTGATGATTTTCGTACGAAATGGTGCAAAAAATAAAAAAATAAAAAATTGATGATAGAAATTTTTGTGACCGTATTGAAGTGACGAGTTTCAAGAAAAAAATTGATGATAGAATTTTTTTCGAAATTTTCATGACCGGTACGCGATATTCGGGGACACGTCTAGAGCTTCAGAGTACAGATTTGATGATAGGGTCACAAAATGTTGAAGATAACGGGAGAGTCATGGATACCTATGCAGAATGTTGATCTTTTGGTGTCCTGACAAGTAATGGGCTTAACGTCAAATCCGTATTTCATCAAAACTACAATTTGGGAATTTTTCCGCAAAATTTGGGTTTTGTGAGACCATGCTCAAAACGTCAGAATTTGCTAAAAACGAGGGGAATAAATTTTTTTCAAAACTTTGAAAATTCTGGCATTTTTAGAAATTCGGACGGTGCAGATAGTATTCGAGGGGTTTTCGATGCAGATTATTTGTTGGAGCACTAGTGATGAGATTAGGTTGATGTCTACTTTTCGTAAAATTGGGGTCCCATAACTGAGTCTTGGAGGAGCTGTTTATCAGATTCTGTAGTCAATGGTCACATTGATGCCTGGCAGTCGTTAAGTTCGCGGAAGCACACACGACCGCTTGTGGTACAATGTATCAAATTTAACTCTACATTGTAAATGAACTATTTTCCGGACTAACCGCCAGGAAATAGGGACGTTTGATGTTTGCAATTCATAACTAAAGAAAATGATATAATGGATCTTTCTGAAAAATATGTATACCAGTTACTCACGAAATAGATTATGCTTGGGATTTCGTGATCATAGGAAGTTCAGAATTTTCAGATCATAATACAGATTGATGCTCAAGGGTTTAAAAGCCTGATCTTCGATGTGAGGTTGATGCATACACGACCGCTTATCTTTAACTCTACAACGCAAATGAATTGTTTTCGCGAGTAATCCGGAAATGAGGGTGTTTTGTAGTTTCAAGGCGTCCGCTTCAGCGGAGATAGCTATACATCTGTTATTGTGACTGTAGATGAAGAATGTGATTTTGATCACGGATGAACGTTTCTCAGACTTGATGTGTTACCAGATAATTTGATTCCGGTGAAGATTTTCTAGTTGAAAAGATTACCGATTTGCTGCTCTATCTTTCCAGGAGTGTGCTTAAGATATGATTACGGAAATCGGGATTTCAGATTTTCATGGGTATTCATTGGATTGAAGTTTACTGTTGTGGTAATTCAAAGTTTCTATCAATTGCAAGTTGGGTCTTGAAGATCAGAGGATCAAGCGTAAAAGATATGCGCTAAACCGAACACGGATGTGGTTAACAAAGAAACAGAGATGCTGCACTGGTTAGTTTTCGAGTTGGTGTTTACTCAAGAAAATTTGTCGATCAAGCAAATCAGAGGAAGTCGGAATCCGAGCAATCAAAGAACTGAAGATTAATTGCTGGAGACAATTATCGCAGGGGGAATTGGTACGTTAATGTGGATAATGTAAATCCGGATCATCAATTAAGGGGGAATCTGTTGATGCGTTCTACGACATCGACAGATACCTGATTGAAGCTGCTGAATATTCAAACACGGCCCAGAGATTTCAAGATCAAGAAAAAGATTCGACAGTAACGAACAAGGGGAATCTTCTTGTGAGTGTAGTATCGGACCCAACACGTGAGCTACCAGTGTGATTTGCTCAGCTAACAGAGGCGGAATTCATTGTTAACCGAGTGAACAAACAATCAACAAGTATGATGATACTGTTTAACACGTCTGAATCATGTATTAATCAACTTGAACAAATTACAGACTCGATTTGATCAGGGCTTTGCCTCTAGTCTTCAAAAACAGCAGCCTAGAATAACATCCCAAGTCACCTATTTATAGGCTGACAAGTTAGTACCAAGTGACTGGGACAGAAGAGATTTTCGCACGAAAATTTTCGTGCGAAAATCTCTCAGAATTTTCGTGCGAAAATTTGACTGAAACACATACACACTAATGTAAAACATTTAACACTGCAAAGCCCTATCTATACAACAAACTCATCCTAGACGTAGGCAATAGACATAAGTGCACCAACAGACTCCCCCTTGGCTGTTGCCGCAGTCTTGGATGGACTTGAAAACGTTTCATAAAAATTCTTCAAAAAACATTTAACTTGATCAACCGAAAAAGTGCTTAGGAGGCTTTCGACGCTCCTAAGAAGGAATACGAGTTTGATCTGTTGGAGGAGGTCGATTGTATGTGTTGCCGAACTTGAATCATTGTCGGGTAGCAAGCTTTCGTCTTTTTTCGATTCTTGCCTCCTTTTTATCTTTCTTCTTCATTTTTTAGCTTCAATCTCTCTCCATGATGTGTTCCAAGCTTTTCCTGAGTGAATATCATGAGCATAACACACGTTAACAATCTTTTAGAACTGCAGAGCTTGAGCTTCATCCTTATCTTCATAGTTGATATTCATATAGAATAGACGTTCAATGTCTTTCTTTGAACAGTTGATCAACCACATAGGATCTAACACACGAATCCCTCTCCATAAGCCATAAATACGCTTGTCAGTAAGACAGACTCTGATAAATCTTCAGTGATCTTCCAAGAGTCTTCATTGGGTTCAACACAAATAACAGCTTCCCCTGTACTAGAATCATAATGCCACCATTTAAAAATCTTGTAGAAGTCTTGCTCCATTTTCTTAAGAGGCTTATTCTTCATTGCACGTGGTCGCTTGACAACCAAACTGACATCCTTTTCCTTAGTGACTGGATCAATCTTTGTCACCTTTCTTGGGTAGTGTGGCTTCCACAAAGGAAAGTTGTGCTTTGCTTCGTACTTTATCACTTTCCACAATTCCAGATCATGAAACTTGATCTTTAAGTTGAATAAATTGCATTGTGTCAACTCCATTACATCCCAATGTGGGAATGTTTTTGTATCTTTAAATACTTGAAGTACTGAACACCGAATTCTCTCTTTATTGCATACACATCCATATCTTCAATCCATCCCTAGCTAATAATATCTCCTAATGAAGCATCAGGATCTCTGTAAAGAACGCCAAAGGATGTAAGAACTTACGCTCAACCGGAAGATCTTTGAACCATTTCTTCTTCATCTCAATAATCTCTTCCTTAGACATCTGTTGAGGAACTGACCCAGACTTTACGACTTCTTCAACTTTATTCTTCAATAACTCCTCATTCTCAGATGCTAACATTTCTGCAAAGTTCGGGAAGACTTTTGTACCCTCTCCGACATACGTAGCATCAATGTCATCAGAACCGTCTAAATCCCAATCTTCGATAACCACATGATCATAATCTTCAGCATCTTGAACAGGCTGGAACAAATAGTCATTAGGCTCGACACTTGTGTTGTTCAGATCATCTTCAAAGTTAAACACAAATGATTCTTCATTTAGACCATATAACTCTGCTAATTCGGCCTTGGAGAAGCTGTGCACAAACTCGCCTTCTTCGACATCATGCTCTAGATAGAATATTCTTGATTTAAGCATAGCAGGAACAACTGATGATGAAGATGCTGTGAGGATTCCTGCTTGCCCTGTGCCTTGAGCCAAATCACTGGACTCCCCCTGAAAATATCTGTAGAATGTTGATTAGCAGAGTCGATCAAGTACACAAAAATGTCTAGATTTTCATTAATAACATCATCAGATACACGAACCCCCGAGCCATCAACATCCTTATCATCCTTCCTACCACTAACACCACTATCAACTTCTACATTCTCGAAATAAGACTCAATTTTGTCTTCAATCTCTTGATCCATTTGGCGCTTCTTTTCTCGCTTCCTCTCCATGAACTTGCGATGCTTTTCAGGAAGCCCTGAATAATCAATCTCTATATCACGAGGCAACCCTACCATGACAAACCTAGGAGGAGGCTTGTAAATAACCATATCAAGACATACTGGCACAGATTCAGCTTCTGGCGCAGCTTGATCAATCACAGGCTCTTTAAACACAATCACCTCAGGCTCAGACTGTTTCTCAACAAATAAACCTTCTATTTTCTTTTTCCCTTTGCCTTCAGCATCAGATATAGCCTTAGAAGCTCGTTCCTTTTCAGCAACTCTTTGCCTAGCTTCTTCTCTTTCAATCTGTTCAATATCATCTGCTAGTGAAATCCCAAGAGTTCTAACAAGAATTTCCTTCATTAGCTCAATCTTCATGTCGTTTGAAGTTTGTTAGGCCTTGTACTCATCCATCTTCTTAATCATCCTTTCATTTTTCGTTTTGTAACTCTTAAGTGTTGCCTTTAAAACTTCCCTCTCATTCTCTAACACCTGATTCTTTCCTCATACGTAGAGACTTCTGAGATGCTTGCATAAACCTATCATTGTGATCAGTTACAATCCTCATAATTTCCCTTATGCTGTCTCTGTCTGACTCCAACACCTTAATGCGTTCCTCAGCATTTTCAACTCGGCTTTCAATTCTTGCAGCCTTCCTTCATACACTTTGTCAGCTGAAAAGGCTTCTCCACCGTGAACATCCCTAAAATCTAAAATGAAATCATCAAACCCTGTATCATATGTTCCTTGAGTTGGGTGAGATGAAGAAGGTGGCACAGGATGTGAGGTAGTAGGAGGAGTGAGAATAGGAGGACGTGGAGGAGACGGAATCGGAACATCTGCTGTAGCATGTTGTGGTAGAGGAGAAGGTGGCTTCTGAGGAGAGATAGGATGAGGAGACGGTTGAGGAGGAGGAGGAGGAGGAGTTGACACTTCAGCAGTAGTTGGAGCTACAGAAGGATCTGTAGTTTTCGTTCTCAGCTTAATCCTTAATTTTCCTGCAGCAGACTCTGGCTTCTTAGATACAACCCTTTTCACACGCTTGGCTGCTGCTTTTGGCAGGCTTGACTACAGAAATCTCCCCTCGGAATCAGACGGAAAGAACTCAACATCATCATCACCAATTTCCTTTCTCTTCTTGTCCTCTAAGGCTTTTCATTTCCTATCTTCTTCTTGTTTCTTTAACTCATCTTCTGAATCAGGACCTGAAGATGATCCATCATTATCACCATCACACAATCACCTCCTGTAACAGAACCAAATGCTTGTTGTTCAATATCCGCAGCCACAGACTCAACATTCTCCACATTCGCTCCTTCTTGAACTGGTTCAGAACTAGGAACTTCCTCGGTCTCTGGTTCATCTATTAACCCTGTAACAACAATAGGCTGCTTCCTTTGACGTTTAGGGGCAGATGACGAAGTTCCCCGCTTTCTTGCGCCTAGATGTAGTAGAGGTTGTTGACACATATGTCTATTGTCTAGGTCTTGGATTGAGTCTGTATGTTTAGAGCTTGATTGTTGATTTATATTGTATTTATATGTTAACAGCCAAGTTCGGCCGAAGTTAGTGTAGGCTGATCAGTTGAAGTTCCGCAGCTTCTGCGCTTGATGTATAGAGGTGTTGACACATAATGTCTATTGTCAGGTCTTGGATTGAGTCTGTATGTTTAGAGCTTGAATTGTTAGATTTCATATTGTATTTATATGTTAACAGCCAAGTTCGGCCGAAGTTAGTGTAGGCTGATCAAGTTCGGCCGAACTTGATCTAGCCAGGACACACTTGAGTGAACTTAGGTGTTTATATATAGATAGTCATGGGTCTTCCATTGTAAGAACTTTGCGACATTGACGGCGAAGCTCTGTCTGTTTGGAAACTGAATGTAACTGATTTGGACATGAATAAACAGAAAATTAAACAGTAAACTTGTGTATTTGATTAACATGTCATATAATTTCCGCTTATCATGGACATTAGATACAAATTAGGTTCCTTGACAGTGGAGGATCAGTCCTAACAAGTGGTATCAGAGCCATGGATACCTAATTTGCTAGATCTACACAAGAAACATTCTAATTCTACTCATTTCTATCATTTTTCTTAACTTTTTCACATAATTGATGAATTCATGGATAAAAATGGCTAAAATTTGAATATGTCACATAAAATCACTTAATTACAAACCCTGAAAGTTTCAGAATCAAATTCAAACGAATTCATGTCGAAATTGTCAAAAAACCATGTTTTGCAACCAAACTTCGCTCAAACTTAACATACAAGTTCGCTCGAACTTGATTAAAAATCATCAAATTTTGTTGATTTTTATCAACTTCGCCCGAACTTGATAGATGTTTCAGTAAAATTTGACCAAGTTCGACCGAACTTGATCATTTTTGTTGAAATTTTTCAATAAGTTCGCCCGAACTTGGAGAAAAACTTGGAAATTTTTTCAAAACTCATCACAAGTTCGACCGAACTTGTTTAAAAGTGAAAATTTTTAAATCTCATCACAAGTTCGCCCGAACTTGATTAAAATCTGAAAATTCTTAAAATTTCATACAAGTTTGCCCGAACTTGTTGAAATTGAATCTGAAATCTGTTTTCTTCACAAGTTCGACTGAACTTGTCAGTGTACTAATCAATCTTCGAGTGTTTTTGAACGTGTTTTCAATTAAATCGTCTGATTATCGAGATGGACGATTGCGCTTTTGCTTCAACAGTAGCTTCAACATCTAATGAAATGCAAATGCTAATGCGGTAAACCAGATGAATCTGGACAACAAGATGGGAACTACTAAAAACCGCCCAAAGTTAATGAGCATGGACGAGTTTTAAGGATGGAAGGAAAAGTTTGTAAACTGGGTTAAAGCCAACCAGTTTCACAGTTGGGTTGCAGTGCAAACTGGATACACATGGCCAAAATACGAACGTGGTCAAGATCTTGCTTTGGTCAAGTTCACACCAGAACATAAAGATGCGTACGTAGCTGAAAAGAAAATGATCATTTTGATACATCAATCTGTAAAGGAAGACATCTTGATCTTGCTACCTGAATACTAGACGTCACAGATGCTGTGGTAAGCTCTTTATGCAAAATATCTGGGAAGTGACGAAATGATTAAGAGCAATAAGGCTTTAATCAAGAAAGAATTCGACATCTTCACGATGATTAAAGGCGAAACCCATGAAGAAAATGATTGATAGATATTGTCATTTTATGGTTCAGATGCAAACACACGGTATTAAAAAAACTGAAGAAGAGCAGATTGATAAATTTACTGATGCACTTCTTGAGGGGGAGTGGTCAACTTACTTGATGGTATTGAAGAATAGTCCGGGTTGGATGCATCTCAAGTTATCATCTTTCATTGATAAATTAGAAGGACATGAAATGGAGTTGATGAAAATGGCCAAATCAAAGAATGCAAATGTAGTGCAAGATGTTGGTGTTTACTACAAAGGAGGTGTTCAAGATATTCAAAGTCTGAAAATTCAAACGACATTTAGTGCAATTATGAATTCTTCAAATCATTCGTCACAAAATCAATCAAACACTCAATCATACCCAAGTTATGATCAGAGTCCTCCAAACACGGGATATTCAAGTGCTGGTTCAAATTCTCTGTTTCAGAATCAACGAAATCAGACAAATCAGACAAATCATTCCAGTTCTGATCCGAATGTTTTCTAGTGCAACATTGCGGTGAATCTGAAGAATGTTTTCCCTGAACAAGTGGCTAAACAACATATAGCACTTCTTGCAACCGTACTCGAATCATACAAATGTTTAGTTGCGGGGAAGATCGGAAATATAGAATTGACAGCTGAGGATTACGATCAAGTTGATTAGGAAGAGTTAGAACTGATGGATATCAAGTGGAGTTTAGCATCGATCATTAGAAGAGTCACGAAGTTTGTAGCGCTCAGTGGAAGAGACATTGGTAATTCAAGCAACAAGCTTGGATTTGACAAGTTGAAAGTAACATGTTTCAAATGCCGACACAAGGGGCATTTCAAACGCGAATGCACCAATCAAGAAGCAAACGTCAACCAAAGTCCTTTCGCAACAACAATGATTATTACAAGAAAGCGCTACAGTACAAGCCTTATCCAAAGAGAACTCAAGTTGAAGTTCAAGATAATTCCTCAAAGCCAACTGAAAAAGCTTTAGTAGTGTCTAACGAAGAAGAAGATTTTGATTGGAATAAGTATATTGGCAAGAAGACTTGGGGTCGCACTGATGGCAGAGATTGTGGATGATTCAGAATCGATGGTTGATGATGCAGCTCTGGAGAATGTCGATTTTGGAAGAATATCTCCAAAGAACAGAGGAAGAGGAAATGATCTATCATCTGACACAGATGAAGAATATTATGTCTCCTAACTTTAATGCTAGTTTTGCAGGTTGCTTCGGAAATACATCGCAAGAGCAAGTGTTGAAAATAATAAACCAGAAGTCGAGGAGGTTATTGACGTGACGAAGGAAATGAATGCAGAAAACCTCACAGAGATTGCTAACAAAGCAATGATGGCAAATTGAAACAGGTGGGTTCTGAGGTAAAGGTGATTGAAAAGGAAGTTGTGAAAGTTGTGGAGGTTGAAAAACCTTGCACAAAGTGCACAAATCCTTGTGAGCAATGTGTTGAAAAATCTGAAATCATAAGTGAATTGAACGTGCATAACGAAAATTTTAGATATGATTATCGCACGATGAAAGAAGCTTATGATAAGACGAAAGGCACTTATTGCAATGTTGAAAAAGCTAATTTGGAACAAGGTGACAATATAAGAAAGTTAAATGCAACGGTAATTGAAAAACAAAAGGCAATTAACATGTATATAAACACCATTGCTGAAACAAAACAAGAGCTTTCAAGATATGAAAATCGAAACTAAATGAGTAAGACAACTTTTGCTCAGTTATACGACAAACGCTTGTGTCATCGATCACATTCTTCCTACGATTAAGTTGGAGGAAAATGTTGAAAAACCAAAAGGTATGAAGCGAAAGAGTACGACAATGTTCCACCTCCACTACTTGCAAGTTATTGTCACAAGAAAGTGGATGGTATGGAAAGGCAACAAACATAACACTTGTATCAGAAACAAATGATAAGTTGCCTGAGAACATTGATGTAGTCTATACGACATCAAATGATGAAGTGAAACGGTTGTGAAAAATGTGGTTGAAAATGTTTTAGGAAATGATTCTGATGATGGAAGTTTGAGAGCGCCAACTCAAGTATGAACAGTTCTGAATCACAATTCCGAAAATGACGATACATCATCGGAAAATAGCCTAAGTGATGATCCTAACATTGTGATGTAAAAAGTTAAGGACTCTGATAGACTATATTTTGACGATAGTTTTCCGATTCGAAATGTGAAAGAAGATAAAATCGATAAATTGTTCAAACTTTAGAAGTTTCATCAGATGATCTTGAGAGAAATGAGAAAAAGTTTTATTCAAAACCCAAGAAAGTTTATAACAACTACCGAAGGAATGGTGGTGACTTTCCTGAGAACAGGAGAGTGGGTTTGGGTTTGGAGGTAGAAGGTGAACCGAAAAAAAAACAAAAGTCACCATTTCACGAATATAAGAATAAAAACATGCAATTTGTGTTTGGGAACTAACACGGTTCAGGAAGAAGCTTCGATTTGAAAGTAATCGAACGATGAGTTTAAGAAGGAAAAAGAACTTCGGGATAAGGCTAAATCCATAAGTGGAGTAAAAACCCACGAATGGACATTCTAATGATACTCGGACTTGCTTCAAATACAATGAAGTTGGTCACATTGCTCGCAAGTGTCCGAAATCAAAGCCTGTGTATCACCGAAGAAAGATATCTTCAAATGATGAGAAACTTAAGCAACTAGAGATTGTAAAACCAATCACGATCTTAAAACGAAACAATGAATCTAACATTGAAGTGAAACCTAAAAGTGAATCTAAAATTAAGAAATCAACTTTTGAAAAAGGTGAAACTTCTAAATCAAATGAAAACAAAGATTCAAAGTTCATCAAGAAAGCTCGAATGAAATCTCAAGCTTGGGTTGCTAAGAAAACTTCATCATCATCTGAAAGTGCAAAGTCTGGAACAATCAAAATTGGAAAACGTCAAACCAACCGATTCAATCAATGAATCCAAAGAAATCGAACACTGATAAGGGAGATCTTAAAATGGATTTTTCAAAAGGTAAAAAGATAGATAAAATTGGAATGTTTTCAAAGTAAAAAATGGACGACATGTTTGATGACAATTTTGATTACGCAGATGAATGTGAATTTGATTACAACGATGGTTATCCAATTCAACCCAAGACTAGTAAGGCTTGGGTTTCTCTCTTAAAGTAGTTACTTTGCATGTGCATGGGCTCCAAAGATCCATCTTGTCAAAGTGGATTATGGATAGCGGAGCTTCACGTCACATGACTGGGATGCGTGCCTTACTCTTCAAAATCAAAGCAATCAATGGAGGCTATGTAGGATTCACGGGTAATCAAGGAGGTAGAATTGTTGCAGAAGGAAAGTTATCGAATGGTGTGGTTTCATTTGATAAGGTCAACTATATCGCCGAGCTGGAGAACAATCTTCTCAGTATTTCTCAGATCTATGATAAGCAGTTTACCACCCATTTCAATGACATGGGGTGCATGATCATTAAACCGGGCTTTAAGATTCTAGAAGAATGGATTTTCATGCGCGCTCCTCGAGAGAATGATCTTTATGTGCTGGATATGAGTGTTGCCACAACTACTTCAAAGTCGGCTCAATGTTTCGTAACAAAGGCCACAGAGAAGGAGTTAATTCTTTGGCACAGAAAGATGGGTCATATACACCTTAGAAAGATGAATCACTTGGTTCACAACGATTTGGTTGAAGGAGTGAATCATAGAAGCTTTCACATGACTGATAGTTGTCTAGAATGCAAGAAAGGAAAGCAGACTAAAAAGTCACATCCAAGAAAGATCTTAACTCCATCAAGCTGCTGCTCGAAAGACTGCATAGGATCTCTTCGGTCCAGTGAATGTTCGTAGTATATCTGGAGATCTTTATTGTCTTGTCACACTGATGATTACTCAAGGTTTTCATGGGTCTTCTTCCAAGAGAGCAAAGACGAAATGTTTGATAATCTCATGATCCTCTTCAGGAAGCTTGAAAATCTGTACCATCTCCCTATTAAAAGAATCTGAAGTGATAACGGTTCAGAATTCAAGAACCCCGAATGAAAGAATTTTGCAACGACAAAGGCATCTTACACGAATTCAGTGCTCCATACACTCCGCAACAAAATGGAGTAGCTGAGAGGAAGAACAGGACGTTGATTGAAACAAAAGAACTATGCTTGCTAATTCAAAACTTCCTGTCATTTTTGGAGTGAAGCAGTCGCAGCAGCATGCTATACATTGAACAGAGTCTTGACGGTCAAACCTACCAAGAAGACTTGCTTCGAAATGCTAAACCGAAGGAAACCCAATCTGAAGTACTTAGAACCATTTGGCGCACCTCGTACTCTTATTGATTCAGACGGAAAGTTTGGTGCAAAAACGATAGATGGTTTCTTTGTCGGCTACGCTAGTCCACTCAAGAGAGTATATCTTCCAAGTTTGAGGAGAGTGGTAGAAGCACAACACGTCGATTTTTTCGATATACAACTCCTTTTCAAAGAGCTGGTGATGCTTGGTTGTTCAATTGTGGAAATCATTTGACTTGCCAGAAGAGCCTTCTGAAGAAGATCTTGCAGTGTTATATTATCTACATCAGTCGGCTAATCAAGAGCAGATTATCAGACAATAGTGGTTAATCAACCAACTGTTGGGTCATCATCTTCTTCTGGTGCAGGTCCAAGTACTAGCGGTGTTCAAGAAACTCAAGCAGAACTAGTGACACCGGCTACAGAACCAATGAACACAATAGTGGAACCCAATCTTTCTCAAGCACATATTTCTGACTTTGACGAGGCTCTGACGTTTGATGATGATGGAGAATCTTCTTCTGACGAAGAATCTGAGAAGATAACAAGTATGTTGAATCAATCTGCTGGCCCAAGTACTCAAATGAAACGTCTTCTAGTGCTCCTACAGTTGAAGTGGTGGTAGATCAGAATATTACTAATCAGGAAAGTACTATTGATGTTCCAAGCGAGGTGATGCCAAGATCTTATTCATACGACCCATCGAATTCTATAATTGGTGAATTGCAAGTTGGTGTATGAACAAGGAGTCAAATCAACAAAGCTTTAAGTTGTTTCTATACTCGAGTAGCTCCGCTTCAAGAGTATTGCTATTATTCATGCTTCATATCCCAGATCGAGCCGAAGAATGTTACTGAAGCTTTGGGATGAAAATTGGATGCAAGCGATGCAAGAAGAATACTACAATTCGAAAAGCTAGGGGTATGGAAGCTTATTGACCTACCGGAGAATCAAGAGGCGATAGATACCAAATGGGTCTTCAAGTGCAAGCGCGATGATCGTGGAGTAATAGTGCACAACAAAGCTCGACTCGTTGTCAAAGGATTCCATCAACAATGAAGGAATTGATTATACTGAAGTGTATGCATCTGTAGCACGATTGGAGTTAATTTGCATTTTCCTTGCATTTGCTGCTTGGAAAGGATTTAAAGTGTACCAGTTAGATGTGAAATCCGCTTTTCTATATGGTAAGCTACGTGAGCAGGTGTACGTCACCAACCACCTGGTTTTGTCGATCCGCTGAACAAAAAGAAAGCATATCTTCTAGATAAGCACTGTATGGTTTGCATCAGTCCCTGAGAGCCTGGTACGAGACGTTATCTCAACATCTCATTGGCAATGACTTTATTAGAGGAACAGTGGATAGTACGCTCTTTACCAAATAAGTTGGAAGTCATCTGATTATCTACAAATTTATGTGGACGACATCATATTTGGTTCAACAAATGACGATATTTGCAAAGAGTTTGAGAAAATCAAGAAGAAGAAATTCGAGATGTCTTCTATGGGTGAAATGAAATTCTTCCTCAGATTGCAAGTTGATCAATTTCCAGACGGCATTTTCATTCATCAAACCAAGTATGTTAATGCCATCTTGAAGAAGTTTGAAATGGAAAGCACGAAGCTGTTATCTACTCCTCTTGCACTCAATCACGAAATTTGCATCTATGAAACAGGAACCAAAGTTGATGATACTCTTTACAGGTCGATGATAGGATCACTTATGTATCTGACGACATCTTGCCCAGATATAATGTATCCTACCTGCCTCTACGCTAGATATCAGTCAAGTCCCAAATTTCTCACTTGCAGATCGTGAAGCGAATTTTAAGATACTTGAAGGGATGTCCAAGCACCGGCTTGTGGTACCCGAAGAATGACAACTTTGATCTGACGGGATACGCTGATTCTGATTTTGTTGTAGATAAATTGAATTCAAAATCGACTACAGCGGGCCGCCAATTCTTCGGAATATGCTTGTAACCTGGCAGTGTAAGAAACAGGCTATAGCATTTTGCCTAGATATAATGTATCCTACCTGCCTCCGCGCCAGATATCAGTCAAGTCCCAAATTTCTCACATGCAGATCGTGAAGTGAATTTTCAGATACTTGAAGGGATGTCCAAGCACCGACTTGTGGTACCCGAAGAATGACAACTTTGATCTGCCGGGATACGCTGATTCTGATTTTGGTGTAGATAAATTGAATTCAAAATCGACTACAGCGGGCCGCCAGTTCTTCGGAATACGCTTGGTAACCTGGCAGTGTAAGAAACAAACTACAGCATCTCGCCCAGATATAATGTATCCTACATGCCTCTATGCCAGATATCAGTCAAGTCCTAAATTTCTCAAATGCAGATCGTGAAGCAAATTTACAGATACTTGAAGGGATGTCCAAGCACCGGCTTGTGGTACCCGAAGAATGACAACTTCTATCTGACGGGATACGTTGATTCTGATTTTGGTGTAGATAAATTGAATTCAAAATCAACTACAGCGGGCTGCCAGTTCTTCGAAACACGCTTGGTAACCTGGCAGTGTAAGAAACAGACTACAGTCGCTCTCTCTTTTTGTGAAGCTGAGTATATCTCGACCTCCAGCTGTTGTTCATAAATTATGTGGATCCAACAGCAGATGAGAGATTATGGTTTGCAATTTCTTGACACAGCGCTGTATGTTGATAATAAGGCAGCAATCGACATAACGAAAAATCCAGTTCATCACTCACGAACAAAACATATCGAGATTCGATACCACTTTATTCGTGATTGCTACGAGAAAAGATTGGTACGAATTGAGAAAATCCACACCGATGAACAAAAAGCTGATTTTTATACCAATCCTTTTACTCTTTCACGGTTTAATTACTTAATGAGACTAAATGGTATGAAAAATTTGTTGACAGATGCGGATGCAGAGGTTGAATATGGATCGGACGACGAGTTCTCGTGATCCTCATTGGTTTGTTACCTTTTAGGATTAGTGTTTCTTAAAAACTAAAATACAAAAATATGTTTTTGATTTTAGGGGGAGAAATGATCGAGAAAATACAAAAACATATGAAAATCCGAATAGTACATCAGTGGACTATCACAGTATGCTAAGGATTTGTAAAGTTTAAAAAGTATAAACAAGTCTTACTGTGGATGTGTCGATAGGCTTTACACATTCAGTAAATTGTTTCCGGGATATAAACTAAATTTTACAACTGCTTAAACTTGTGGATTAACATCTCTCGGATATATGGACTTAGTACTCTGAAATTTCGTTTGAGAGATTGCCTGATTCTTAGATACGAGGTCTTTATAGATGATTGATATCTTGGGTATTATACAAGTTCTTCTGATTTTGCGGAAGCAATAGCCTAGACTTCTATAATGCTTTTGTTAAAAAACCCCAAGTCTGCAGCAAAAATTTAAAGAATCGAAAGATCTAATCAATTGCAGTGCTTAAAAGATTCCTTAATTGGAACACACCTTAAAGTCGAGCCTTCATCTCTTTGTCGATACAGCGGTATTAACCTGAGCTCTCAAGGCCTCGCATAACCCAGATACAGATATTACGCTATACTCACCTGTAAGATGAAATCTAGGGAATCTTGATGCGGGAGTATATTCTGAGATGGGAACCATAGTTAAGTCAAGTTTCAAGTCTAACTAAGATATCTTGGAACAATTGACAAATGTGTCAAAGTTTAAGTGGACAAACATATCGACAATCTAGGTAAACGAGTTTAGAACTTAAAGTCATCATAAGGTCAACGATACTGGTGATATGTCTCAAACAACTGATATGATCCTTAGACCCGAATTCACAAATATATGTCTGTAAATATGTTTGTACATAGCTTATTTGAATTTAGATTTAAACCCAAAAAGATTTTCAATGTGTTTTAGCATAAACTTTCGAAAATACAAAAAGATTTTATTTCAACATTGTTTTCAACAGCCAATGATGGAAAGCGGATCTTCGGAGTTCGGAATGGTGCTAAGTTGTTGGAATCTTGATGACAACGGGTTGGGAGCTAATTTGTAAAATAAAAATGCATGAAAAACGATGAAAAGTTCATTAATTTGAAACTTTAAATTTGAAGAAAACATCAGTTTGTTCATAACCGGTCAAACCGAGGTCATTAACTTGGACTCGGCAGACAAATCGGTTAACCAAGGTCATTAACTTGGACTTGGTCAACTGAGTGGATTTTCTTAACTGGTAAAACATGTGAAAGTTCAGGGTTTAAAATTGACAATTTTTGAAAAGTTTAAAATTGGTTTTAGCTAAGTTCGGCCGAGGTTACAAGTATTGAATTGTAATATTGTATCATAACTTCGGGTGAAGTTAATCAATAAAGATTGAGATTTGAAAGTCAAGTTCGCCCGAACTTGACTACTATAAAAGACCAAGTTCGCTCATATTTTCATTCACCTGTTTCACCTGAACTTCTAGCGAACTTGAGACAATTTGTGAGATCTGTGAAATTGCAAGTTTTGTGCCGTTACTCTGCCCGATTTCAACGTGATCATAAGTGATTGGCACACTTATCATCATGGCTGAGGTACTAATTGCTTGAAACAGCCATGAATTGAACTAAATTGAATGATTTTGGACCGAAGTGTTATAATCAGTTAGATCTAGGATGTTAATGAATAAATTGATTGGTGAAATGTGTTAATAATCATGTAAACATGCTTATCAAATCATAAATTCAACCATTTGAACATGATTGAATTTTGCTGGTTGATTGGAGATGATGACAAGTTCGCCCGAACTTGTCGAGTTTATTTGTAATTAACTTCGGGCGAAGTTGTCATGATCTCTGATAAAAATGAATTTGCAACAAGTTCGCCCGAACTTGTTTTGAATATGTCAAGAACCTGTTAATAACACAAGTTCGTCCGAACTTATCTAAAAATGTCAAAAATTTGTTTGAGTTACATGTTCGGCCGAAGTTGTTGATTTGCGTCTGATTTTGTAATGTTTGATTCAAGTTCGCCCGAACTTGATAGAAATTGTTTGGAAATTGTCATTTTTGCTAAGTGTTTGTTTTCTATGTCTGCAGAATTTCAAGTTGTCGTTTAACAAGTTCCATAATACTTGTATTTCATTGGACGAGAAGATCTATCCTAGGCTAACGGCATTCACAGAGATCTTGGAATTTTTAGGGCATATTCCGATTACAAAGGCGATAACGGATAAGCATGTTGTGTATAGATCGCATGTCTATTTATTCTGGAACTCAGCATCGTACGACGAGGCGAATAAAGTCATAAAGTTTGTTGTTAGAGTTGGTAATGAAGATAAGGAATTCTTGATCACTGAAGCTGACACTCGAAGGGTATTAGCGTTCAACAATGATGAAAGTGATCCAATAAGCTTCGAAGAAAGGATGGTTAAAGGTTGTTTCTTCCGTATGGGCTACAAAGGTCACGCGAATGAGCCAACGATGAAGAAAGGCAGTGTTCCTTTACCTTACAAGCTTCTAATTCACGCCATCATTCACGCTTTCAGTCATAGAAAAGCAGGGCTCGATGATATTCAAGACTACATGGCCTGCATGGTTACAGCTTTGGTTCTTAACAAGAAATACAACTTCTTGAAAGTGATCTTTAATTTCAGGGTGAATAACATGAGAAAACAGAGATTGGTGATGTACCCGAGATTCATTCAGATGTTGATTGACGAGAAGTTTCATAACATAACAAAAGATCCAAATGATATTCTCTACTTGAGCCATATGGATGAAACTACGTTGAAAAAGCTCAAGATATTTCAGAAGCAAGACTCAGCACCTATTCCAAAGCCTATTTTCGGTGCAATCGTTAAAGCTGATTACGTCGCACCACCAGAGAACAAATGGAGGAAAGAAGGAAGTGGTGATGAAAACGAAGAAGTTGCTTTGTTAACGAACTATAAAGAGAAAAGAGGGGACTGGTACATCAAGCGAGTGGTTATAGTTGAAAAGCAAAAGCGCAAAAGGGCATCGAAGAAAGCTGATACTATGTTGATGGATGAACCTGAGACTGAAGAGAATATTCAAATGTAGAGGGTTCTAGCGCTGTAGTAAACATTGAAAGTCAAGAAAAGGATGATGAAGTTATTTCTGCAACGTCTGACAAAGATGATGAATCGTCTGAGGATTCTGCTGATGCAAGATTGAAAGAAGTAGAAAAGCAAAAAGAAGAAGAAAGATTTAAAAAATTGCGCGAAGATCTTTATGAACCATCTGCTGAAGAGGCTTCTGATACTGAACGTCCAAAGAAAAAGTCAAAGTGCTCAAAGTCTAAAGCTGGAGATACAAAGAAAACCACAGGTTCTCTGAGCACACGTGGAAGAAAGAAAGCTCCAGGCTGCAGATATCTAAGTCAGAAACCAAAGAAAGGAGTTACACAAGAACCTCTTGTTTCGGAATTGCAAGAGATTCCAATCATAGAATATTTTATTCCTCCAACAACTAAACTGAAGAGCCACCATCTGTTACTATCGAAGTACCTGTTCAAAGTACGTATGTTTCAAGTCCAAAGGTTGCTGCAAAGGGTACTCCAAAAGCTACTACTCCAAGGTGAAAGCAATCTACTCCTCAAAGTGCCAGAGCTAGAGAATTCAAAGATGCTTTCTATGATATTCCAGAAAATATTACACATCCTGTCACTGCCGATGATCTTTCAGGCTGGTTTGAAGACATTCCAATTGATAAGCTAGAGAAAAGACTCAAAGATTTGGAAGATAAATTCAAACAAAAAGAAGTCGACAAAGCATCTCTTGAAAAGAAATTAAAGCAAAGTGAAGTTGAAAAACAAATATTGCAAGACAAAGTGAAGTTTCTGGAAGACGATAGAGGCTACATGAAAGCTATGGTTGAAAGCTTGAGTTCTGCTAATGAAAGTTAGAGAAAGAGATAGCTGAATTGAGATCTGAACGTGATATGAATGACAAAAGGTTTGCAAGGCTGCAGAAAGTTCTAACTAACAGCTTGGGCATTGACTTCAAAGCAGAATATGATCGCCTTGATGTTCAGGAAGCAAAAGAAAAGGCTGAGAAAGAGTTAGTGGAACAGGGCAAAGGTAAAGGGGTGATTGATGGTGTCCCTAAAATAGTAGAGGAGCCAGTGATAGAAAAAGTTGTTGAATCAGAGAAGGCTCTTGAAACAGAGGTTGTTACTAAAGATGTTCCTGAATAGAATGTTGAATCAGTGAAAGCGTCTAAGTTAAAAAAAATAAGATGACGAAGAAGATAAAGATGAACGACGACGACCCTGCAGGTGACGATACTAAAGACGATTCAGATCATGACGGTGATGATAATGATGATCAGGGGGTGTTGGTCTAAAAGTTGATTTCGCAAAAGTTCATTCAGAGTTTGATTTTGAATCCCTAATCAACGATGATGCTAACATGGAGGAGGATCAAAGTAAGGGGGAGTCTACAGAGCAGACAGGGCCTAATGATGATAATGTTTCTCAACCTATTATTGCTATGCCTGTTGCTTGTATACACGAAAAGCCTTTGATGATTATGTTGGAACCTAGTATCGAAGAGGGGGAGTTTTTTCATGATTATACTAAAGAAGAATTGACCAGAATGTTTGAGGTTGATGTTGATAGGACCATCCTCCTTAGCTTAGGAACCTAGATTTTGTATCTAACGTTCATATAGGCGGAAACTATGTGACGTGTTAATCGTATAACAAGAATTACTCTTTAAATGTTTGTTTATTGATCAGTATTCACAAACGTTCAAGTTCCAGATCGAACAGAGCTTCGCTGCCAATGTACCAAAGTTACTCCAGTTACAAATGAGAGATCACAAGCTACCTATAGATAGGCTGCCAAGTTAACTTAGAGATAGACAAGTTCGGGCGAACTTGTCTTGAAAAAGTTCGGCCGAACTTGTTCTCACAGCACCATTCCGGATGAACTTGGTGTCCTACACCCATATTCTAAACAGACTCGATACAAGACTAAGACATAGACATACTATACTAACCGACTCCCCCTTGGATATCGTCTTCATCTTGATCAGTCTTTAGAAGCTCTTATTCATTCAGACTCTTTCTAGTATAATGACCTAAGTAACAGACATACACACCAACAGTTGATTCATTTGAATTCGATTTTGAAGAAGAATTAGTGAACATCAAAACGTTTGAACCAAAACAATATGTCTACAAACGTGTGGCTAAAGCTGATGATTATGATCGAGTGATATTCGAAGATTCTAATGATGACGAAGCTGAAAAGTATTCTAATCTGAACACTGACAAGTTTCCTACGATTGATGAGTCAGATAGATGTTGATTTGTTGAAACAAAAGATAGATGAAGTTTTGAAGACAGGCAACATTCTGAAACCTTATACGAAAGAACAGATTGCCGAGGCAAAGAAATCGTGGTTTAAAGAAATGCCGAAGGAAAGAAAGTTTAAAAGGCCACTAGCATTCTTCACACGGGAAAAGATGTATCATTGGGTGACATTCTAAGTTGGGGATGGATTCGAGAACTTAATGTGCATGCTATTAAAAGAGAGTTTGGGGTTTAGTATTTCACACATCTTGCAGACATAAAGACATTGCCGTTCTGGGATGTTGAAGAGTTGGTGCAAACACGTAATATCAGTAGCAGATGAAATTCAATGAACAAAGGCTCTGGAGGGTGATAAAGTTTGAAGCATCAAGAGGTTTTGAAGTGTGGAGGCCGTCTATCCCTAAACGCTGAATAAAGATTAACAACAAAACAGGGGAAAAGGATATTACGCTTGTGATGAAACGTCCGTGAGCAATGAAAAATATGCCACTGAAGCCCATCGAACAGGATTTTCATCCTTACTTTCTGTGGTGGCAAACGGATCCAGAAACATGTGAAGCGGTGATTGTATTGCGTGCTGATGATACATGGGATATTACAAAGGAAAAGGATCCAGAACCGATTGAACGAAGAAGGATTTGGGGCTTGTGGAGAACGATACAAATACTAGACCCGATGTGGCTAGTTAATTGTTCAAAGGAAGATGTGAAATGCTTGTTCTTTAACAAGATATGTTTTGACAAGCGTGAAGAAGTCCAAGCAAAGCAATACCAAGGTGTGATTAACGTTTGCTATGCACATGGTATTAATTCAGGCCATATGTTGGAATCCAGATGGAGAGAGCTAGAAAGAGAAGAGTTCTTGAAAGAGGAAAAGCATTTAGAGAAGATACACGAAAGGGGTAGGGAGGCAAGAATCAGAAGATTTCAATTCATGAAGGGAACCTCCTACTGACCAAACGCATATTCCTAAGCAAAAGAGACGTCGAAAGCCATACAAGAACTTCTTCGGAGATGTTAAAGACTGAAGACTGATCAAGACGCTTCGAAAATATCCACGGGGGAGTTTGTTGATACATAATGTCTAATGTCTAGGTCTTGGATCGAGTCTATATGTTTAGAGCTTGAATTGTTAGATTTCATATTGTATATATATGTTAACAGCCAAGTTCGGCCAAAGTTAGTGTTGGGTGATCAAGTTCGGCCGAACTTGATCTAGCCAGGACACACTTCGAGCGAACTTAGGTGTCTATATATAGATAGTCGTGGGTCTTTCATTGTAGGAACTTTGCGACATTTACGACGAAGCTCTGTCTGTTTGGAAACTGAATGTAATTGATTTGGACATGAAACAGACAATTAAACAGTAAACTTGGGTATTTGATTAACATGTCATATAATTTCCGCTTATATTGGACATTAGATACAAATTAGGTTCCTTGACAGTGGAGGATCGGTCCTAACAGAGGTGGTTGGAGCCTTTTGTTGAGTATAGTGACGTCTACTCTTTTGGCCATCGCCTTTAGCAAACCAGTGACTGCGCTTCTCCTCAAAATTTTCCATTGTTTCCAACTCTTCTTTCTCATCTCCACTACCATCATTTCTTCATCTCTCCCCAGAGCTGCTTGATAATTTTATTTAATGAATGATTCAAAAATTGGCTTGAAAGCCGGTGCCTTGCCACCTTTTCTGTAATTGCTGTAGTTATGACGGTCGGACGGAGACATATGCTCTACTCTAACAAATCATCTTCATCCTTTACTAGATTTGGATGCAAGTGATCATGTATCATTTGTATAAATCTAGGATACTGCCAAAATCGACCCTTTCCTAGATTTAATACCATTTGTTCAAACACCAACTTGCTGGAACTGTAAGGCTTGTTGAGAATAAGTGCGACGATCATACACATCTGGTAGTCAATCAGATCATCCCATCCCCCTTCTGTGCTGAAAGATCGTGTAACACAATGAACAAGGAATCGATAGGGTAGACCGAGTCTGTTGATCTTATACGGTGCTGAGTTCACGTAGCCATTATACCCCATTCTAAAAAAGCATCCTTTCACCATCTTTTCTGTAAATCTCGTTGGATAGTCACTCTTGTTGTTTATCTACAGAACTTTCCGAATCAGGTCCTCTGTAATCGTGACCGCTATATCTTGATCTCCAATTCTTACAGTTGACACAATGGCCCTTGGCTCTGACTGTAATTCTGCTGCATCCCAAAATCTCTCAATGTGTGACTCATACACATCGTGATGCGTTGTAAGCGCGTGAAAAATCGCCAGACGAGTCATAAAGTCATGATAATGTGAAAAAGGCGTGTATTCTGGCACTTCTTCATCTAATAAACAACATGAGTTGTGCATCGCTGAAACACTACTGACTTATCCTGTAGAACAGAGAGACGTGCAAAAGTTAGACAAAAAAATCAAACAAAGAATCAACAGAAATTTCATGCGAAAACATATCAGGATTTTAACATCAATTTTCGTACGAAAATTTTCAATTATCATTATAACATCTGATCAAACATTTTCGTGCGAAAATTTTAAAGATTTTCGTGCGAAAATCCTTATCGTCCCAAAAAGTTATCACACTTGAACCGACACAAAAGTATGTAATTTTCATGAAATTGAACTGGTGAACCTAGGCTAAAACTACCGACTTTAACATTTATAAGTTCAATTTTAAGTTTTACCAGCTAGTTTAACCTATAACAACATTTTATGTCCGATTCGGTCCAAAATCCTTAAAGTTACGGTTCGATCTTGAAGTAATACCTTCACCATTATGAGAGGTGTGTCGATCAACCTCCCTAATGTGATAAACGTCAAAGAAAAAGAGTAGAAGCAGAGATTTGCTTAAAATCTCCCAGAGAGAATCAAGGATGAAGATGATAGATTTTGTACGAAATCTTATTCATCTTTCCTTATATATAGGCACATATTTTCGTGCGAAATTTTGGCATTATTTTCGTGCAAAAATTTTCAACTCCTTTAAACTTTCTGACTTTTTCGTGTGTTTTCAGCTTTATTTACCCACTCAGTTGACCAAGTCCAAGTCAATGACCTTGTTTAACTGATTTGGCTACCAAGTCCAAGTTAATGACCTTAGTTGACCGCATTTTAACCAAAAACTGACATTTTCCTTTTGATTCTAAGTTTCAAATTAATGAACTTTTGAATGTTTCAAACCAGACTTTGTTTCCAGATTAGCTCCCAGCCCATGGTTTCTTTGCTTTCCTTCAGCATTCTGTCGCTTTTGACTTTGAAGATCTGTTTTCCATCAACGGCAGTCAAAAACTAAAGTAAAATAGAAAATCTTTTTTAATTTTTGAGTATTTCTTAAACTAAAGATACTTAAAGCAATATGTACAAACATATTTACAGACATATTTTTATGAGTTTATGTTAGATGATCATATCAGTTTATTGAGACACATTACCAGTACCGTTGCTCTAGATAAAACTTTTAAGGTCTTAAATAGATTTTCTTTAGATTATCAATATACTGATCCACTTAAACCTCTACAAGTTTCTCAACTGCTTCAAGATACGTTAGGTAATTTTTAGCAACATGGCCTAATCTGTGTTTCCCACCTCAGAATATACTCCCGCATCGAGATTCCCTAGATTTCATCTCACAGGTGAATATATCTAACTGATATCTGTAAAGGGGTGAATTGCGAAACCTTGAGAGCTCAGGTTAGTACTTCCATACAGAGAAAGAGATGAAGGCTCGAATTTAGGTGGTGTTCCTCTTGGGAATCTTTTGTACTTCAAAATGCTGTATCTTTTTATGACATTTTTCCTCATTTTTTATGCAGCTTTGGGGGTGAATAATTCGAAAGTATTATACAAGTTCTAGGCCATTGCCGACGCAAAATCAGAAGAACTCGTATAATACCCCAGATATCAACTAAATATAAAGACCTAGTATCTCAGAATCTGGTATTCTCTCAAACGAAAGTATCGGAGTATTAAGTCCATATATCCGAGAGATGTTAAGCCCCAGATTTACCAGTTTATCGATTTTAGGTTTATATCTCGAAAGCAGTTTACTGAACGTGCGAAAGCCTACTGGAACATCCTTAGAAAGACCTGTTTAGACACTTTTTAAACAATACATTTCTTTAGCATACTGTAACGATCCACTGATGTACAATCATCTCCTTTTATACACAAAAACTCTTTTTGTCTTTGTTAATGGTTTTGTATTTTTCAAGGTTTTTAAATTGTTTTTGAACTTTTTTTTAAAAAAAAATTTAAAAATTTTTCAATGTTTTGTATTTTGCACAGCTTTTTCTCCCCCTAAAATCAAAAATATATTTTTGGATTTTTGTATTTATGAAAGCAGGAAAAATATTTAAAGAAAAACATATGACATGCCGATGAGGATCACATCACAACATCGTCATCCTCAAATTCAACCTCATAAACATCCCCTGACGTCAGATTCTTTAAACCATTTAATTTTGAAAGATTTTGAAATCTTGCTCTGTCAAAGGCTTTGGGGTAAAAATCTGCTTTTTGGTCATCAGTGTGGATTTTTTCAATTCGTACCAACCTTTTCTCGTGACAGTCACGGATAAAGCGGTAACGAATCTCAATATGTTTAGTGCGTGAGTGTTGACAAGGATTAACTGCGCCTTGTTATCTACATATATTGGCGTATCAAGAAATTGTTGTCCGAAGTCTCTCATCGGTTGTTGTATCCACAATATTTGGGAACAACAACTGGATACTGAAACGTATTCACTTCACATGTAGAGAGAGCGATCACGGTCTATTTCTTGCATTGCCATGTTACCAAACGAGTTCCGAAGAACTGCCAGCCAGCCGTTGTAGATTTAGCATTCAACTGTGAGGTTGAAGTCGTCATGTCGTGGATACCACAAGCCGGTGCTTGGGTATCCTTTCAGGTAGAGCATGATTCTTTTGATGATCAACATATGTGATTCCTTTGAGTTTGACTGATATCTGGTCTGGAAGTTGTGAGATACATCAAGGATCCGATCATGGAGCGGTATAATGTTTCATCGACTCTTTCTCCATGTTCGTCGAGACAAATGCCGTGGTTTGTGGCTAGAGGGGTAGATGCGGGTGTAGTTCCTGTCATGTCAAATCTCTCCAACACGTGATGAACATACTTCGTCTGGTTAATGAAAATACCGTCTGGCAGTTGTTCAACCCGAAGCTCCAAAAAGAATTTCATCTCTCCCATAGCACTCATTTCAAATTTCTCTTTCATGACTTTCTCAAAGTCCTTACACAGCTGTTCATTTGTCGACCCAAAGATGATATCGTCCACATAGATTTGTAAAATAATCAGATGTCCATCTACTGCCTTGGTAAAGAGGGTATTGTATACTATTCCTCTGGTGAAACGGTTAGCCAGAAGATGTTTGGAAAGCGTCTCGTACCAGGCTCTCGGGGCCTGATGTAAACCGTAGAGTGCTTTGTTAAGTAGGTACACTTTGTCCTCGTGTATTGGATCGACAAACCACGGTGGTTGGCCGACGTACACCTCCTCTTTTACCTTACCATACAGGAAAGCAGACTTCACATCCAACTGGTACACTTTAAAACCTTTCCATGAAGCGAATGCCAGGAAAATGCGGATAGCTTCAAGACGAGCGACTGGGGCATAGACTTCATTGTAATCTATCCCTTCCTGCTGATGTAAACCTTGGACTATGAGCCGAGCTTTGTTGCGCAAAACTACTCCTCTATTATCTCTTTTGCACTTGAAAACCCACTGAGTGTTTATCTTTTTCTGTTTTGGTGGTAGGTCAACAAGTTCCCAAACTCCAAGCTTCTTGAATTGCAATAATTCTTCCTGCATTGCTTCCACCCAACTTCCATGAGCATCTCTTAGTTTCCTGGTTCAACCTGAGAAACAAAACAACTATGAAAAAATCTAGTTTGGAGTGGAGCAACTTTAGAATAAAAACAACTTAGATCCTTATTGATCTGATTTCTTGTTTTCACGCCAGCTTGTAGTTCTCCAATGATGTTATCTGACGGATGGTAGGAAACTGATCTCGGCATTACTTCTCCTGGAACATTTACTGTGTTATCCAAATTTGTGACATTTTGATCAGCAACTTGTTCTGATGAAGTATCCTCATTTCTAGAAATGGTTTCTGCAGTTTGATGTTAAGATAACTTGTAATCTCTTCCGATCCTTCATCAGAACTGGATCCCCCATCATCAAAAGTAGGAGCTCCTTCAGGATCTGCATTCACTGGTTGAGTGGAAAATGGTTCTGTAATATTCTGAACTGGTGCGACTACTGGTTTCTGGCTGAGTGTTGCTCGGACCCGATTCAGAAGAATTTTTGTTTGTTGAGAAGAAGAAATCACCAATGGCGGGTAACTTGCTCTTGATTAGATATTTGATGCTGTTGAAATAACAAGAGAAGTTCTTCCTCAGATGGTTCTTCTGGCAAGTCGAATGAATTCCACAACCCTATGTAATTGAACAGCCATGAATCACCAGGTTTTTGCATGGGTGTTAGTGTATCTCTGGTAATCAACATGTTGAGCAATGATAACCTGGTTCATGCTTGGTAGATAAACTCTCTTTTGCGGACTTGCATACCCTACAAAGAATCCTTCCAAAGATCTGGCTCCAAATTTTCCTTCCGGTGCAATATAGTACATGGTGATCCAAAAGGTTCCAAATACTTTAGATTAGGCTTTCGCTGGTTAAGAAGTTGAAACATGTCTTCTTATGTGGCTTGACAGTCATTACTCGGTTAAGGGTGTAACATGCAGATGCGACGGCTTCACTCCAGAAGCTAACATGAAGTTTTGAATCAGCAAGCATCGTGCGTGCAGTCTCAATAAGCGTTCTGTTCTTTCATTCAGCTACTCCATTTATTGAGGAGTATAGGGGGCACTGAACTCATGATGAATTACCTTAGCTTTGCAGAATTCAAGCATATTATTGTTCTTAAACTCAGTACCATTGTCACTTCTGATTCTCTTTTTAGGCAAATGGTAAAGATTTTCAATCTTTCGAAACAATATCATTAAATTTTCAAACGTTTCATTCTTGCTTTCTTAATAGAAAACCCACGAGAACCTTGAATAGTCATCTACCACGACTAGACAATACAGATCTCCCGAGATTTTCACATTTACTGGTCTAAAGAGATCCATATGTAGCCTTTCCAGTGGAAGCTTGATTGAGTTGAGTAGCTTTCTTGGGTGTGATTTCTTATGTTGTTTCCCCTTTTTGCAGCTAAGACAATCATCTGATAAATGAAAACTTTTGAGATTCACCCTTCACTAAGTCGTTGTGCACCAGAAAATTCATCTTCCTTAAGTGAATGTGACCCATCTTTCTGTGCCATAGAATTGATTCTATTTCAGTGGCTTTGGACACGAACACTGTCCTTCCTTTGAAGTAGTGGATGCGACGCTCATGTCTAAGACATATAAATCGTTTTCTCGTGGAGCGCACATGAGGATCCATTCCTCAGGAATTATGAAACCAGGTTTAAGAATATGACATCCTTGTCAGTGAAGTGAGTTGTGAACTTCTTGTCGCAGATTTGAGATAAACTCAGTAAGTTGTTCTTGAGTTCAGCAATGTAGTTCACTTTGTCGAATGATACCACTCCGTTTGTAAGAATACCTTCTCCCACGATCCTGCCGCCCTGTGTTCCGGCAAACCCAACATAACCTCCCCTGATAGCTTTTACATTGTATAGCAAAGCTAACATCCCTGTCATGTGGCTAGAAGCTCCACTGTCCATAATCCACTTTGAAATGATAGACCTCGGAAGCCCCTGCACATAGGAAAAACATATTACTTAAAGAGAGAGACCCAAGCCCTTCCGGTCTTGGGTGGGATGGCAATGTCGACTTTTAGAACATTGTCACCTTTGATTTCCTTTTTAATTTCAACCCACTATTCAGTCTTTTGTTCTGTCTTAATCTTTTGGTTTGATTGGAAAATTGGTTGATTTGGCAATCCAGGTTTGTGCCTTAGAAAATGCCTTTTTGATGTAAAGATTCATTCCTTCTTTTCATTTTTCTTAGATGTTTCACCAACTTTGTAATTTGAAATATTTTCAGTTTTGGTTTCTCAAAGGGTTGGAATCATCATTTCTTTTTAGGATCTTTGTGGGCACAAACTCTGGACCCTTTTCTTTTCATTTACTGTGAATCTTCTTTGTCCATGAACAGGTTTTGGACGATTTTGAGAACATTGTCATGCAATATGCCCAACTTTGTTACATCTGTAGCATGTTCTACTATCTTTTCCAACAGTGTGTTCGGAAGCTTGTTCACGAGCTCCTTTTCTTTCTTAAACTCATCATTGGTTTGTTTGTTAATGATTTCTTTTTCATCAACAGTGTTTGTTCCAAAAACAAACCCAACTTTCTTTGTAAAATTTGTTTTTGGTGACTTGTTGTTATTTCTCTTCTTTTCAAATCGTAACCCATCCCTCTTGTTTTCAGGGTAATTTCACCTCTGGGATGAATAGTTTTTTAGTTTTGGTTTTGAGTAAAAATCGACAACTTGCTTTTCAGATCTGATGTGTCAACTTCAACGATTTTGAAGAATTTGTCAACCCGGTCGAAGTTCATTATGGATTGGAAAATCTTCATCAGTATATAGTTTATCTGATCCTTTCAGTTTGTAGATTACTACATTAGGATCATCATTTAAACTATTATCTGATGCTGTGATAAAATTTTCATGAAAACTCTTCTCACTTTCAAAAGGTGAACTTGACTTAGCATTCTCATAAACTGTGCTGTCAGACTCATTTCAAAAACATTTTCAACCACTTTGGTTACCACATCGGATTCACATTCCTTTTTAGATTTGGAATAAGTTACGTCAAGATTTTAGGCAGCTCGTTACTCTTTTCAGTGAGCAGATTTAAATTCAGCGCCTTTTCCACCCCATCTGGATGTTTCTTAGCATAGCTATTCCACATGGTAGTGGAACCTGATCATAACATTTCTGGTTTTTATCATTCATCTTACCCTCTTTGCTGTTTTCAGATTTTGGAAGAATGTGATCAATGACATACATATTGGTAGAATAACTGATTAACAATCTGTTAGCCTGTTCAGCTTCAATTTTTGTTTTCTCCAGTTCACTTTTCAGCTCAGCAATTGTGTTAATGTGAATATTAATGGCCATTTTTTGTCTATCATAGTTGCTTTGAGCATTGAAAGTGTTTTGTCATCTTCTTTGACTGCTTTCTCATACTGTCGAATGGTCCTGCTAAGTTTATGATATGATTCTTTTACCGTGTTATAATCATATGACAACTTATCATTATATGATTTAAGTTTTTTAAAAGCTTTTCTTTTTCAGCACATTGTTCACATGCTTTGTCACATTTCAAGCATGAACCGACCATTACGACAGTTTGTGCTTTGGTTATTTCTTTTACTATTTCAACCCTTTCTACATGTTCTCCCACACTGACTACCTCTTTGGTATTGGCCATTAAACTTTGTTGGCAATTTCAGTAAAGTTTCTCCAGTGTTACAGGCTTGGCTACATCGTTTACTTCCACACACTCTGTCTTTGTCTCATCACTCCTTTCTTCTTGGTGGTATGAATCAAAATTTCCTGCAAAAGTTTTTAGAATTGTGTCAAACAAACAGGTTTAGGAGTACCTTTCAGGCATTCTTCTTCTTCTTCTGCTGATGATCTAAAATAGTCCACAAGAACTTCTTCCATTTCTTCTTCCGAGACTTCCTCTGATGATTCCGGTTCATCCATAATTTCGGCTACTAGAGCAAGACTTTCTTTCTTTGTAATGAAGTTTTTCCAGTTGAACCCTTCATCTTCTTGCGTGACCACGAGAGCTTTATCTTTTGTATTTGAAGGTTGTCTTCAATTTGCACCATTCTTTTCTCGGGCTGTGGTTGGTGATAAATCGCCTTCTTGTAATTATCATCCCCAAATGGATTATGATTTCCTTTTACTTCGCGATTCGGACACTCACGTTTGAAATGTCCTTTCTCTCTACACTTAAAGCATGTAACTTTGGATTTATCAAATCCCAGTTTTCCATCAAAACCTCTTAAATCATCTATCCCTGTGATTTCCATGAAACATTGAGCTCTACGAACCACTGATGCCATACACCACATGATTTTTATCAACTCCATTTCTTCCGGATCAATCTGATCATAATATTTTTTTGTCATTTCGGATTTCCGATTCTCCCAGCTACTAAGCTTTCATAAGATTCCAGAACTGCTGCAAGTAATACCATGTGTTGCTTTGCGGTTTGCTCTCTTGAGCATTTTGGAGGTTTACTGCAATATTACATTGTAAGATTCGCTGGTTGGTATTGGATTGATTTTGCTGGTTATTTTGTGGTTGATTGGAGCTTTGAGATGACTGTTGCCCTTGGTGAATATTTGGATTGAAGGAAGCAAACGATTGAAATCCGCTTGACTGATTTGAGGATGGACTTGCATTATAATGGCACTGAAAGCTGTTTGAATCTTTGGGCTCTAAATAGGTGTATTTGGATTTCCTTTGTAGTACAGACTGACATCTTGTTGCGAGTTCGACCTTTTGCTCTTTGCCATTTTCTTCATCTCTAATTCATGCCCTTCTAATTTCTCAATAAATCTTGGCAAACTGAGACTATCATGCTCTGCTCCATTCTTCAGGATGGTTAGATATGTGGCCATTCTCCTTCAGGTAGTGAATCTGCTAATTTATCGACTAACTCTTCATATGTCTTAACAATTCCCATTCGCTTCATTTGAACTACCAGGTGGCAGTATCTTTCTATGAGATGTTTCATTGTTTCGCCTTGAATGAGATTGAAGACTTCAAATTCTTTGTTCCCTTTTCTCAGTTGCGTTACTACCTTGTGCTCTCAATCGTAGAGCAACCCATAATGACTGAGCATCATCGTCATATTGTAAGAGAATCAGAATATCTTCCTTAATTGCCTGCTGAAGAAGATTCATTATCTTTTTCTCCTTGACATATTTTCTTGCTCTTCATCTGACAAACGAGCCAAGGTCTTTTCAAGACCAAGTTCGTTGAGCGGTGGTTGATACTCGCTCTCAATTGCAAACCAGCAATTAAAGTTGTTTTCCTGAACCCAGTTTTTGAACCTTTCACTCTAGCTTTCGTAATCTCTCTATGTTCATGAGTTTGTAGGTTTTGTAGTCGTTCCCGTTTCGTTTTCGAGGTTCATATTCTGAGCTGCTGCAGAAGTAGTAACTGCTTGCGTGGCAAACACGTTGTGAAAGTCTTCCTCACCTGACATCTTAAAAAAGTTTTAACAGAGAAACATGTTAGATCTGGTTAGCCTGACGTAAACCGAATAACACAAGAAATACTGATCACAATTTTCATACGAAAAGTTTGAAGAATATTTTCGTAAGAAATTTTCACCTTTAATTAGAAAAACTTAATTCGTACGAAAAGTTCAATTCTGACACTTGAAATTATCAACCTCTAAATCACTTGATTTTCTTACGAAATGTATAATTTATACGAAAATTTTATTCTGCTTAGGACACTTGTTCACAATTTCACGTTTTCAGCAATTTCAAGCATGATTTTGGTGGATTTTAGATATGTATGTTCCATTGATTTGATTAGAATCATTTTAACTCATCATACGAAAAACCTAGTCCAATTTGTCCATGAAATCCCTTAGATCTATATAAAGTTCCAAGAATAGGTAGAAGTAAAGTTCTTAATGGATGAATCTTGATCTTTGAAGGTTGAATCTAGCTGAAACTTGGTTTTTGTTCTCAAATCGACCTCAAGGCTCTGATACCACTTGTGAGTGTAGGATCGGACCCAACACGTCAGCTACCGGTGTGATTTGCTCAGCTAACAGAGGCAGAATTCATTGTTAACCGAGTGAACAAAAAATTGACAAGTAAACGATACTGTTTAACACGTCTGAATCTTGTATTAATCAACTTGAAAAGATTACAGACTCGTTTTGAGCAGGGCTTCGCCTCTGGTCTCCAAAAACAGCATCCTAGACTAACATCCCAAGTCGCCTATTTATAGGCTGACAAGTTAGCACCAAGTGACTGGGACAGAAGGGATTTTCGCACGAAAATTCTACTGAAATACATAAACACTAATGTAAAACATTTGACACTACAAAGCCCTATCTATACGACAGACTCATCCTAGACATACGAAATAGACATAAGTGCACCAACAGAGAGGGGCTGTGGAAGATACAACCAAGTGGATCTAGAGCTTCATAATTTGGTGTCCCTGTGCTTACAAGCTTATCCTGTTTTGAGGATGAAGGAGGAGTTTGGTATTCAGGTTGAGATTCTAACATCTGTTGTGAAGAAGTAGCAGCAGTATTTTCAGGTGACTTTTGTGTTGTCACTGGGTTATCTTCTGGGATCTCATCTTCCAGAAGTCCCTTTTAATTCTTTGGTTTGGTGGGCTTTTTGGATTTTGTCTTGGTTTTCTTTTTGGAAATTTTTGGTGTGGTTTCAAGACATTGTGTTTTCTTATCTTGAATGGGCTCAGTAGCAGGAGGTTTAGATTGAACATTTTGCTCATTTAAAACAGGCTTAGCCTCCTCTACTTATGTTTTCTTATCTTGATTGGTGATTCTGGTAAAAGTTTCATGATTAAGGATGCCAACAGAGACACGGCGCAATGTTTAGCATCATCACCAATGACCTGGTTTTGGATGTACACACTCAAGAATCTTGGGTGCATCAGAAAAGCCTTTTTAGGTTTGATATTTTTATAATTTGCCACTTGATCATTGAACAAAACTTGGGAGTAGTTAAAATCTGAGTTTGTTAAAATAACATATCCAAGTATTGTTTGTTCAATGGGATTTCATTAACACTGTCTTTTCAGATAAACATGTGAGAAGAGTATGAAAGAAAAATCTCATCTCAATAGGAAATTAGGTTTAAATTTTTTTTACCCTGTAAGTTGACCAGGGTAACCTTTTTCCACAAACTGAGCATGCATCTCATTTATTGAGAATGATACTGGATGTTCGAGGTCATTTAACTTGAAGACTTCTGAAATCGTCTTAGGTTTGATTTGCATCAATGTTTTGCCCACTTTAGAAACTATGGCATAAGGAACATCTTGTGTAGAGTGAACCTTAGCATTGGCCAAAAATGACGAAGAGAATCAAGATAAATAGGGGCTTTAACTACCAACACATCTTTAAATTTCGAATCTTTCAAGATTTTGATCATGGCATGATATCTAGTGTTTGATTCGGTAGTTTCGAGTATGGCTGTATAGTTGAGTGGAGTTTTGATGATCAGAATCATTGGTGCGGATTTGTATTTTAATTAGGTTTGGAAGAAGATTTGGATTTTGAAGAAGTCATGGTGATTAACCGCTTTGAAGAATTTTTGAATTCGATACGGCAAAACTATGTTTATGGATAGAACAAGGTTTTATAAAGTGAAAAAGTGATGATGAGTGGAAAGATCTGACGGCTATCATCTGTCCACGTGTATCCTCTGATGAGTATGGAAGACAGTTGTTAAGAGAACCACTGTTGTGTGTCAACAGTGGATGGGTGTTTTGAGTTTACACTATTAGTGGATAAGGTCAACGCAGTGGTTTGACCAAGCAGAGGATACACTTTGTCCAGTGGATAGATTTCAAGCCTATCAGTGCTTTGAAAGAGCAGTGGTTTGAACATACTTTTGAGATTTATTGAAAAACTTCAATTTTGACTATTTTTAAGAATGGATTTTTGATTTCTGAAAACATTTTATGCTATTTACACATAGAAAACAAAAATTTGTTTTTAATCCATGTTTAGCATTCCAATTCTAGAGACCAGACTTTCAAAAGTAGATGTATCTAATGCTTTGGTTAGAACATCTGCTAGTTGATCTTTAGTATAGACATGTGTAGAGAAATTATACCTTTTTCATAGCAATCTCTCACAAAGTGATGTCTGATGTCAATGTGCTTTGTTGTGGTGTGTGAGACATGATTTTTGATCATATTTTCAGCTGCTTGACTGTCTATCTTCAGAGGAGTCTTTAGAGCAGTTATACCAAAATCCAACAGTTGGTTCTGAAACCACAAAAGTTGAGCAGTACAACTTGCATCAGCAATGTATTCAGCCTCAGCAGTGGATGTAGAAACTGCAACTTGCTTTTTGCTTTGCCAGGACACTAGACAATCACCTAGGAATTGGAGTCCTCCTGATGTGGACTTCCTTGTGGTGTGGCAACCAGCAAAATCACTATCTGAGTAACCTGAAAACTCAATGTTCCCATTAGCAGGATACCAGATACCAAGTATGGGAGCACCTTCTATGTATCTGAATATCCTCTTCACAACAATTAAGTTTTTTTAGAGTAGGATCGGACCCAACTCGTGAGCTTCGGTGTGATTTGCTCAGCTAACAGAGGCGGAATTCATTGTTAACCGAGTGAACTAACAATCGACAAGTATGATGATTACTGTTAAACATGTCCGTATCTTGTATTGATTAAATTAAGAAGATTACAAACTCGATTTGAACAGGGCTTCGCCTCTGATTCATCAAAACAGCATAAAATGTAACATCTGTGCCTTTTTAACCATCGTATAATTCCGAACAATTTCGAATCCAATGAGATCTTGTGTTTCATTTCAGAGAATTGTATAATTACATGTGACATTCACACGTTTCAGTCCTTGTACAATTTTGATCTTTCAAATCGCTTCTCGAAGTGAAATCGCAAGTTGTTACGCAAACGTAGTCAGTTTAACGTGACATACACTTCAGAATAACGACATAATCTAAGCATACCCTAAATACCTTTACATAACTTAGAAATAAGTTTCGAGGGCTTCGGTATGGCAAAAACATGCTTTTGCAACTTCAGGGACTATTTTGCAAATTCTGCAAAACTATGCCAATTCGCGTATTTCTTAATCCGGGAAACGTACGAACATCCAAAAAAATTTTTAATCATCCAAATATTGTTTTTTAATGATTGGAATGTAAAAATATCACTCGTTGCGCATTTACGGTCATTTGCGCGTTCGTTACGATTTCCGTCGTAATTAACCGAAAACCGCTACCATACGACCGAACAAACCGACACCCGAGACATTTTTAAACCAAGTTCCCTATGTTTATTCATCCTTAAAAATCTTTCAAATGAGGTTAACTAGCGTTAAAAGTGCCAAAATGCGACAAAAACAAGTTCAGGGGCCATTTCTGCCATTTTTGAAACTTCTGCCACTGCAAGGGCCTTACGGACCGTAAGGCCTAACCCCATATGGTCCATAAGGGGTCCAGCCCAGAAGCTTCCTAAATTCAAGATGGCAGCTTTTGTTAACTTCCTTGGCCACCAAGGCTGATCTATGCCACCTTTAACCTGCATTGGACACCTGGAGGGACACTAATCTATGCCTTAACACCAGGATCAACACTTGGCATGATTTGGGAGCTCCAAGATTTGTATAAATAGGTTTGATCTTCACCATTTCTCTTTGCTCATTTCCATTCTTTCTTCCTCCCATCTCTTTGGAGTTGTTTCCAGCAATTGGAGACCTCCTCTCTGAGTTCTCTGAGTTCTTAAGTGTTTCTTAAACACAAGTAAGATCTCATCCTTAGTCTTTTTCATTACTTTTAGCTATTTCATGCTAAAAGTAAAACAATGTTTGACTTTCAGCATTGGCCATTAATTGGTCAAGACAAAGTTCAATTGAACTTTGCAACGTGATCGTAATCACGATGGTTATGATCTATAGCGATCATGCCTACTGATTACCACGTTTACTAGTTGTAGTGACGAGTCAAAGTTTCGGTCAATCATGTGCAAAATGCGCATTATACGACGGAACTATTTTCGGATATCAAAACCCTCTGTTTTAATACCAAATCAGTTTTATAAACCTTGTTAGACATGTCTAACTCGTCACTTTTAGTTTAGTGCTTGTTTAGGATCGTAAGTCGAGCGGTCTTGACCACCGCTTTGACTTTCGAATCAGACCGTTTGTTCGATCTTAGGATTTGACCAAACTCATATTAGTGACCATAGTTGTACAGGGAATAACCCTTTGAGGTTATACCTTATGGTCACGTCGTTTGGTTAGTGTTTCGTTAAGTCGCTAGTTATGCCTTTACAAATGATCAAAACGCCATTTTGCGCATAAATCAACTTTAAGCATATGTGATCAATGTTTTGACATATAAACTGAGTTGCAACTATATTAAACTTATTTTGGCATATTAGACTTATCATAACACATATCTAACCATCCGAACACGTATTTACGTAAATTATCCGTTAAAGTAGCGTAAAGTACCTTAACGAGTCATAACGGGTCAAAAGCACTTAGGAATCTTTCCAAATCAGAATGTTAACTTTAATAAACCATTTCATATGAGTTCCAACACTCATTTGGTTTACAAGGTTTCATTCTATCTGAATCTTCCGATTAAAGTCCGATATTTACATAGTTATCCGATTTTAGGACACGTTTGACTTCTCGGACATTTGAGCTTGTTTAATCTTTGATTCAAGGATATTTGGAACCCCCAGTGAGTACATAGTCCCGTCTCTTACGTTTTTCAAATGTTTTGGGGTGATTCATATGTGCCTATTACCTATTTTCACGTTTTCAAAGCTATATGATTTCATATACATAGTACTATATCCATTACGATTTTAAACCATTACCTATGGCTAAAACAATGATTTTCAAAGTTTGTGAGACTATTGTTGGTGCGTATTTCTTTTATACATTCATTAACAATGATCAAGCCGATTGGTAGTACGATATAGCGTATAGGATTTGACACCCATTCTTGTTGTATGGAATGTTAGAAACCAAGTTTAAACCAAATAGATTTTGCCTTTGTGGTAAATCTATAGTCACCAAAGTATTGTTTGATATACTCATGTTTGAATGTATTGCCAAACGACCACAATATATGTTTTACAAAGATTTCTAATTAGCCATAAACACTTATCTTTTATTTATTTCCTAAACCAAAGCATAGTTTGATGTGCTACTAAAGTATAGTTTGATATACTACCCAATCTTTAAACCAAAGTATATTTTGATATACTGCTGATTCTTTATTTATAAATGAAAGCATAGTTTATTGCTACCAATACAATACTGTTTACCAAAGTATATATTTTGATATACTATCAAGTCTCTTGTTCGAAAACAAAAGTATACATTTTGATATACTACCTAAATTGTTATTTCAAAACCAAAAGTATATCTTGTACATATATAAACTTTTTATCAAAAAGCAAAGTATTTTAGATACCAAACTTTTGTAAGGATTCATGGCTATTTTTGATAACATATGTTCTTTTCTTAAAACTTTCAAAGCCATGAACCTAAATTACAAAACCTATGTTACTCACAGGCATTTTTATGCTGACGTACCTATTTTCACATATGTTTCAGGTTTATTTGAATGATGATTGTCACTGCTTACTGCACATAGGATGGACGCGGGCCTTAGTGACATTAAAATTTAGAGGACAATTTGATTGTATTTTATTTTCGTTATTCCAAGACAAATGTAAATTTGTTAAATCAATAAAACAAAACTTTATTTACCATGTGTTGCGAAACAATTTGTAACGTGACTCCCCAAGTGTTTCCGCCGCGTGTTGCTTTACGCGATTTGGGTTGTTACAGATTGGTATCAGAGCACTGGTTATAGGAATTAGGTTATTAGTAATGCTTTGACCTAGTCTATAACCTTCCTAGGACCCCAACGCGAGTTTACTTGCGTTTAGATTTCTAATACACTACCATCACCTATCCTTAGGTAATTACCAAAAACAAAACATAATACATCTTTCGGAAGTCAATTTTTCTAAAAATTACACAAGAAATCATCTATCCTTGGATGATTTGTTTTGGGCTTTATGCCTTCAATGTTTTCAATATCTCGTCAAAGTTTGGGCTTTAATAATGTGAACACATGCAATCTGGAAGGGTGAATGCCCGTACCCTGAGTTTCTGTCTAAGGCTAGAGTGTTCGTACAAATCCGCATTATCGGACCAGTCACTCTTACCTGGGAACTCTTGGGGTGAGTATTCACTTATAGGTTAAAGCATGTCTTCGTGATACATTATAAAGACCCATTTACTTTGATTTGTCACTGTGTCGTTTGTTTGTATTAAGTAACGAACAAATGATCACAATCCTTACACTTCGTCGATATTTTTAACAATTCATTTTGACTATCCAATATCAACCTCACTCGATTTCTCTCATGATTCCCTTTCTCTTTTAGAATGCCTCCTCGTCGCAACGCTACTCAAGACGCCGAAATGGCAACTTTAATCGCTCAGCAAATGGCTGCTATACTCCCAAACCTTGTGACCCAACTCAATCAAGTTTATCAAAATAATAACAACAACAATGCACCTACTCCGTGCAACTTTAAACAATTCAACTCAACCAAACCACTCAACTTCACTGGGTCTGAGGGAGCTACTGGGCTCCTACATTGGTTTGAGAGTATCGAAAGCACTTTTCCGCCATGTTCAGTGTTTGAATGAGCGGAAAGTAGAGTTTGCTTCGAGTTTTTCCAAAAGAGAGCACTCACATGGTGGAACAGGATTATGAGGGATATAGGTGCTGACGTAAACACTGGCTCAGACATGGGAAGAGCTTAGAGCTCTTATGATGAAAGAGTTTTGCCCCGTCATGAACCGAGGGAACTCGAGAATGAATTCCACGATCTGAAACAAGATAGTGGTGAACATCGAGCCTACACTGATCGTTATGAGGAACTAAGTCTGTTATGTCCTACCATGGTTAGCCTTTGGATAAGGCAATTGAAAAGTACATTGATGGCCTCCCAGACCCAATTCAGGACATAGTCACTGGTAGCAATCCCGCTACAGTTAGACAGGCCATTGAGCTATCTGCTACCATGACTAAATCTCAAATCAAGAAGGGTAAACTTTTCCGTAAAGGGACAAGAAACCATCGGACAATACTACCCAAGAAAAACAAAAGGAAAACCAGACTTAATCCTCTAAGAAGTCAAAGAAGCGTAAGGCTTCACAAAACTTCGCTGTAGTTGCTCAGAACGATCAAGTTTGCTCCAAACCAACCAGCACAACCTCGTGCTAGGAAAACTTATGCTGGCACTGCACCTCTGTGCAACAAATGCAATCGTCATCATCTAAATCAAACGCCATGTCACAAATGTACCCACTGTGGACGATTGGGACATTTGTTCAATGCATGTCGTTTTGCTACCAACACCCAAAATCAAGCAAATGCAAACCCTGCTGCTGCTCAAGCACCATATCCACCTGGATCGTGCTACAACTGTGGTGATCTTACTCACTATCTAAACAATTGCCCGAAGCTTGTTAATGCAAATCCATCCCATGGATGAGCATTTAACATAATTGCTTTCGAGACTCGTACTAATAATGATGCAGCTGTGAATGTTTAAACTTTTACATTTTCACTTTGGATATCCAAAAATCTTGAAACATTTCGGTTGGTTTATAAATAAAATTGTTATTTCAATTTTATTTACAAAACCAGTATGATTACGTGTATGTGTGACATACCTCTACAATACCGACACCAAGGATATGGTTCCTTGCAAATCAAACTACTCTCGTAGTTTCTTCTATTTTGTGATCCCTCGCGATCTCCACAAAAATCCTATGTACACGTTTCTTCTGTGAAACAAAGTATAAGGTACAAGTCATATCTCTTAACAAATACATGATGTACCACTTTAAATCCTTCCTTGGATACCTAAGGGTACTTTACATAAGTCCTTAATTGGTCTTATGCAATATGTCGATGTGCCTATGACTACTTTCGTATTTTCATGACATTACACATAATTTGATTTCGTAGTACATCTAGTACATGATTCTCAAAACATTTTCGCTATACAAATCCCAAATCCTTATAGGATCTTCCTATATTCATAGTTAGATCCTTGTGGATGAATAAAGTGCAATCTGGAGTCCTTGGTTGGATTCTTTGTGTGCTTAATACGTATGTACAAATTAACGGTTATTTGATCCAAAATAATTACTATCCAAATCCTTATAGAACCTTCCATATCTTAATATGTTAGGTCCTTAGAAGGATATCCAAAGTGCTTGTTGGGATTGAACCCAATGAAAGGAATAGATGATACAAAGCCAAATAACACTATCCGAGCTTTGGTTAAACTATCAGAGGTTACAACCTCTGATGTACATACACTGCTTTCCTTAAAGACAGCTCATCCTATCATCTGCCTTCACAAAGCTTCAAAGGTCTGCCAAAGTTACAAGGGTCAGAGGATAGAGATCAGAGTTTAGTCATTAGCTTAGTTAAATCAATGTAACAGTGCTAAGCACTGATAGTTAGTATTAGCAGTGTTTTCAGTTAGTTACAATTAGTTTCCTGTCACTATCAACCCTGACGTCATCAAAGATGCTCAGTGGTTAGATAGTTAGTATAAATAGGTAACTTCTGTAACAGTTTAAATTGTCTATTAAAAGATCAACTTTCGCATATCATCTTCTCTGCATTTTCTTATTACCAAACTGAAATTGCAAAGGCTGAGGGGGAGTTTGTGAATCACATGCAAGTTTACAAACTTGAAAGCATGATGATGATGAAAACAAACGACCATTCCTTGTAGTAAAGTTTTCCATCTTATTTCGCTGCAAATCTCTTTTCATTCAATCATTTTCCATTTTATTGAAACAAAACTACAAGTAATTTAAACTCAGATCCTAACAATTGGTATCAGAGCTTGATTCATCAAATTTGATCTAACAATCGATTTGGTTCGAACAGATCAGCTCTCTTGCTAATCAGTTTGGTTGTTTTAGCTTGATATTCAGAGTTTTATTACGTTCAAAGTTTTTAAAACAAATTTTGTGAAAAATCAACTGAAAATGTCTCAAAACACACAGGATGCCAATTCTGGATCCTTGTTCAAACCGCCGATGCTCAAAAGAAATGAATATTTCATTTGGCAACGACGGATGGGTCACATCCTTACTCAGCAAAACACCAGTTGTTGGAGATCTGTTGCTTATGGACCACACGTTCCAGTGGTTCCAAGCACAGAGGATCCAACTAAACAAGTGCCAAAAAATCCTGAAAACTTTCCAGAGCAGGATTTCCAGAAAATTGAATTGGATGCTAAGGCATTTAGCATAGTTGCTTCTGCCTTACCCAATGAAATTTATGTTGGTCTACTCCATTGCAATAGTGCAAAGGAGTTATGGGATGCACTGAAAGAGCAATTCGGTGGGACTGAGGAAGTGATTGAAAGTAACAGAGAAGTTCTAAATCAGCATTATGAAATATTTTGTCACTTGAAAGGAGAGTCTCTAACACAACAATTCGAATGTTACAACTGTCTCATCAGTGAACTTAGACTGGTTAACGTGGTTTTCCTAATTTGACTGTCAATAGTCGTTTCCTTAGATCGTTACCAGATAAGTGGGAGACTGTAGCTTATGTAACGAGAAAATCTGTTGGGTTTAAAGAAATGTCGCTGACATAACTTCATGGGATACTCCTCAATTATGAGAGAGAGTTAAACCAGAAAAAGAAGTTGCAAGATTCTGGAAAAATGACTGATGATTACTCATTGGGTAATACAGCTCTTTTTGGCCAAGAAGAGGGATCTGGCAGCAGTAAGGACCAAAGTTATGATCACTATATAGATATTACATCTGGTGGAAACTTTGGATCTGAAACATATGCACCCAACTATGCTTTTACTGCTATTGGGGAAGCCAAACTCTGACAATCTATCCTTTGAGCTGAATGATTTACAACACATTGAACCTTCTGATCTTCAGGAAATGGATATTTTGCACCAACTAGCCTTATTGAGTGTTAGGCTAGTAAATTCTATAAGAGAACTGGTAGAAAATTCTCAGGTTTGCATGGGGATTGAAGGTTGGGCTGGATAAATCAAAAATCAAGTGTTACAAGTGTAATAGGCTATGAGACTTTGTTAGAGAATGCAGGTCTCAAAGTTCTGGAAAAATAGTGACTCATCCTGGCCCTAGACCTCAGCACACACAAAACACTGCTCATTATTCCCAATATGCCCTTTCTCAACATGTTCAAAACACTGCCCACTTTGCACATCCTGCTACCACTGTTCCAGTGCATTACGTTCAATCCACTGGTCCACAAATTCAATATGTTCAGGCACCATCACATCCTCAAGTGCTCGTACAACAAGTACCCATTGTTACACAACCTGCTCAAACCACTGCTAGTCCAGCAGAGGTTGGTCAACAAAGCTTTTTCACACAAAGTTAATTGACTGGAGCAGCTTGCCTGAGGATTTGACTGATGAAAACCTTGCTTTAATGGCCAAAAATGATGTTGAACAAGAATTTTGTTTAATGGCCTTAGAGACAATTGCTGAAGGTGTTGAATCAGTGGAGTTAGTGTCAAACACTGATGAAGTTCAAGTTTGTGATGAAACAGTGGTTTCAAGTGAAGAAAAGAAAAATGCTGCTGATAAGGAAACGAACTCTCCTGCTGACCCATGGAATGTTGATGTGTGTGAAGATGAGTATGATTGTGCTCTCATGGCTGCTACAAAGAGACCCTCTACTTGTCTTGATAGCTTATGGTATGTAGATAGTGGAGGTTCCAAGCACATGACACAATGTAGAGCCCTTCTCAAGGACTTCATGGCTCATGGGGGGGTGATATATCTTTTGGTAATAACTCAAAGGGAAAGGTTTTAAGGTCTGTGTCAGTTCTGGCGGGTAAACTCAAGTTTGAAAATGTGAATTTAATTGACAATATGAAATTAAACCTGCTGAGTGTCTCAAAAATGAATGACAAAAGGATATGGATACTTCTTCACTAAGAAAACTTGTCAAATTGTGGGACCAGAGGTTGTTAAAAAGATTGATCAAATCATTGCTGAGAGCAAAGCACAACTCACTGCACACAGTAGTGGGAATGTGTATGTGGTAGATATGCTAAAAGATAATCCTATGTCTGGAACATGCTTATTCTTAGTTGCTTCTAGTAAAGAGACTGAGTTATGGCATAGAAGACTTGGACAAACAAATCTTAAAACTATCATAACACTCTCAAAACAAAGTCTTGTAAGAGGTTTGCCTCACAAGCAATTTTCCTGTGATGAACATTGGGTTTCCTGTTTAAAAGGCAAACAACATAAAAGTTCTTTCAAAACAATTGAAGAGTCCAAAACAAGCCAGTGTTTACAATTGCTTCACATGGACTTGTTTGGCCCAGTGCAAATCATGAGCTTAAAACTCAAAAGGTATTTCCTAGTGATAGTTGATAATTTCTCTAGGTTTACATGGACCTTCTTTCTTCACTCTAAGATTGAAATTGCAGGCATTTTGCAAAACTTTGTTAAACAAGTAGAAAAACAATTTGATCTTCCAGTAAAAATATTTAGGAGTGACAACGGAACAGAGTTTAAAATAGGGAGTTGGATGCTTTTTGTGAGTCAAAATGAATTGTTAGACAATATAGCAGTCCAAGAACTCCAGAACAAAATGGGGTGGTTGAAAGGAAAAATAGAACATTAATTGAATCAGCAAGAACTATGCTAGCATATTATGGTTTACCCTTGTCTTTTTGGGCAGAGGCTGTAAACACTGCTTGCTATGTCCAAAACAGAGTTTTGATTAACCCCAGGCATCAAAAGTCTGCCTATGAGATTTTGTACAAAATCAAACTTCTGATTTCATATTTTAAAGTTTTTGGCTGTCCATGCTTCATTTTGAACTTAAAGATTCCATATCTAAATTTGCAGCCAAAATTGATTGTGGTTATTTTCTGGGATACTCAACCAGCTAAAGCCTACAGAGTTTTTAACTCTAGGACCAAGTGTGTTGAAGAAACTTTGAATGTAAAGTTCAATGAACTTTCATCATTGAAAATTCCAGCAAATCCTGCAGAGCTTTTTGATTTAGATAAATTCACATTTGTTGATGTTTCTATCAAGCTAGACAATGCAGGTACACCACAACCATCTGAAGAAGATCAAGATCAAGGATATGAATGTGTGCTTCCACAAACAAAAGTCTATTCTTCCAACAGAGGATCAGGTGCTACAAGCTCTTGTGTAAACTCTGCCACTTCTGGGTCAACAGTGGTTGATCCTCAAACCTCTGTCAGTTCACAAAATCAAACATCTGTTGATAAAAGTCCTACATTTGGGAGCCAAAATCATCAGAATGTTACCTCTATACCCCCAATACCACCACCTCCATTCTCATCAGTGGCTGATACTTCAAATTCACCAGCAGAGGTTAGCTCAGATGATACACATGTGCAGCCATCACCTCAAAATGCTATTGTTCCATACTAAGGTGATTTGATTTATCTCAAAATCCATCCAACAGATCAAGTTATTGGCAACATCAAATCTGGGGTGCTCACACGGAGCCAATCCCAAAATATTTGTCTTTTTGCTGGTTTTCTATCACTCACACAGCTAGTCAAGTACCAAGAGGCACTGAAAGACAACAGTAGAAGCCATGCAAGAAGAACTCCTTCAGTTCAAAAGACAATAAGTTTGGGAGCTTGTGCCACTGCCAAAAGATGTAAGTCCAATTGGCACAAAGTGGGTCTTCAAAAACAAAACTGATGAAAGGGGTACTGTTGTCAAAAACAAAGCAAGGCTCGTGGTTCAAGGCTATAGACAGGAAGAAGGTATAGACTATGCTGAGACTTTTGCTCCTGTAGCAAGGTTGGAAACTATTCGCCTGTTCTTAGCTTTTGCTGCTAACCACAACATAAAGGTGTATCGAATGGATATAAAGAGTGCATTTTTGTATGGAAAAATCAAAGAAGAGGTGTATGTCTGTCAACCTCCAGGTTTTGAAGATGCATTCCATCCTGATCATGTCTACAAGCTCAACAAAGCATTGTATGGCTTGAAACAAGCACCAAGAGCCTGGTATGAAACTCTATCCACTTTTCTCTTATCCATAGGGTTTACTAGAGGTAAAATAGATAAAACCCTATTTTTAAAATGGAAAGGAAAAGATTTGATGCTTGTCTAAATTTATGTGGATGACATCATTTTGGGATCCACAAGCACTGCTATGTGTGAAGAGTTTCGAAAACTCATGGCAGCAGAGTTTGAGATGAGTGCAATGGGTGAGCTCCAATGTTTTCTTGGTCTCCAAGTTAAACAATTGCACAATGGTACATTTATCCATCAAAACAAGTATGTGAAATAACTACTTAAAAAGTTTGATATGGATGATTGTAAACCATGTAGCACACCCATGGCAACCACCAAGCTAGTCACCCTTGATGGTAAAGATGACCTTGTTGATCAAACTCTTTATAGAAGCATGATTGGGTCCTTATTGTATCTAACTGCATCAAGGCCAGACATCATGTTTGCAACATGTGTTTGTGCCAGATCACAGGCATTACCTAGAAAGTCTGATCTTATTGCTGTCAAAAGGATATTCAAATACATAAAATGTGCTCCCACAATTGGTATCTGGTATCCAGCTAATGGGAATATTGAGCTTTCAGGTTTTTCAGACAGTGACTTTGCTGGGTGCAAAACTACAAGGAAGTCCAAATTAGGAGGATGTCAATTCCTAGGTGATTGTCTAGTGTCTTGGCAAAGCAAAAAGCAGGTTGCAGTTTCAACATCCACTGCTGAGGCAGAGTATATTGCTGCTGCTAGCTGCACTGCTCAACTCTTGTGGCTCCAAAACCAGCTGCTGGATTTTGGTGTAACTGCACTAAAGACTCCACTCAAATTGGACAGTCAAGCTGCTGAAAACATCATTAAAAATCAAGTTTCTCATTCAACTATAAAGCACATTGACATCAGACATCACTTTGTGTGAGATTGCTATGAAAAAGGTTTGATTTCCTTGCATCATGTCCATACTTCAGATCAATGAGCAGATGTTTTAACCAAGGCATTGGATACATCTACCTTTGAAAAATTGATCTCAAGAATTGGAATGCTAAACATGGATTAAAAACAAGTTTTCTTGCAAATCCATGCGTACATAGCATCAAAATGTTTTCAGAAAATAAAAAACATCCTTAAAAATAGTTAAAATTGAAATTTTTCAATAAATCTTTAAAAGTTTCAATAAATCATGAAACTTTCACCAGAATAACAAACCAAGATAAAGATGTGAAAACACAAGTAGAGGAGGTTGAGCAAGTTTTACCTGAACAAAATGTTCAAACTCAACCTCTTGCTACTGAGCCCACTGCTCTTAGTGATCAGGGTACCACAACCGCTGCCCTGAAGCCCACACCAAAAATCTCAAAAAAGAAAACAAACTCACGTTCCAAAAAGCCCACCAAACCCAAAAAGGGTCCTCTAGAAGATGAGATCCCAGAGGTTAACCCAGTGACAGCACAAACGTCACAAACCACTGCTGCTACTTCTTCACAACAGATGGTTCAGAGATCTCCCACCGGCTTTGAAACTCCTCCTTCTTCCTCACAAAAGGAAAAGGTTGTAGACACAAGGACACCACTTTATGAAGCTCTAGATCCACTTGGTTCTATCTTCCATAGCCCCTCTCCCAGGGCACTATCGCTTTCTACACAGCCACCTTCACCAATACCTTCACTTCCACCTACTATTTTACCATTGATGAATGCAATTGAATTCGAGCAGACACAAACCAGCACTTCTCAACAACCTATTACTGAGAATATACTTCATCAAGAGGCTGGGTTCGACTTTTTGTTCATTGCTAGCCCATCAGCAAATGAAGAGGCTACATCCCTTGGGTTACATGTAACCCTTGGTGATAGTTCAACACAAGCAGCCACTACAATTGCTGAACTCCCAAGTTCTCAGCTGGACAGTGGTTTCATTAATAAGACTTGGTTGAAGGCAACCACTGTTGTGGCAACAACTGTTACCTCTGTTGTGGGAAGTCCCCAGTACCAAGACAAAGGGGCATCTATGTTTGAAGCTGGTCCTAAAACCCCTGCTCATGATGACATAGATATAACTACCACCACTGGTAGGAGTTCAGATGATCCTATTAAATTAGGTGATGAGCTAAAATATTAGGATTTGACAGAGAGAGTGAAAAGGATAGAAAGTTCTGTTGATGAAATCAAAAGTTTACTGAAGCAGATGATAGCTACCAAAAGTCAACCCTCTGTTCTATCCACTGCTGATCTCAAAGAAGCTCTTAACCCTCTATTTCAAAATCAACAACATTATTTGGATCTACAACACAAGCATCAGATGAATGATGTTAGAAACATGTTTGAATCAAGGTATCAAGACACTGCAGCAGACACTAAAGCCATCAAAGCTCATCTACTCACAACCACTGGCCGTGCACCTCCTACGGTTATCTTTGTTACAACAGATGAAGCCAAAAAGGGGGAGAAACCTTTGGGAAACAAAAAGCTGACAATAGATGATGACAAGGCCAGACCTACTTTAAATATTCCAAGGCCTGGTGGTTTAAAGAAGAAAGATTTGACTGGTAAAATTGTGGCCAAGGCAAGGGCTAGTCACAAGAAGAATGTGATTGAGGAGAGCGGAGTGTTGGTTGAGAAAAAGATTAATCAGCAAAAAGAAAAAGGAGAGGTTGGTACTTCATCAAAAAGAACACCTTCTAGAAAAGCCAGGCAACCAATGTCACACCCTCAATTTCCAGTTGCGGAGTTTTACCGCGAGGCGTGTGAACAAACCAGAATCTGAAACACTAGTACGTCGAACGACTCTACATGATTTGATTATACGTTTTCCAAAATCGTTCTTTGTAGATTTTATATCAATTACCAATATTTAGCAGAGCATTAGTTTTAAAGTTTGAGCGGAAGCATAAGTAAGTAGTGATGCGGGCGCCAACACAAACGCCAAAACAAATGAAAAATCCCAAAACAATATTGATAAATAAGACTCGATAATGATGTCTTGTTCAATGCATGTGCGTACACCTAGAGCTCCTAGCGTCCTGAGAAACATGTAAAGAAACAAGTGTCAACATTTAAGATGAGTGAGTTCACAGGTTTTCATAAATTCGTTTGTTCGGTTATAGTTTGATTACTCCGTTATCCCCAACCCGGGATAACGTATCAGTTCCATTATTCCAACCCCGGAATAATAAGTTGTTGCTTCCAATATTCCCATCCCGGAATATTAAGTTGTTAATTCCATTATCCCCAACCCGGGATAATAAGTTGATGTTTCCAATATTCCAAACCCGGAATATTAAGTTGATTCGTAATTAAGTTCAATGTTAATATATATAGGTAGCTAGCCTAAAGTCATGTCACGTAAGAGTTCGCGATCGAAGCTGACTGTTGTGCCTCCGTTTTGCCAGGCCTATCACATGACCATGGCGGTGTTAGGCCAATTATTCACCCGTTGACCATACCAGGTCGGCTAGCGCGACTAGCTCGGATGGGGCTTGTCGGGCCCAGTAGTACTACTTATAATTCCCCCGCTATTTAACCCAAATACTAACGATCCGAGGAGATTGTCGAGGACTTAAGTGATAAAGCTGCTTAGTGACCATAACATTACATTAACATTAACTTAGTTACCGTATAGTTATGTGACGTTAAATTCGTATAACGTAAAGAGATTGAGTTTGAGAGTGTATACATGTTTCTCCCCCTGTTGTTTAAAAACCGGATAAAGTTAGGGGCCGTGAACTCACCTTTATTTGCTCGGTTAGTGTAGCAAAGATGTTATAAGAGATGGGACTGCTAGTTGCGTCCTAACAAACCAATTAATTACACGTCAGTGTGAAATCACACCAATACAAATTCCACACGCAATTTACTCACAAATTGATACACACAAACAACATCTCTAACACTCAAACATGCATGCAAGTATTCTCATGTGATCATAGTAATCAAACAACTTATCATGAACATATTCCAAATCCATGCAACACTTTAATGCATAAGATCACAAGTTATCAACTTTCTACTTAACACTCAATTATTCACCTGTTTTCTAGGATTTCTATAAAATAGTTCTAACACTCCAGAAATTCCAATATTTTTACAGTAGGTGACATCTATACCATAGAAATTTATATAATTTTTCCAAGTCCTAAATCTTTACCAATTAGCCATAATTATTAATTCATTAAGCTGCAGTCAGATTTACCGCTTTCTGACTGCAGTCCACGGAAGAATTTATTTAAAAATCACTGATCGTCCGATTAACAAAATTCCAGTTGGAGTTGCCCGGAAATTTCTATACCTAGTTGCTGTACAAAAATCATGACTCAACTCCCTACTGATTTTAAAATTCCAACTTGATAACCAACCAACAAAATTCCAGAATTTTCACAGCTTTAGCTACTGAACTTGTTTAGCCCTTTAAAAATATCAAACCACTTCAGAAAATTATGAATCCAGCGCCATTAGATTCCTTATTCAAATCTCTATGTTCTAGACATCAGAAAATCCGTTTTTCGACAACTAACGACCGAGTTACAGCCAGATGAAGTCGGCTGTAACTATTATTCAGCAGACTGTTTCAGCATTATTGTTACCATTAATTCGCACAATTCGTTCATATGGTTAACCTAGGTGATTAAAAACTGATTTCTACTCATAGATTAATACTAATAACCTATCCATGCAAACCCTACTCAATAACTTAAATCTTTATACCCAAATCGCAGCCTATACATTCAGTTTTCAATATAACATTCAATCTAGTATAAACAATCCGAAGCAATACAATCATCTAATGTAAACATCATTAACAAATCAGCTAGTCTAACGTTTCGTTCAATCATGCTTGGCAAGCTTATATGTTCCGAAAACTATCATACATATAAACAAAGGTTAACTCAGCCGATTTCATTCAGCAAATATCGTCCGAAACAGCTAACCATTCAAGCATACATATCCGAAGCAACTAATCATTCAAGCATATATATATATCCGAAACGTGATCTTGAAATCAGAGATAACCCTAACCTTGGTTAACTAGGTAAACAAGCCAAGATGTGGACAAGAGTGACCCGGCTGTTCCAACAAAATCACGACCGAACTGACAAGGACTGGAAGAAGGGCTGTTTGTTTGCGATTGAAAGGATGAAGGCTCTGGCTGCTGCTTGTTGCGACCGAGGCTGAAAGGGACCAGCTGTTAGCGACCGGGAAATTGAACAAAGCTGATCAGATCGAGATGCTGAAGGAGAGAAGATGTTCGCGATCAAGAGGGATGAGAGTAAGGCTGCCGACGGCAGTTTATGTTTAGGGTTTTGTGTATGTGAATGAAACATGCATGGGGTTTGTTTATATAGGTGCAAAAGGGGATAAAGGTTACGGTTTGATCCTGGATTCGCGGCCGAGGGACTAGGGTGGGTTAGTTTGGGTTTGATCATGTGGCCGATTAGTTTGAGTTGGTTTGGTTTGGTTTTGAACAAAATAAGTTTGCGGTCTTGGGCTTGATATCGACCGAGAATGATTTGAGTTGTTCACAAAGGGTTTGCGGCTTGATCTTGCAGCCGAGATAGGTTTGGGTTTAAGGTTTGATCTCGGTTTGTGCTTGCGATTTCGGTTCCGTTCGTATACATATCTACTGTAATTACTTTATCACTAAAACAATCACACAAATACTTATCACGTATTCATTTAATTCGTACACGTTCATACACATAGCATATACTTTATTCGACAAGTGTCACGTGTAAGTTATCCGAAAAACCCGGGATATCACATTATCCCCATGTTGAAAGAATTTTCGTCCCGAAAATTGAGTAAACGCGGTTTAGCATGTAACGTACATGTTTAGAGTGCCACGCACAAAGAGTTAGTTCGTTAATGATGGTACGCAACGTTACAAGAAGTTCCCAAGTGTCATACACAAAGATTTCCAAGTGCCATGCACAAGAATTTAGTCAACAATAGTACACGAAAGTATGAGAAATTTCCAGGTTGTCACATCATCCCCTTGTTGAAAGAATTTTCGTCCCGAAAATTTAGTTACTGGTATCATTAGTTTGCTGCTCAGTTGCAAAGAGGTGTGGGTATTTGCTTTTCATTTGATCCTCTCTTTCTCACGTGAACTCCGGTCCACGCTTAGAGTCCCAACGAACTTTAACGATTGGAATCTTGCTGTGCCTTCGAGTCTTGATCTCACGATCCATGATCTCGATAGGCTGTTCTACAAAGTGCAGTTGCTCATCCACTTGGATCTCATCCAATAGAATAACTAGAGTTTCATCTGATAGACACTTCTTCAGATTTGACACGTGAAATACGTTGTGAACTCCACTGAGTTCGGCAGGAAGGTCTAATTGATATGCTACGGGTCCAATACGTTTCAAGATTTCAAACGGGCCTACGTACCGTGGGTTAAGTTTGCCTCGTTTTCCAAAGCGGATTACACCCTTCCAGGGTGACACCTTTAGTAGGACGCGATCGCCTACTTGAAATTCGAGCGGCTTGCGTCGTTGATCAGCGTAGCTTTTCTGTCGATCTCGTGCCGCCGCCATGCGGTTTCTGATTTGTACAATCTTTTCAGTGGCCTCAAGTATTAACTCAGGGCCTGTGAGTTGACTGTCACCGACTTCTGCCCAGCAGACCGGTGATCTACATTTACGACCGTATAATGCCTCAAACGGTGCTGCCGAAATACTCGTGTGATAGCTATTGTTATATGAGAATTCTACTAGAGGCAGGTGAATTTCCCAATTATTTCCGAAGTCCACTACGCATGCCCTAAGCATGTCTTCCAAGGTTTGTATGGTCCTTTCGCTTTGACCATCAGTCTGAGGGTGATAAGCTGTGCTCATATCCAAGCGTGTTCCCAACGCTTTCTGGAGTGACTGCCAGAAGTTTGACGTGAAGCGAGCATCTCTGTCTGAGATGATGGACGTTGGCACTCCGTGCCGAGAAACTACTTCCTTAATGTAGATGCGAGTCAACTTCTCCATCTTATCTGTTTCTTTGATAGCTAGGAAGTGTGCGGACTTAGTTAAACGATCCATAATCACCCAGATGGTATCGCAACCACCCAAGGTTCGCGGGAGTTTAGTGATGAAATCCATTGAGATCTGATCCCACTTCCATACTGGGATCTCAGGTTGTTGGAGTAGCCCCGATGGCTTTTGATACTCCACCTTGACTTTTGCACAAGTCAAACATTTACTCACGTAGGTGGCTATATCGGCTTTCATGTTGGGCCACCAATACGCAACTTTAAGGTCTTGATACATCTTATCCGAACCCGGATGGACAGAGTATCGAGATTTGTGAGCTTCGTCCATGACTAGCTCTCTAAGGTTTCCGTAGAGAGGTACCCATATGCGATTCATAAAATACCGGGCTCCATTGGGCTTTACTTCCCAATCGCGTTCCATTTTTCCCGCTGATTCGGCTTTGATGTTTTCCCCTTTAACTGCTTCTAACTGGGCGTCGCGTATTTGATCGGGTAGCCCCGAATGAATAGTGAGTTGTAGTGCTCGTACGCGACGAGGTTTCAAGTGTTCCTTCCTACTGAGTGCATCAGCTACCACGTTAGCTTTACCCGGGTGATACCGAATGGCACACTCATAATCGTTCAAGAGTTCGACCCAGCGACGCTGTCGCATGTTCAACTCCTTCTGATCAAAGATGTGTTGGAGGCTTTTGTGGTCTGTGAAGATTGTGCACTTGGTTCCATAGAGGTAGTGTCTCCAAATCTTAAGTGCAAACACTACTGCTCCCAATTCCAGGTCATGCGTCGTGTAGTTTTTCTCGTGAACTTTCAGCTGTCGTGACGCATATGCGATGACCTTATCGCGTTGCATGAGTACGCATCCCAACCCCTGAATGGAAGCATCACAATACACTACAAAGTCATCTGTCCCTTCCGGCAAGGACAGAATGGGTGCACTGCAAAGTTTCTGCTTCAGCAATTGAAATGCTGCTTCTTGCTTTTCACCCCAAGCATACTTGATGCCTTTCTGGGTGAGGGTAGTAAGCGGCTGTGCAATCTTTGAAAATCCCTCGATGAAGCGTCTGTAGTAACCAGCCAATCCCAAAAATTGGCGGATCTCCGTCGGTTTCTTAGGTGCTTCCCAGTTTTTGATGGCTTCAATCTTGGCAGGGTCTACGTGGATACCCTTTTCATTCACGACGTGCCCGAGAAACTGAACTTCCCGAATCCAGAAATCACACTTCGAAAGCTTGGCATATAGTTTTTCCTGTTGAAGCAGCTCTAGCAGTAATCGTAGGTGTTCCGCATGTTCTTCTTCACTTTTGGAGTAGATGAGTATGTCATCGATGAACACAATGACAAACTTGTCGAGGTATGGTTTACACACGCGGTTCATGAGGTCCATGAATACCGCGGGTGCGTTAGTGAGACCGAATGGCATGACCAAGAACTCGTAATGGCCATACCGAGTGCGAAATGCCGTCTTGGCGATATCCTCCTCCCTGACGCGTAGCTGATGATAACCGGACCGTAAATCAATCTTAGAGTAGTAACTTGACCCTTTCAGTTGGTCGAATAGATCGTCGATGCGAGGTAACGGGTATCGGTTCTTGACTGTAACCTTGTTGAGTTCCCTATAGTCGATGCACATGCGGAAAGTCCCGTCCTTCTTCTTGACAAACAGGACTGGAGCTCCCCATGGCGAAACGCTTGGTCGGATAAATCCTTTTTCTAGCAGCTCTTGAAGTTGGGTAGACAGCTCCTGCAGCTCGGCTGGAGCCAGGCGGTATGGAGCCTTGGCGATAGGAGTTGCATTGCTTGCCAATTCGATTTCAAACTCCAATTGTCGATGTGGTGGAAGACCAGGTAGTTCTTCTGGGAATACATCGGAAAAATCACGGATGACAGGGATGTCTTCTATACGTTTCTCGTCCTTAGGCTGTTCGGCAATTAGTGCGAGTAAAGCAAAGGAATTCTTTTTCCGAAGATACTTCTGCGCTTGCATGTATGAGATGATGTTGGTGACGGCGCTTGCCTTATCGCCTTGTACTGTCAGGAGTTCGTCGTTCGAGAGTGGAATACGGATAGACTTTTCGAAACAGAGAACTTCAGCCCGGACGTCGGATAGCCAGTCCATACCGACAACCACGTCAAAACTACCCAGGGTAGTTGTCATCAGATCAATGGTAAAAGTGTGGCCCGCGAGTTTGAGTTGACAGCCGGATACGATTTGGGTCACATCTACCGATTTACCATTGGCTAATTCTATCACATAAGGGGTCTCTAATGGTTTAAGCGTGAGATTTAGGTTCTTCCTAAAAGACTCAGATATAAAACTCCTATCCGCACCCGTATCAAAAAGCACAGTAGCAAAATGTTCATTAAGGGGAAACTTACCGGTGACCACGTTCGTGTCGTTTCTGGCCTCTCCGCGGCCCAATGTAAATGCGCGACCTTTGGCACCTCCTGTGCCACCGTTCCCATTATTGTTGTTGTTATTATTGTTGCGGTTGTTGTGGTTGTTTCCACCATTATTGTTGTTGTTGCGCAACTGTGGGCAGTCTTTTCTGAAATGAGCAGTGCTACCACACTGATAGCATCCCGGTTTATACCCTGCTGCTGACCTTGGGGCTGGTTCTGATTTTGTCGGGACATGATTTCCCCACGACAATCCTTTGCTGCATGTCCCATCTTGCCACATCTTTGGCAGCGACTTCCGGCACAAGGGCCGTTATGGTGGAGATTACAGCGGTTGCACTGCGGCTTTCGGCCCGCATAGCCGCTTGCATTCGGGTTGTTGATATTGTTGTTGTTGTTGTTGTTGTTGTTGTTGTTGTTGGCGGGATAATTTTGATGACCCCGGTGGCTGTGGTAATGATTGAACCGTTTCTGGTTCCCTTGCTGCGGATGTGATGACGAAAACTGTCGAACAGTGGAGTCTTCAAATTTTCTTTTGTTATCTGGGGCGACTTCAGTGGTACCCCGTGCTGGCAGTTTCTTCTGTTCCACCGCTTTATCGGTGAGTTTGTGAGCCAATCGGATTGCTTGATGTTCAGTTACAGGGTTACTAGACATCACCATACCCTGAATTTCCGGAACCAGACCCCCGAGATAGAACTCGAGTCTTTTCTCCACCGTGTTGGCCAAATCGGGACACAGAAATACTAAGTCATGATGTTTTGCAGTGTAAGCTTCAATTTCCGATCCCACCATCTTGTGGTTCCATAGAGCTTGCTCCAATTGTTGCACTCTGTCTCGTGGACAGTACTCCTCTTTAATCAGGGCCTTGAACTCAGTCCATGCCATTGCGTTCGCAGCTATAAGCCCACGGGTTTGAACTTGGGCATTCCACCATGTCAGTGCCCCATCTTCCAGTGTTGAGGCTGCGTATTTGACCTTGTTTGCCTCTAGGCAGTTGCACATTTCGAAAACGGATTCCGACTTTTCGATCCAGCGGACCAGTCCAATGGGTCCTTCCGCCCCGAGAATTTGCTAGGCTTTGCGTCAAGGAACATCTTATAGGGGTTAAAGCCCCCTCCTGCTGACAGAGAACAGGAAGTCAGCAAGGAATTTTACTAGCCTCACTATTAGATTTTCACGCGAAAATTTAATAATGGTTACCTGCCGGCTGGTTCCGAACACCCGCTAAAGCTGCGTTCACATGCTCCTGAATCATGGCAGCTAGCTCTTCGGGCGTCAAGTTAAGGTTTCCACGTCCTCCTGTCGCCATTTAGATCTTCGAAACACAACACAAACACACCCTGATAAGTCTATATATCCAATATAGTTATCCTACTTCGTACTTTAATAATTATTAAGTTGGGTCAACTCAATATGTTAAATAGTCAAAGAAATACTTGATTAACTGGAATTTCAACGTCTTACAAAAGTGCAAATCAAACATACGAATTCACTATAAAGTCTCAGGTTTAAATACAAGTGGGAAAATAATAAACTGAAGGAAAACAAATAATATAAACGAGACGTGTCAGTCGTCTACGTCTCCATTCCCCAAGTCACTGTCGTTGCCGTCATCCTGTGCGGCATTTCCAGCTTCCTCAGCTGGGTCCTCCTCCGGATCCTCTTCAGGATCCTCCTCTGGATCCTCTTCTAGATCCTCCTCTACCGGCACTGGAGGGGCCTGTGCTGGTGCAAGTGCTTGATTTTGCAGTTCCTGAATGTTCCAACTATTTTCCAGGACTCTGTCCTCAAGCCAGTCAGCTCTTATCAGCTCAGCACGCAGATCTCTGGCTATGGTGTTACGAGCTATCTTACTCGTACGATGCTCTTCCTCGAGCGAGTCGGTCTTTCCGGTAAGGTGTCGGATCATCCATCCTTGTGCCAGGATGGTTTCCTGCATTCTTTCTAACTGTTTTTGTTGTGTATGCACCAGGATTCTAAGCATGTCAATTCCTATCTCTACAGGATTGACCGGTTCAACCGGTACAGCAATAGTTGGGCGTAACGACGACTCCTCCCCCAGAGCGAGCCTTTTCCTCGCCGCTGAGCGTGTCTCCACGCCATAAGGTGGTATGGGTTCCACCATTGGTGCCTTTCCTGGTGCCCTTGGTGGCGTAAGTCTGTCGGACGATGATGACGATGAGGATGATGACATTGCCTGTTAGGTCGTGTAGTTAGTTACGAGTTGTTTTCATTTCTTATTATGAAGGTATAATCTACCAAACACGATTGTGGCATATTGCATAACAAGATATAATAATTCGGTGCCAAACTAAGTCTAGTGTCGTGATATCAGCTATAGTTTAGGTCTACTTCTAATGCAAACCTGGTTCTCTATAGCTAGTGGCTCTGATACCAATCTGTCACACCCTCAATTTCCACTTGCGGAGTTTTACCGCGAGGCGTGTGAACAAACCAGAATCTGAAACACTAGTACGTCGAACGACTCTACATGATTTGATTATACGTTTTCCAAAATCGTTCTTTGTAGATTTTATATCAATTACCAATATTTAGCAGAGCATTAGTTTTAAAGTTTGAGCGGAAGCATAAGTAAGTAGTGATGCGGGCGCCAACACAAACGCCAAAACAAATGAAAAATCCCAAAACAATATTGATAAATAAGACTCGATAATGATGTCTTGTTCAATGCATGTGTGTACACCTAGAGATCCTAGCGTCCTGAGAAACATGTAAAGAAACAAGTGTCAACATTTAAGATGAGTGAGTTCACAGGTTTTCATAAATTCGTTTGTTCGGTTATAGTTTGATTACTCCGTTATCCCCAACCCGGGATAACGTATCAGTTCCATTATTCCAACCCCGGAATAATAAGTTGTTGCTTCCAATATTCCCATCCCGGAATATTAAGTTGTTAATTCCATTATCCCCAACCCGGGATAATAAGTTGATGTTTCCAATATTCCAAACCCGGAATATTAAGTTGATTCGTAATTAAGTTCAATGTTAATATATATAGGTAGCTAGCCTAAAGTCATGTCACGTAAGAGTTCGCGATCGAAGCTGACTGTTGTGCCTCCGTTTTGCCAGGCCTATCACATGACCATGGCGGTGTTAGGCCAATTATTCACCCGTTGACCATACCAGGTCGGCTAGCGCGACTAGCTCGGATGGGGCTTGTCGGGCCCAGTAGTACTACTTATAATTCCCCCGCTATTTAACCCAAATACTAACGATCCGAGGAGATTGTCGAGGACTTAAGTGATAAAGCTGCTTAGTGACCATAACATTACATTAACATTAACTTAGTTACCGTATAGTTATGTGACGTTAAATTCGTATAACGTAAAGAGATTGAGTTTGAGAGTGTATACATGTTTCTCCCCCTGTTGTTTAAAAACCGGATAAAGTTAGGGGCCGTGAACTCACCTTTATTTGCTCGGTTAGTGTAGCAAAGATGTTATAAGAGATGGGACTGCTAGTTGCGTCCTAACAAACCAATTAATTACACGTCAGTGTGAAATCACACCAATACAAATTCCACACGCAATTTACTCACAAATTGATACACACAAACAACATCTCTAACACTCAAACATGCATGCAAGTATTCTCATGTGATCATAGTAATCAAACAACTTATCATGAACATATTCCAAATCCATGCAACACTTTAATGCATAAGATCACAAGTTATCAACTTTCTACTTAACACTCAATTATTCACCTGTTTTCTAGGATTTCTATAAAATAGTTCTAACACTCCAGAAATTCCAATATTTTTACAGTAGGTGACATCTATACCATAGAAATTTATATAATTTTTCCAAGTCCTAAATCTTTACCAATTAGCCATAATTATTAATTCATTAAGCTGCAGTCAGATTTACCGCTTTCTGACTGCAGTCCACGGAAGAATTTATTTAAAAATCACTGATCGTCCGATTAACAAAATTCCAGTTGGAGTTGCCCGGAAATTTCTATACCTAGTTGCTGTACAAAAATCATGACTCAACTCCCTACTGATTTTAAAATTCCAACTTGATAACCAACCAACAAAATTCCAGAATTTTCACAGCTTTAGCTACTGAACTTGTTTAGCCCTTTAAAAATATCAAACCACTTCAGAAAATTATGAATCCAGCGCCATTAGATTCCTTATTCAAATCTCTATGTTCTAGACATCAGAAAATCCGTTTTTCGACAACTAACGACCGAGTTACAGCCAGATGAAGTCGGCTGTAACTATTATTCAGCAGACTGTTTCAGCATTATTGTTACCATTAATTCGCACAATTCGTTCATATGGTTAACCTAGGTGATTAAAAACTGATTTCTACTCATAGATTAATACTAATAACCTATCCATGCAAACCCTACTCAATAACTTAAATCTTTATACCCAAATCGCAGCCTATACATTCAGTTTTCAATATAACATTCAATCTAGTATAAACAATCCGAAGCAATACAATCATCTAATGTAAACATCATTAACAAATCAGCTAGTCTAACGTTTCGTTCAATCATGCTTGGCAAGCTTATATGTTCCGAAAACTATCATACATATAAACAAAGGTTAACTCAGCCGATTTCATTCAGCAAATATCGTCCGAAACAGCTAACCATTCAAGCATACATATCCGAAGCAACTAATCATTCAAGCATATATATATATCCGAAACATGATCTTGAAATCAGAGATAACCCTAACCTTGGTTAACTAGGTAAACAAGCCAAGATGTGGACAAGAGTGACCCGGCTGTTCCAACAAAATCACGACCGAACTGACAAGGACTGGAAGAAGGGCTGTTTGTTTGCGATTGAAAGGATGAAGGCTCCGGCTGCTGCTTGTTGCGACCGAGGCTGAAAGGGACCAGCTGTTAGCGACCGGGAAATTGAACAAAGCTGATCAGATCGAGATGCTGAAGGAGAGAAGATGTTCGCGATCAAGAGGGATGAGAGTAAGGCTGCCGACGGCAGTTTATGTTTAGGGTTTTGTGTATGTGAATGAAACATGCATGGGGTTTGTTTATATAGGTGCAAAAGGGGATAAAGGTTACGGTTTGATCCTGGATTCGCGGCCGAGGGACTAGGGTGGGTTAGTTTGGGTTTGATCATGTGGCCGATTAGTTTGAGTTGGTTTGGTTTGGTTTTGAACAAAATAAGTTTGCGGTCTTGGGCTTGATATCGACCGAGAATGATTTGAGTTGTTCACAAAGGGTTTGCGGCTTGATCTTGCAGCCGAGATAGGTTTGGGTTTAAGGTTTGATCTCGGTTTGTGCTTGCGATTTCGGTTCCGTTCGTATACATATCTACTGTAATTACTTTATCACTAAAACAATCACACAAATACTTATCACGTATTCATTTAATTCGTACACGTTCATACACATAGCATATACTTTATTCGACAAGTGTCACGTGTAAGTTATCCGAAAAACCCGGGATATCACAACCAACATCCACACCTCCTAAAACTAAGCCTGCAACCAATCCAACCATCAAAACCTCTGTCTCTCAAAAACCTATCACATCTTCAAAACCACAACCCACATCCACACAAGCAGATGTTACAGCAACTGTTGTGTCGACATCTTTTGATACAACAGAGGTTGCAACAGATGCAACTCCATCCACTGCCATGATCACATTTCCCACATCAACTCAACCATTATCCACACCACCAAAAATCCCACAACCACCATCACCCACTCTAAAGTTTAAAAGGAGGAAATCACAAAAGTGATAAATGATGATGAGATCTCTGCATCTCTTCCACTATCATCAACACCAATGACCTCCACATCAGTGATTACAACATCTTCAACTCTTCAAGTTCTTCCAGCATCCAAGTTATATCCTCTTGATTTACAAGCAGTCAGGGAAGAGATCCTAAGTTTCTTTTCAGAGGATGACCCTGACAAAAGAGCAATCATATCCCTTGATGGCTATCCAAGACCAGCAAATGTTGATGCTTACCTGGAACTGAAAGGAAGCGAGCAGAGGATATTGCCAAAAGAGAATCAGCTGGTAAAGATGATAGAGAAATACAGATTGTCATATCCTTTCAACTGAGCAAAGTCACCATTTTACAAAACTTTGTCAAGAACCCGAGCAACCAGATTTCAGAAAGGGAAGATAAGCTGGTCAAAAGTGAGCTCATTGAGTACATCATGGAAAACAAGAAGTATAAGGCAACAAGGCCACAGTTCAGGGATTGGAGCTTGGCTGAGCTAAGAGAAGAAATCAGCAGAATACAAGAAATGTCAAAAGATCCTCTTAAAAGGCCAACTCCTCCCAACTGAGATTTATACAAAAAGATGTGTCTGAAAGAGACTTGAAGTTGAAAAGAAAGAAGAATGAACTGATTCAAAATCACTATGGTTCAAAGAACCAAGTGATGAGATGGGGTGAGGTCAGGGTGATAGGCACTTACAAAAGTTTGGAAGAGAGGAGGAAAAAGGATCCATCCATGCCTCCTAAGCCTGATTATTCAAAAGAAGATGCTATCCTCAGAGCTCAACATCTGCCCATTCCACACTTGCCCTGTTACATAGAAAAAAGGCAAGGGGAGATGTCTGAAAAGACTGACAAAGAGTTTGAGGATACATTTATCAAAGAAGGCATACAGAACATGATTGATTATCCAACAGATGATAGAAGTGCCAAGCTAGCCAAAGATCTATCACAAAAGGCTCATGCTCAAACCTCAGCAATAAAAGCTCCTTCAAGAAAACCATCAGACCCAAAAATTCTAAAATGGAAGGTCGACAAAGACACCCACGAATTGACACTGCTCAAGTCTGATGGTGCAGCCACTAAACTATCCATGGAAGCTGCTTATGAGCTTGCAGTAGAAGACTTCCAAGAACTACTATGTTTAGAGCTGGAGAAGGATGCTGATGACATGGAATCTCTTAACTTTGAACTTCAATTCAAAGGTTAAATAAGAGAATTCCTTCTGAGGAATAAAGACCAAGAATAAAGTGTTTTTGGCATCATCTATTCCAAGGGGAGATTGTTGGGATTGAACCCAATGAAAGAAACAGATGATACAAAGCCAAATAAGACTATCCGAGCTTTGGTTAAACTATTAGATGTTACAACCTCTGATGTACATACACTGCTTTCCCTAAAGACTGCTCATCCTATCATCTGCCTTCACAAAGCTTCAAAGGTCTGCCAGAGTTACAAGGGTCAGAGGATAGAGATCAGAGTTAGTCATTAGCTTAGTTAAATCAATGTAACAGTGCTAAGCACTGATAGTTAGTATTAGTAGTGTTTTCAGTTAGTTACAATTAGTTTCCTGTCACTATAAACCCTGACGTCATCAAAGATTCTCAGTGGTTAGATAGTTAGTATAAATAGGTAACTTCTGTAACAGTTTAAACTTGTCTATTAAAAGATCAACTTTTGCATATCATCTTTTCTGCATTTTCTTATTACCAAACTGAAATTGCAAAGGCTGAGGGGGAGTTTGTGAATCACATGCAAGTTTTCCAACTTGAAAGCATGATGATGATTAAAACAAACGACCATTGCTTGTAGTAAAAGTTTTCCATCTTATTCCGCTGCAAATCTCTTTTCATTTAATCATTTTCCATTTTATTGAAACAAAACTACAAGTAATTTAAGCTCTGATCCTAACAGTGCTATCTTAAATCCTTAAGGGCTTTTCTATGCAATAGTTAGACCCTTGGATTCTAAAGTACTATTCTAATTAAAGAGGTCATGTGATGATCCAGTTAAAAGACTCTTTAGTGTCTATTTAAAAAGATTATTCGTTGATCTAATTAAAAAGGCACTTTTATGGTCTAAGACGAGTCATCATATGTTTATTTGTTTGATTTTTTCCCTGCACATCACAAAATGAACTGTGCGGACTATGCAAGGAATTCTGTAATTATGGATGCATACATAATTATATAATTCAATTCATAGAAACCACAACAAGTTTTGTCAGGTGTAAGAACCTATAGTAATAAGAATAACGAAACGGGAACAATGTAATGAGGGCATGGTGGATACGCCGCTTGTACTTCATAATATAAGTGTTCCTTATTACATTGCAAGCGTGGCGTTATTTAAGTTTGTTGGTGCATAATGTCTATGTCTTAGTCTTATATCAAGTCTGTATAGAATAGAGCTGAATAGGCTAGCTGTACGAAATATTTATGTAAATAGTAGCCAAGTTCGCCCATGGGGTTTGTTATGTCAAGTTTGGGCGAATCATGTCCATGACCAGCGAACTTGAGACTCTATAAATAGCTAGCTAGCCTCTCTCATTTGTAACTTTGGCATTTTGGAGGCGAAGCTCTGTCAGTTTGTACTCTTGACGTTTAATCAATAAAACTGATTTTAACTGATTAATTCTTGTCTATTGGTAACCACGACGTAATATTTCCGCTATTATGGACGTTAGATATCAAATTTAGGTTCCTTAGCATCAAGGATCGGTCCTACAAGTGGTATCAGAGCTAGAACAGCCTGATTTGATAGTAATCAAGACAAGAATACTTCTATTTCATCTCCATTCTTCTATTTTTCATTACTTTTTCACAAAAAATGAAGAATTCACGGTCAAAACCTTTTCAATTTTGAATATATCATGTAAAATAAAACAAAGATAAACCCTTGAAAGATTGGAGACCAAATTCAAACGAATTGATGTCAAAATTTTGAAAAAACCATGTTTTGCAAAACCCTAATCATCGAACTTGTTAGCCAAGTTCAACCGAACTTGTGTTAAAAACTCACTTTTTTCAGTGATTTTTTACCAAGTTCGCTCAAACTTGAGGTGTTTTTAAGGAAAGTTTTGCCAAGTTCGCTCGAAGTTACCAAATATTCACTGATTTTATATCAAGTTCGACCGAACTTGATTAATATCAAGAGTGTTTAGGAGAAGTTCGCTCGAACTTACAAGATCTTTACAAAATCCATTCAACAAGTTCGACCGAGGTTGTTCAAAGGAAATATTTCAAATCAGTATTCACAAGTTCGACCGAACTTGTGAAAAATCTCTGAATTCTTCATTTCTTCTACAAGTTTGACCGAACTTGTAGTAATTCTAAAATTTTCAAAGGTTTTCAAGTGTTTTCAGTATACGTGTCTCGTTATTCGCGATGGATGATCTACAAAGAGCATATATGACAGCAGCGGGTTCGTCAAATGCCAATGTGATCCAACAAGTCAATCTTGACAATGAGATGGGCACGACTGTTAAACCTCCAAAGCTAATGAGCATGGATGAGTATGAAGGATGGAAGGAGAAGTTTACATATTGGGTTCAAGCCATGCACTTCCTAAGCTGGGTGTCGATCGAGCGAGGTTATACAGTTCCGTTGGACGAACATCAGCAAGTTTTGGAAAAATACAAATATTCCACGACATATAAAGAAGAATATTCTGTGAGAAAAGATGATCAGTCTTATCCAACAATCCGTTAAAGAAGATATTCTCGTTTTGCTACCAGAATACACAACTGCAAGAGAACTCTGGCTCTCGCTTCAAAAGAAGTATCAAGGAAGCTGCAGAGATGATCAAGAGTAAGAAAGCGCTCATCATGAAAGAGTTCGATATCTTCAACATGCTGAAGGGTGAGACCATGAAGCGGATGATTGAACGCTTCTGTCATCTTAAAGTTCAAATGCGAAGACACGGTCTGGAGAAGACGGAACAAAATATATATCGACAAGCTTGCAGACGCTCTACCAGGTAGAGAGTGGACTACTTATCTTATGGTTCTGAAGGAAGGTGAATAACGGGAATTCTTCAAGTTGTCTACATTTATCGACAAACTCGAAGGCCATGAAATGGAACTCCTAAAGATCGCGAAATCTAAAAATGCGAATGTTGTTCAAGATGTTGGTTGTATAATAAAACCGGAATGCAAGACAACATTTCTAGTCCAAAGATTCAGGGAGAATTCAGTGCAAACATGAATTCTTCTCCACAGAACCAGAACCAATCATATCCTCATATGATCAAAGTCCACAGTCTTCGTTCTCAAGCACTGGTTCAAATTCATCTCATCAGAGTCAAGAAAATCAAAATAACAATCAAATTTGATTCGAACGTGTACAAGTGTAACATTGCTGTGAATCTAAACAATGTTGTTTCTGAGCAAGTTGCAAAACAACACATGTCACTTCTCGCCACTATTCTAGAATCGTATGAAAGTCTTGTAGCTAGGAAAATCGGAAATCCCGAGATGACCGCCGAAGACTACGATCAGGTGGACGAAGAAGAGCTTGAACTGATGGATATCAAGTGGTCACTAGCTTCTATCATTCGAAGAGTCACAAAGTTTGTTGCACTCACTGGTCGAGATATTGGAAATTCAAGCAACAAGCTAGGGTTCGACAAATCGAAGGTCACTTGTTTCAGATGTCGACAGAAAGGGCATTTTAAGAGAGAATGCAAAAATCCTGAAGCCACGGGCAATCAAAGTCCATTTGGTGGAAACAACGAGTATTATAAGAAATCTCTTCAATACAAGCCTTTCCTAAAGAAGACACAAGTTGAAATTCAGGAAAAGCCAAACAGCAGCAACACTGAGAAAGCCATGGTTGCATCAAACAGAGATGATGCTTTCGATTGGAATTCTTATATCGGTAAGAAGACCGGAGTTGCATTAATGGCTGAGATTGTTGAAGATACATCTGTCAAAGAAGCAGCTGCGATAGAGAGTATTTTGCTGGAATAGTATTTTCAACAAAACAGGAAGAAGAGGAGTATATCCACATGCAGAAACAAGGAATTTTATCTCCTAACTTTGTGATAGTTTTGCAGGTCACTTTGACGGAAGTTCTCAAGAACAAGTTGCTGAGGAGAAATCTATTGCTGAAGAAGTCATTGATGTTACTCAAGAAGTGAATGTCGAAAAACCTCAAGGATATTGCCGACAAAGCTTTAATGGAAAATCTAACCAAGGTAGGTTCAGAGGTAAATGAAGCTATCAAAGTACAAGTTGTAGAGGTTGAGAAACCTTGTACAAAATGTACCGAACCATGTATCGAATGTGCCGAAAAATCAAAGATCATCGCTGAGATCAATGTGCATAATGAACTTTTAAAATATGATTATCACACAATGAATGAAGCGTATGACAAAATGAAAGATGACTACGGCAGGCTCGATCGAAACAATATTGAACAACATGATACTGTGAGGATGCTAAAAGGGACAGTAATGGATAAACAAAAGGCGATTAATATCTATATTAACACCATTGCTGAAACTAAGCAACAACTTCAAGACATGAAAATTGAAACAGAACAAGTTCAACAACTTTTGAGAAGTTAACATGTAACGCATATGTCATTGATCACATTCTTCCGACAATTCCATCGGAAGAAAAATCTAAAAAGAAAATTGGTAAAGAATACAGCAATGTTCCTCTACCCCTATGCAGAAATACTGTCACAAATCCGCTGATGGATGGATAAGGCACTCAACAATGAGTTGTTATCTGAAAAGAAAAATGAGTTGCCAGAGAACATTGATGTAATCTATACTAAAACAGATGATGACAATGTTGTGGTTAAGAATGTGGTTGAAAATGTTCTGATGAAGGCAGCTATAAAAGCGCCCACTCGAGTTCAAAGAATTCTGATTCACAGTCCGAAGATGACGATAAATCATCAGATAATGATCTAAGTGATGATCCTAACGTTGTTATGTACAAGCTTAAGGATTCTGATAGATTGTACTTTGAAGATAGTTTTCCGATTCAGAACGTGAAGGAAGAATTGTTAGACAAATTCTTTAAACTCGTGGAAGTTACAACAAATGATCTGGAGATCAATGAAAGGAAATTCTATTCCAAACCTAAAAGAAATAACGACCGAAGGAATGGTGGTGATCATCCGGAAAACCGAAGAGTTGGGTTGGGATTAGAAGAATCAGATGAACCTAAAAAGAAAACTTCACCATTTCACGAATACAAGAATAAAAATACGAATTTTGTATATGGGACGAGCACGGTTCATGAGGAAAGTTTGATTGGCAAACAATCAAATGATAAGTTTAAGAAACAGAAAGAACTTCAAGATAAGCCAAAATTGAAAGTGGTGCCAAAACAAGTGGTGTAAAACCCACTAAAGGACATCCATATGATTCTCAGACTTGTTTCAAATGCAACGAAATTGGTCATATTACACGCCAAATTCCGAAATCAAAGCTGGCTTATCTTCGAAGTTCTTTCTGTTTCTAAGATAAAATCTCAAGCCTGGATTGCTAAGAAAATGTCAACAACATCTGAAATCACTAAATCTGAGCCTGTTAGGATAGTGATAGCATGAAAGAATCAAAATCTGAAATCAAATCTGAAATTGTCAAAATTACAAGTGGTAACAGTTTGAAAGATAACAAGAAAGTGAAGTTTTCAAACACAAACATCGAAGAAAATTCAGATGATGAATTTGAATTTGATTATGCTCACGAGTGTGAATTTGATTATGATGATGGTTATCCAATTCAACCCAAGACCAAGAAGGCTTAGGTCGCGCTATTTAACTAATTGTTGAAATGTGGAGGGGCTCCAGAGATCCGTACTTTCCAAGTGGATTCTGGATAGTGGAGCTTCCAGACATATGACGGGAATGAAAGCACTCTTGTTCGACATAAAAGCAATTAATGGTGGATATGTTGGATTTGGGGAAACCAAGGTGGAAGGAATGTCGCCGAGGGAAAACTCTCAAACGGAGTTGTTTCATTTGATCAAGTGAACTACATTGCGGAACTTGAGAACAACCTTCTGAGTATTTCTCAAATTTGTGATAAAAAGTTCACCGTCCAATTCAATGATAAAGAATGCATGATAATCAAACTGGGTTTCAAAATACCAGACGAGTGGATACTCATGCATGCACCAAGAGAGAATGATTTGTATGTTCTTGACATGGGAAATGCTACTACTTCTTCAAAAACGGCACAGTGTTTTGTCTCGAAAGCTACTGAGAAGGAGTCAATCTTGTGGCATCGAAAGATGGGCCACATTCACCTAAGAAAGATGAATCATTTGGTGCATAATGATTTGGTGGAAGGTGTAAATATGAAAAGTTTTCATATGTTAGATAATTGCCTCGAGTGTAAAAAGGGAAAGTAGATCAAGAAATCTCATCCAAGAAAGATTCTCAATTCGATAAAGTTGCCTCTCGAAAGACTTCACATGGATCTTTTTGGTCCAGTGAATGTCCGAAGCATCTCTGGAGATCTCTACTGCTTAGTAGTTACAGACGATTATTCCCGATACTCGTGGGTATTCTTCCAAGAATCAAAAGATGAGACGTTTGAAAATTTGGTGATTCTTTTCAAGAAACTTGAGAACCTGTACCATCTTCCGGTGAGACGCATTAGAAGTGACAACGGTACTGAGTTCAAAAACACCAAAATGAAGGAATTATGCAATGCTAAAGGGATTTTGCACGAGTTTAGTGCACCCTACACTCCGCAGCAAAATGGTGTAGCTGAACGGAAGAATAGGACGCTTATCGAAACTCTAAGAACCATGCTTGCAGACTCTAAACTTCCAGTCAGCTTCTGGAGTGAAGCAGTTGCAATGGCTTGTTACACACTCAACAAAGTCTTAACAGTAAAACCAATGAAGAAGACCTGTTTTGAGATGATCAACCGACGGAAACCGAATTTGAAGTTCTTAGAACCATTTGGAGCGCCATGTACTGTAATAGATCAAGATGGCAAATTTGGAGCTAAATCACTCGAAGGTTTCTTTGTCGGATATGCAAGTCCTTTGCGAAGAGTTTACGTTCCTTCATTGAGAAGAGTCATTGAAGCGCAGCATGTTGATTGTTTTAACTATACGGATCCTATTTAGAGAAAAGGTGATGCATGGTTATTCAACTATCAAGACTTGTGGAAATCATTTGATTTGCCTAAAGAACCATCCGATGAAGAAATCGCAGTGTTATATTATCTTCATCAATCAGAAAATCAAGAGCAAATTGTCAGACCGATTGTGGTTAATCAACCCACGTTGGGATCATCTTCTTCTGAAGTTAGTTCAAGTAATAGTGGTGGTCAAGAAGTTCAAACAAATCAAGTGACACCAACTACAGAACCGGTCAATACTACAGTAAATCCTAATATTTCTGAAGCACAGAGTTCAGACTCGGATGAGGCTCCAACATTCGATGCCGGTGGAGAATCTTCTTCAGATGAAGAAGCAGAGCAGATTACAAGTTTATTAAATGAATCTGCAAGCCCGAGTAGTTCTCCCGAAGTTGAAGTAGTGGTAGATCAACAAATCACAAATCAAGAGAATACTGTCGTTTTTTCAGGCGAAATGATGCCAAGATCATATTCTTATCATCCGTCAAATTCTATAATAGGCGAATTACAAGCTGGTGTGAGAACACGGAGTCAAATAAGCAAAGCTTTGAGCTGTTTCTATACTCGTGTTGCTCCAATTTTAGAGTATTACTACTATTCTTGTTTAATATCCCAGATGGAGCCAAAAAGTGTTTTGAAGCTCTAGGCGATGAAAACTGGGTACAAGCAATGCAAGAGGAATTGTTGCAGTTTGAGAAGTTAGGAGTGTGGAAGCTTATAGACCTACCTGAAAATCAGAAAGTGATTGATACGAAATGGGTCTTTAAATGCAAGCGAGACAATCGAGGGGTTATAGTACGAAACAAAGCTCGGATTGTTGTCAAGGGATTTCACCAGCAGGAAGGGATAGACTACACAGAAGTCTACGCACCAGTAGCTCGCTTAGAATCAATTCGAATATTTCTTGCTTTCGCAGCATGGAAGGGATTTAAAGTCTATCAGTTGGATGTCAAATAAGCTTTTCTGTACGGAAAATTACGCGAGAAATGTACGTCAGACAACCACTGGGGTTTGTCGATCCACTCAACAAAAGAAAAGCATATCCTCTTAATAAAGCACTTTACGGTTTACACCAAGCCCCAAGAGCTTGGTACGAGATGTTATCGCAACATCTCGTGGGAAACGGCTTTGTTAGAGGAACTGTGGATAGTACTCTCTTCACCAAAGAAGTTGGTAATTATCTAATTATCGTTCAAATCTATGTGGACGATATCATCTTTGGATCAACGAATGATAGTCTTTGCAAGGAGTTTGAGGGCATCATGAAGAAGAAATTCGAAATTTCTTTGATGGGCGAAATGAAGTTCTTCCTCGGATTGCAAGTAGATTAACTTCCTGACGGTATTTTCATTTATCAGACCAAGTATGGGCATGACATCTTGAAGAAGTTTGATATAGAAAGCTTGAAGCCGTTATCTACTCCTCTTGCTCTTAATCACGGGATTTGCATTAACGAAACTGGAGCCAAAGTTGATGACACGCTCTACGGATCAATGATAGGATCGTTGATGTATCTGACGGCATCGCGCCCAGATATCATGTATCCTACCTGCCTATGCGCCAGATTTCAGTCAAGCCCGAGAATTTCAAACATGCAGATCGTGAAACGAATCTTCAGATACTTGAAGGGATGCCCAAGCACCGGCTTGTGGTACCCGAAGAATGAAAATTACGATATTGCAGGATACGCTGATTCTAATTTTGGTGTAGATAAGTTGAATTCAAAATCGACTACAGCGGGATGCCAGTTTTTCGAACAAGAATGGTAACCTGGCAGTGTAAGAAATAGACTACGGTCGCTCTCTCTACCTGTGAAGCTGAGTATATTGATAATAAGACAGCCATTGATATAACTAAAAATCCGGTTCATCACTCATGCACAAAACACATTGAAATTCGTTATCACTTCATTCGTGATTGCTACGAAAAGAAGTTGGTACGAATAGAAAAAATCTACACCGACGAACAAAAGGCTGATTTTTATACCAAACCATTTTAGTTATCACGGTTTAAATATTTGTTAAGAATTAATGGTATGAAAAATTTGCTGTCAGGTGCAGACGCTGAGGTTGAATATGGATCGGACGACGAGTTCACGTGATCCACATTGGTTTGTCTATATCTTTCTAGTTTAGAATTTTATTAAAAATTAAAATAGAAAAAGATGTTTTTGATTTTAAGGGGAGAAATGTTAGAGAAAATACAAAAACATTTGAAAATTTTAAAAAAATTCAAAAACATTTGAAAAATGCAAAAAGTACAAAAACATTGAAAAAGACAAAAAGAATTCAGTGTCACAAAAGGAAATGATAGTACATCAGTGGACTATCACTGTATGCTAAAGAAATGTAAAGTTTAAAAGTGATAAACAAGTCTTACTATGGATGTATCGATAGGCTTAACACGTTAAGTAAACTGTTTTCGAGATATAAACTAAATTTTACAACTGCTTAATCTTGTGGATTAACATATCTTAGATATATAGACTTAGTACTCCGAAATTTCGTTTGAGAGATTGTCTGATTCTAAGATATGAGGTCTTTATAGATAGTTGATATCTGGGGTATTATACAAGTTCTTCTGATTTTGCGGAAGCAATAGCCTAGAACTTCTATAATACTTTCGCAATAAACCCTTAAGCTGCATGCAATCTTGAAAAGTATCAAAAGATCTAATCATTTGCAGTGCTGAAAAGATTCCTTAAATGGAACACACCTTAAAGTCGAGCCTTCATCTCTTTGTTGTACGGTAATACTAACCTGAGCTCTCAAGGTCTCGCATTACCCAGATACAGATATCAATTACGCTATATTCACCTGTAAGAGGAAATCTAGGGAATCTTGATGCGGGAGTATATTCAAGAAGTGGGAACATCAGATTAGTCAAGTTTCATAAATCTTACCTTAACATATCTTGAAACAGTTGAGAAACGTGGTAAAGTTTAATAGGACAAACATATCGACAATCTAGGTAAAGGAGTTTAAAGCTTAAAGCCATCTAAAGGTCAATGGTACTGGTGATATGTCTCAATCAACTGATATGATCCTTAGACACGAATTCACAAAAATATGTCTGTAATATGTTTGTACATAGTTTACATTGTCTTGTAAATAGTTTATCAGCTTTACAGATTAAAACCAAAAAGATTTTTAGTGTGTTTTAGCATAAACTTACAAAAATACAAAAAGATTTTGTTTCTACATTGTTTTCAGAAAACCAATGTTGGAGAACGGTTCTTCGAAGTCTGGTAAGATGCTTGAACTGGTGGGAATCTCATTGACAACGGGCTGGGAGCTAATCTGTAAAATCTGAAAAGTCAAAACAATAAAAAGTTCATTAATTTGAAACTTTAATTTTGAAAATATCAACAGTTTGTTCGTAACGGTTAAACCGGGGTCATTAACTTGGACTCGGCAGACAAATCGGTTAACCAAGGTCATTAGCTTGGACTTGGGCAACTGAGTGGATTTTCATAACTGGTAAAAGTTGGAAAGTTCAGGGGTTAAATTGTAAAATTTGAATTTGGTTTTGGCAAGTTCAGACGAACTTGTCAAACTGATCAGAGTTTAACTTTTCAGCAAGTTCGACCGAACTTGCAGTTTGTGGCTTGTGTGTTTTTAAAGCTAAGTTCGCCCGGACTTGAATGGCCTTTGTTATGGGCTTACAAGTCCGCCCGAACTTTCCAGGGTATAAGTACCTAGCAAGTTTGGCCAAACTCATTCATCTACAACCTATACCCTCTGAGCGAACTTAAGTACTTTGAGCGAAGTTGTGATTTTGGCAAGTTTACCGTCATACTACCCAAATTTCATTTGATTTTGGTGATTAGCACACCACTATCAATGGCCGATGTGTGTATTCGAGATTTTAACCGATAAATGAACTTAAAATTGGAATTTCAGATCTAAAATGTTAAAAATGAATAGATCTAGGATGTTTTAGACCAAATTGATCATAAAATCATGATAACCAAATAAAATCGACCATAGAAACTTGTTTGATTTGTTTAAAATAGTTGATGTTATAATAGCAGGTTTGTTGGTTGTAGATGATGACAAATTCGGCCGAACTTGTTATCAAGTTCGACCGGACTTGCTATCAAATATAAATAAATCAGTTCTAAAAGAGAAGTTCGACCGAACTTCATAAAAGCTGAATGTGAAAGAGTGTTTTGTGGAAGTTCGCCCGAACTTATATTTGTAAAAGGAACATGTTGTGTAAGACATGTTCGGGCGAACTTGACATAATCAGAATGTTATAACACTTATCAAGTTCACCCGAACTTGATGAAAGTGTTTGAAAAATTTGTAACTTTTTCTCGTAAAGTGTGCTAATTGTTTTGCATCGTTTTTCAGGCTCAAGAACCAGCAAGGGTGATTGCTATGGATTTCTCAAAATTTCATAACACGTGCATTACGCTCGACAAGACGATATGTCCATCTTTGAAAGAATACGACAGTATCTTGAAGTTTTTAAAGGAAAGTCCTATTCATCGAGCGATCACGGAGCGCACAATGTCTTATAGATCTCACACGTACCATTTTTGGATGAACGCAAGCCTAAGTGATGATAGAAAGACCATTACATCTTCTGTGCAAGTCGGGAATGGAGTTAAACCTATCACAGTTACAGAAGACGATATTCGACGGATCCTACAGTTTAATGATGACAAAGAAGATCTGATATTTCTTGATGAAAAGATGGTTCGAGGTTGTTTTTATCGAATGGGTTACAAGGGGAACGTGAATAAACCAACATTGAAGAAAGGGGAAGTGCCAAACCCCTACAAGCTCCTAATGCATTCAATTATTCATACTTTCAGTCACCACAAGGCAGGTCTAGACGATGTTCAAGACTACATGGTCTGTATGGCAACGACACTGATTATGAAGAAGCCGTTAAACTACTCAAAGCTTGTTTTCACTCTTATGTAAAAAACATGGATGATTCAAGATTATGTCTATATCCGAGGTTCGTGTAAATGCAGATAGATGAGAAATTCACAAACATCGCACGAGATCCGAATGATGTGCTATATCTAAGTCACCTTGATGATACAACGGTGAAGAAGCTCTTAAAGTTTCAGAAGCAAGCGTCAGCTCTGTTGCTAAGCCAGTGTTTGGAACGATTAAAGATTCAAATTATGTTGCACCGTGTAACAATAAATGGAGAAAAGACGGAAGCGATGATGAAAAAGAATTGAACACAGAGAAAGAATGGTTCAAAGATTTCAAGCCTAAGTCTCGGAGTGAATGTTTCTTAAAGACTGAAGTTGAAAAGCCGAAAAAGAAACCAGCTTCAAAGAAAGTCTGATACAATGCTCATAGATGAAGAAGAACCAGAAAATATTCAAGCTGAAGCAGGTTCGAGTGTTGCGGTAGTTGTTGAAAGTCAAGAGATTGAAAAGTCAACACAAGAAGATGTTATTTCTGCTACATCTGAAAATGATGATGATTCTGATGAAACTCCTGTAAAAGATCCAGAAAAGTCAGAAGCTGAAATTAGAGCAGAGAAGGAGAAAGAAATGGATGTTGATTTTGATCCAAATCTCGAGAAAGAGTCTGATGATGAAAGGCCAAAGAAATAGGCTAAACGTGTGAAGTCTGCTACTATGTCATTGACAAAGACAACAGGATCTCCACAAACAGAGGGCAAGAAGAAAAAGAAAGCCCAAAAGCCAGTTAGTAAAAGATACAAGAGTAAGCTAAAAAGCGCAAAAGTTACACAAGAACCTTCTGGCGCACAGGAGATAGGAGTTACACAAGAACCTCCTGTAGTTGTTACAAGTGAAACTGAAAGGCAAGGAGCCACACAAGAACCTCCTGTGTCTGGTTTATTGGAAGTGCCTACTGTTCAATCTCCTGTTGCTCCAACGACTTCACATTTTGAGAGTTCTACTCCAAAGAAGACTACACCACAGACTACTACTCAAAGTCTACTCCAGGACCTAATCTGTTTGGTGATATGCAGAATGATCCAATAAGTCTTCAAGATCTGAATGATTTCTTTCTAGAAACGAATGTTGAACTTCTTCAAAAGCGTGTGAAGGTATTAGAAGAAAAGTTCAACAAAATGAAGCAGAAAAAGCTGAGTTGATAAAGAAAATAAATCAAAGTTCAGTTGAGAAAGATATGTTGGACGATAAGGTTAAAGTGTTGGAGAATGAACGAGAATATTTCAAAGCATTGATTGAAAATCTCCAAGATGTAAATGGAAGTTGCAGACAGAAATTACAGAGTTAAAGTCTATTCAAGCCCTAAATGATCATAGATTCAACAGGATGCAAAAAGTTTTATCTAACACTCTGGGTATTGATTTTATCTCTGAATACAATCGTCTGGATCGTCAAGAGGCTAAGGAAAGATCTGAGAAAGAGCTAGCAGCGAGTGGTAAAGGTAAGAATGTTGAAGGTGAAGCACCTACTTCTTCTGAAGCTGCAGAGAAGTCTGTTGAAGATGTTACTAAAGCTTCTGAGTTCGATATTCCAAAGGTTGACGAATCTGTCAAGCCTTCTGATTCTATCGTTGCTTCTGAAGATAAGGACGATGAAGAAGCAGAGAAAGAAGATAAAGAAGATGATGAACAGAAAGATGATTCTGAGTATGAAGATTGTAATGTTGCTGATGATGACGATGATGATGATCAGGGAGGAGTTGGAGTTAGAATCAGTGAAGGAAAAGTTTCTGATGATGTTGATTTTTCTTCTTTGATGGACGATGAATCGAGTAAGATGGATGATCAGACTCAGGGGGAGTCAGGGCAGACAGGGCCATCAGATGATGTTGATATGGCGAATGTTGATAGATTTGCAAAGCCTGTTACTGTGACAAAGCCTTTAATGTTGATGCTTGAACATAATGTAGAGGAAGGCGAATACGTACATAACTATATAAAGGAAGATCTGGCCAAGTTAATTGAAGTTGATGCTGAAAATCTAGAGTTTGATTTTGAACAGGATGTGTTGAATGTTAACACATTTGAGCCGAATGATTATCAGTATGTTAGAAGATTTGAAGCTGATGAATACAACGGAGTGATTGTTGAAGATTGGTCTTCTGATGATGAAACAGATCAAGCTGCGAAGTACGTCGGTCCTAATACAGATAGTTTTCCTACATTTGAGGAGATGTACAAGCAACTAGACGAAGACATGTTTGAAGAAAAGATAGAGGAATCAGTTCGAGAAGGTAAAGTACCAAAGCCGATGACGAAAGAAGAGATAGCTCAAGCTAAGAAGTCTTGGTTTAAAGAAATGTCGCGCGAACATAAGTTTCGACGTCCTCTAGCATTTTTTACCAGAGACAAAGATGTGTCATTGGGGGATAACTTAAGCTTGGGTTGGTTCAAGGAACTTAATGTATATTCAATCAAAAGAGAATTTGGAGTGCAATACTTCAAATATCTTGCTGATTTCAAGACTTTACCATATTGGGATGTGGAAGAGCTGGTTCAGACCGTTAATGTTACATACCACATGAAAGTGATTGATCAGTTATTGTGGAAGTTGATAAAGTATGAAGCGGTCAAAGGATTCAGATATTGGAAGCCATTTATTCCAGGTCGTCGAATCAAAACAAACAAGAAAAGAGGGGAGAAAGACATAACGTTGATAATGAAGCGACCTAGAGCCAGGAGAAACATGCCATTGATGCCGATTGAGCAAAACTTCTATCCATTGCTCAAGTGGTGGCAGATAGATCCAACTACTTGTGAAGCTGTTATTGTGTTACGATTTGAAGACCACTTGGATATTTCAAAGGAAAAGTTGAAGTATTGGGATTTCAGGGCATGAGAGGATTATGGAGAACGATCAGGATTCTAGATCCAATGTGGCTTGTTAACTGTTCCAGAGAGGATATCAAAACGTTGTTCTATAGCAAGATTGTATTTGAAGAACGTGAAAAGGTACAAGCGATGCAGTATCGAAAGTTGTGAATGTTTGCTATGCACGTGAAGTAAATTCAAGAAAGATGTGGCAGATAAAGTGGAGGGATCTAGAGAGAGTTGAATTTCTAAAAGAGGAGAAGCGTCTCGAGGCTATTCATGAGAAAACTAGAAAGGAAAGTGTTAGAAGATTTCGGTACATGAACAAAGTACCTCCTACAGACCAGACGCCGGATCCTAAGCAAGAACGACGAAAGAATCCTTACAAGAACTTCTTCGGTCATGTTCGTTAATGTTTATTATGAAGACAGATTTTTAAGACTGATACAAGACGAAGACGATATCCAAGGGGGAGTCTGTTGGTGCATAATGTCTATGTCTTAGTCTTATATCGAGTCTGTATAGAATAGAGCTAAATAGGCTAGCTGTACGAAATATTTATGTAAATAGTAGCCAAGTTCGCCCATGGAGGTTTGTTATGTCAAGTTCGGCCGAACTTGCAGTGGCAAGTTCGGGCGAACTCATGTCCATGACCAGCGAACTTGAGACTCTATAAATAGCTAGCTAGCCTCTCTCATTTGTAACTTTGGCATTTTGGAGGCGAAGCTCTATCAGTTTGTACTCTTGACGTTTAATCAATAAAACTGATGTTAAACTGATTAATTCTTGTCTAATTGGTAACCACGGCGTAATATTTCCGCTATTATGGACGTTAGATATCAAATTTAGGTTCTTTAGCATCAAGGATCGGTCCTACTAAGTTACTAGAAGTTATGGACCTTGACCAATGTTATTTTAATCTTTCACTCTCCAACTCCAATTTCGAGCACACACAAGTTTCCTATGATAGTCTTCATGGGAAACCGCTATAAACGTTCTCCCTTTCATTTTACGGAAATACGACTCCCTTCAAGTTCACGCTCTTTTTATTTCCTCTACAAACAAGAATGTCACTTTGACATTTACATAGCCCTTTCGGAGGCTCGGTACAATCAAAGGTGTCATACACCTACTTATTGACTGAAGTTTAGAGTTTCGAATCTGAACTCAAAAATAGAAGAGTACAATAAACAAAATTCACTGAGGATCCAAATGTTGCCTAGAATTTTACTCCGGGAACGAAGGATCATTTGAAAGTGACTACCCTCACATCTGTTTTCACGAGTTTCCTCTAATTTAAATTTCGGGACGAAATTTCCAAAAGTAGGGGAGACTGTAACATCTGTGCCTTTTTAACCATCATACAATTCCGAAAAATTTCGAATCCAATGAGATCTTGTGTTTCATTCCAGACAATTGTATAATTACATGTGACATTCACACGTTTCAGTCCTTGTACAATTTCGATCTTTCAAATCGCTCCTGTAAGTGAAATCGCAAGCTGTTACGCAAACGTAATCAGTTTAACACGACATACACTTCATAAAACGACATTAGCTAAGCATACCCTAAATACCCTTTACATAACTTATAAATAAGTTTCGAGGGCTTCGGTATGGCAAAAACATGCTTTGGCAACTTAGGGGCTATTTTGCAAATTCTGTGAAACTATGCCAATTCGCGTATTTCTTAATCCGGGACACGTACGAACATCCAAAAATTTTTGTAATCATAAAAATATTGTATTTTAATGATTGGAATGCAAAAATATCATTCGTTGCGCATTTACGGTCATTATGCGCGTTCGTTACGATTTCCGTCGTAATTAACCGAAAACCGCTACCGTACGACCGAAGGAACCGACACCCGGGACATTTTTCAACATATTTCGAGTTCCCTATGTTTATTCATCCTTATAAAGCTTTAAAATGAGGTCAACGGGCGTTAAAAGTGCCAAAATGGGACAAAAACAATTTTAGGGGCCATTTCTGCCATTTTTGATACTTATGCCCCTGCAAGAGCCTTACGGACCATAAGGCCTAACCCCATACGGTCTGTAAGGGGTCCCCAGCTCAGAAACTTCCTCAATTCAAGCTAGCAGCTTCTTGTTAACTTCCTTGGCCACCAAGTCGCGATCTATGCTACCTTTAACCTGCATTGTACACCTGGAGGGACACTAATCTATGCCTTAACACCTGGATCAACACTTGGCATGATTTGGGAGCTCCAAGATTACTATAAATAGGCTTGATCTTAACCATTTCTCTTTGCTCATTTCCATTCTTTCTTCTTCCCATGTCTTTGGAGTTGTTTCCAGCAATTGGAGACCTCTTCTCTGAGTTCTCTGAGTTCTTAAGTGTTTCTTAAACACAAGTAAAATCTCATCCTTAGTCTTCTTCATTACTTTTAGTTATTTCAAGCTAAAAGTCAAACAGTGTTTGACTTTCAGCTTTGACCATTAATTGGTCAAGACAAAGTTCAATTGAACTTTGCAACGTGATCGTAATCACGATGGTTATGATCTATAGCGATCATGCCTACTGATTACCACGTTTACTGGTTGTAGTGACGAGTAAAAGTTTCGGTCAATAATGTGCAAAATGCGCATTATATGACGGAACTATTTTCGGGTATCAAAACCCTCTGTTTTGATACCAAATCAGTTTTTAAACCTTGTTAGAATGTTTAACATGTCTAACTCGTCACTTTTAGTTTAGTTCTTGTTTAGGATCGTAAGTCGAGCGGTCTTGACCACCGTTTTGACTTTCAATCCGACCCGTTTGGTCGATCTTTGGAGCCGACCAAACTCATATTAGTGACCATAGTTGTACAGGGAATAACCCTCTGAGGTTATACCTTATGGTCACGTTGTTTGGTTAGTGTTTCATTAAGTCGCTAGTTATGCCTTTACAAATGACCAAAACGCCACTTTGCGCATAAATCGATTTTAAGCATATGTGATCAATGTTTTGACATATAAACTGTGTTGCAACTATATTAAACTTATTTTGGCATATTAGACTTATCATAACACATATCTAACCATCCGAACACGTATTTACGTAAATGATCCGTTAAAGTAGCGTAAAGTACCTTAACGAGTCATAACGGGTCAAAAGCACTTAGGAATCTTTCCAAATCAGAATGTTAACTTTATTAAACCATTTCATATGAGTTCCAACACTCATTTGGTTTATAAGGTTTCATTCTATCTGAATCTTTCGATTAAAGTCCCGATATTTACATAGTTATCCGATTTTAGGACACGTTTGACTTATCGGACATTTGAGCTTGTTTAATATTTGATTCAAGGATATTTTGCAACCCCAAGTGAGTACCTAGTCCCCTCTTTTACGTTTTTCAAATGTTTTGGGTGATTCATATTTGCCTATTCACTATTTTCACGTTTTCAAAGCTATATGATTTCGTATACATAGTACTATATCCATTAACGATTTTAAACCATTACCTATGGCTAAAACAATGATTTTCAAAGTTTGTGAGACTATTATTGGTGCATATTTCTTTTATATATTCATTAACAATGATCAGCCGATTGGTAGTACGATATAGCGCTATAGGATTTGACACCCCATTCCTGTTGTATGGAATGTCAGAAACCAAGTTTAAAACAAATAGATTTTGCCTTCATGGTAAATCTATAGTCACCAAAGTATAGTTTGATATACTCAGGTTTGAATGTATTGCTAAACGACCACAATATATGTTTTACAAAGATTTCTAATTTAGCCATAAAAAATTATCTTTTATTTATTTCCTAAACCAAAGCATAGTTTGATGTGCTACTAAAGTATAGTTTGATATACTACCCAATCTTTAAACCAAAGTATATTTTGATATACTGTTGATTCTTTATTTATAAACAAAAGCATAGTTTTATATGCTACTAATGCAATATTGTTTACCAAAGTATATATTTTGATATACTATCAAGTCTCTTGTTTGAAAACAAAACTATACATTTTGATATACTACCTAAATTGTTATTTCAAAACCTAAAGTATATCTTGTACATATATTACAAACACTTTTTATCAAAAGCAAAGTATTTTAGATACCAAACTTTTCGTAAGGATTCATGGCTATTTTTGATAACATATGTTCTTTTCTTAAAACTTTCAAAGCCATGAACCTAAATTACAAAACCTATGTTACTCACATGCATTTTTATGCTGATGTACCTATTTTCACATATTTTTCAGGTTTATTTGAATGATGATTGTCGCTGCTTACTACACATAGGATGGACGCGGGCCTTAATGACTTTAAAATTTAGAGGACAATTTGATTGTATTTTATTTTCGTTATTCCAAGACAAATGTAAATTTGTTAAATCAATAAAACAAAACTTTAATTACCATGTGTTGCGAAACAATTTGTAACGTGACTCCCCAAGTGTTTCCACCGTGTGTTGCTTTACGCGATTTGGGGTGTTACATAAAAGACTAACACACCCAATTCACCTATTTATAGGAAAGACAAGATAGCACCAAGTGACTGGGGCCAGAGAATTTTCGCACGAAATTTTCGTGCGAAAATCTCACAGAATTTTCATGCGAAACTTCTGAGTACGATACAAAACTAACTTAACCTTTTGACACTGCGAAACCCTATCTATACATCAGACTCGTCCTAGACGTAAGCAATAGACATATGTGCACCAACAGACTCCCCCTTGGATGTTGCCGCAGTCTTGGACAGTTTTCAAAACTTTTCAGCAAAATCTACAAACATATTTGACTTGATTATCCAAAAAAGTTTTTAGGGGCTTTCGACGCTCCTCAGAAGCAATAGGAGTTTGATCTGTGGAGGAGGTCGATTGTATGTGTTGCCAAACTTGAATCTTTCATGTGTGGCCAGCTTTCGTCTTGCCTCGATCTTTCCTCCTTCTTATCTACCTTTTTCTTCTCTTTTCTTCAAGCTTCTCCAGGATGTGTTCCAATTTTTACCTGAATTAACATTGTTAGCATAACACTCATTTACAATCCGCTGGAACTGCAAAGCCTGCTCCTTATCTTTTTCTTCATAACTGATTTTGATGAAGAATAGTCTTTCGATATCTTTCTCGAGCAGTTTATAAGCCACATTGGATCCAAAACTCTAATTGCACACCACAGCCCATAGATTATTTTGTGCATGATCACGGTTTCTGATAAATCTTCAGACATATCCCATGATCCTTCATCGGGCTCTACATAGATAACAGCCTCACCAGTGCTTGAGTCATAGTGTCACCATTTGAAATCTTGTAAAAATCTTGTTCCATCTTTCTCAAAGGCATATTCTTCATAACACGTGGGCGTTTAACAATCAAGGTCACATCTTTCTCTTGCGTGACTGGATCAATCTTTGTGATAGTGCGCGGCTTGTGTGGTTTCCATGGTTGAAACCATGAGCAGCTTCAAACTTGATTACCTTCCAAAGAAGTTGATCATTTGGCTTCAACTTCATACTAACGTCTTGGTTTGCACTAACTCCTTCACATCCCACTCAGGCAGAGTCTTTATATCACCCAGATGTTTGAAGTATTGAACTCCAAACTCAGCATTTTAGAGCATAAACATCCAGTTCCTCAATCCAACCCCAACTGATAATTTCACCCAAAGATGCATCTGGATCTCTTTGAAGAAAGCTAATCGACGACGGAACTTTCTCTCTGGAGGCATTTCTTTGAACCACTTTTTCTTCATTTATATGATCTCTTCTTTTGATGGTGGTATTAGGAGTTGTACCATCTTTCACTGTCTCTTCCACTTTGCGCTTTAACAGATCGTCATTCATTTCAAGGACATTTCAGCAAAGGTTGGAAACACATCTGTTCCTTCCCCTGTATATGTTGCCGCTTCATTATCGTCATCTGATTCCCAATCTTCAGCAATCACTCTGTCATAATCATTTGCCTGTGGGACATCTTCAAAAACATAATCTTTGGCTCTGAACTTGTGTTTTTCAATTCTTCCTCAAAATCGAACCCAAATGATTCTTCATTTATTCCCAGCATCTCAGCGAGATCAGCCTTTGAGTAGTTATGAACATACTCTCCTTCTTCGACATCGTGCTCAAGATAAATGACTTTAGGCTTGGCACTGTCTCATCAACATCGTTCTTCGACTCCCCCTGAACCTGTTCATCTGTTAGTTCAAATATAGAGTTATTCATGTAAGCATTAACTATCATCTTTTCATTATCAAACAAATTAAGCACAGTTTCAATTCCTTCCTGCTCTATCCAGTCAAATGTTCCATCTACCATATCATCAATCTCTTTCTCTAACTTCCTCTGAGCTATAGCCTTTTCTTTGGTCATCGACTCTAAAACTCCTTTGCCCATAAGTACAAACCTCTTCTTTTCATCAACAACTGGATCATAAACAACTATTTCAAAAGATACAGGCACGGATTCAGCTTCCGGCGCAGTTGGTTCAATCAAAGGATCCGAAGAAACCACAGCTTCATGCTCAGGGTGCCTGATTATAGGAACATCATCAATCTTGTGCTTTCCTTTTCCTTTAGCATCTGATAAGGCTTTTGAAGGTTGTTCCTTTCTGCAACCCTTTGCCTTGCCTCCTCTTTCTCTATCTTCTCAATCTCATCCGCTAGAGAGATGCCCAGAGTTCTAACAAGGATTTTCTTCATCAACTCAATCTGCTTGTTGTTTGACTCTCTTTCAGCTTCATACTCTTCCATTTTCTTTATCATTCTTTGATTTCTATTTCGTAGCTCTTGAGAGTTGCCTTCAAAATTTCTCGCTCATTCTCTAAACTTTAATTCTCTCCTCATAAACACAGACCTGCTTTGCTGCTTGAAAGAATTTGTCATTATCATCAGTGACGACCCTCGAATCTCCCTGATACTATCTCTATCTGACTCAACCACCTTGATTCTATCCTCAGCATTCTTTAACTAATCCTATAACTCTCCAAGCCTACCTTCATACACTTTGTTAGATGAAAAGTCTTCTCCTCCAGGTATCGACCATATATCAAACAAGAAATCATCAAACCCTGCATCATAAGCTTCATGTGTTGGGTGAGACGATGATGGATGCTCTGGTTGTGATGTGGTAGGAGGCGTGATAATAGGAGGACGTGGAGGAGATACAACAGGTGGTTCAACTGTTGGAGGTGGAGATGGAACACGTTGAGGAAATACAACTGATGGTTCAACTTTGGAGGTGGCTGAGTTGTTGGAGGAGGAGATGGAGAACGTTCAGTAGATGCTACACTTAGGGAGTAACTGGCGGATCAGCAGCCTTTGTTCTTAACTTGAATATAAGCTTCTTTGTGGTAGACTCAGGTTTTCTCACTACAGTATGCTTAACTCGTTTACCAGCTTTCTTCCTTGTAGGTTTAACAGTGGATGTCTCCTCTCCAGATTCAGATGGTTCATAAGTAGTATCATCCTCCCCTGTTGCCTTTCGCTTCTTTTCCTCTGCAATTCTTTTCTCTCTTTCTAATCTTTCTTGCTCCTTTCTTTCTTTATCTTTCCTTTCTCCTTCTTTCCTATCCTCAGAGTCAGTACTTGACGATGGCCCTTCATCATCACCACCACCAGCTTCAGTTCCACCCACAACCATTCTTTCAATCTTTGCTGTAGTATCTTTAACTGATTCTTCAACATTGGTTGTTTCTTCAACTTGTACCTCTTCAGTATCAGGTTCGTCAATCAAACCTATAGCAAACACTGGGTTGCTTCTTTTGACGTTTGGGAGCTGAAGATGAAGTTTCTGATGCTTTCTTCCTTTTTGAGGTAGTAGAGGCAGATCCTGCTTTCTGACGACCATACTGACTCTTACTCTTTTCTCCTTCTTTTACAAACCACTACTTCTCTTCTCGATGATATCTTCCATCATCTGTGCTTCTACACTCTCGTCTCCACTCCCCTCATTTCTCCATTTTCCTTCTGGAGGGGCAACATAATCTACTTTCACATACGTATCGAAAACTGGCTTGAAACGGTGCCTTTCCTCCTTTTCGGTAATTGCTGATGTTGTGAAGATCTGACGGTGACATATGCTCTAATTCCAGCAAATCATCTTTCTTCTTCTCCCTATTCGGATGTAAATGATCGAGAAGCATCTGAACAAACCTGGGACATTGCAGAAATTTTCCCTTTCCTAAATTTAAAACCATCTGCTCAAAAATCAGCTTGCTGAAGTTGTACGGCTTGTTCAGAATAAGTGCAACCATCATGCACATGTGATAATCAACCAAATCATCACATCCCCCTTTTCTGTGACTTAATGAACACGTAACACAATGTGCCAAAAATCTGTAGGGTAGACCCATTCTGTTGATCTTGAATGGTGCTGAATTCACATAGCCGTTGTACCCCATATGGAAAAAGCAACCTTTGACCATCTTTGACGTAAACCCTGTAGGATCCCCACTATTGTCTTTTAACTGCAAAACCTCTCGAATTAGATCTTCTGTAATAGTAACCTCAACATCGTCCTTTCCAATTCATACTGCTGATGTAATGGTCCTTGGTTCGGTTTGTAGCTCTTTTCATTAATGAGGCAGCATGAATTGTGCATAGGATGAAATTCATGTGCAAGTTCCTGTGAAAAAGAGTGACACGCAAAAGTTAGACAAAAATTCTCAAAACAAAGAACCTTAGAAATTTTCGTGAGAAAATAATCCTTCAATTTATGAGAGAAATTTTCATGCGAAAATGGTTAAAACAGAATATAACAATTTCTGCATCATCAATTTTCGTGCGAAAATACTGGATTTTCGTGTGAAAATTCTCTTCGTCCCCAACTGTTCTTCAGGTTTGAAACAATCTAAAAACTTTTGATTTTTGTGATTTTTATGAAATTGAACTGGTAAACCTAGGTTAACTAAGCCGATTTTAACATTGGTGAGTTCAATTTTAAGTTTCACCGGCCAGTTTTTCCCTGAACTACGTGTTAAGTCCATTTCGGTCCAAATACGTTAATGTTACAGTTTGATTTTGATGGTATACCTTCACCATATGAGAGGTGTGCGGATCAACCTCCCTAATGTGACAAATCGAGATATAAACGAGTAGAATCAAGAAATCTCTCAAGTTCTTTCAGAGAGAATAAGTGAAGCAGATGGCAGATTTCGTACGAAATCTGTTCCATCTCTTCTTATATATAGCCGCAGATTTTCGTGGGAAACTGTGGCTTACATTTTCGTGCGGAAATTTTGCTCAATTTTCGTGCGGAAATTTTTCAATCCTTTGAAATCTTTCAAACTTTCCAACTTTTTCGTTTTTTTTTTTCAGTTTTAATTATCCACACAGTTGACCAAGTCCAAGTTAATGACCTTGTTTAACTTTTTTGGTTACCAAGTCCATGTTAATGACCTTGGTTGACCATGTTTTGACCAAAACTGACATTTTCTTTAATTTTAAGTTTCAAATTAATGAACTTTTAAGCGTTTCAAACCAGACTTTGTTTCTAGATTAGCTCCTAGCCCATGGTTTCTTAGCTTTTCTTTTGTATTCTGTCGCTTTTGACTTTGAAGATCTGTTTTCCATCACCGATAGTCAAAACTAAAGTGGAAAGAGGAAAATCCTTTTGAATTTTTGAAAACTACTTAAACCCAAGATGCGTAACTTAATATGTACAAACATATTTACAGACCTATTTTTGCAAGTTTGTGTTAGAGGAACATATTAGTTTACTGAGACACATTACCAGTACCGTTGCTCTAGATAAAACTTTAAGTTCTTTAAACAGATTTTCTTTTGATTGTCAGTATACTAATCCACTTAAACCTCTACACGTTTCTCAACTGCTCCAAGATACGTTAGGTAATTTTAGCAACACGGCCTAATCTGTGTTTCCCACCTCAGAATATACTCCCGCATCGAGATTCCCTAAATTTCATCTCACAGGTGAATATATCTAACTGATATCTGTAAAGGGGTGAAATGCGAAACCTTGAGAGCTCAGGTTAGTACTTCCGTATAGAGAAAGAGATGAAGGCTCGACTTTAGGTGGCGTTCCTCTTGGGAATCTTTTAATTTTTGTACTGCAGAATGTCGATCTTTTTATAACATTTTTCTTCAATTTTTAAGCAGCTTTGGGGTGAATAATGCGAAGCATTATACAAGTTCTAGGCCATTGCTGACGCAAAATCAGAAGAACTCGTATAATACCCCAGATATTAACTAAATAAAGACCTAGTATCTCAAATCTGGCATTCTCTCAAATGAAGTTTTCGGAGTACCAAGTCTATATATCCGAGAGATGTTAACCACAGATTTACCAGTTTTATCTTTTTAAGTTTATATCCCGAGAGCAGTTTACTGAACGTGCGAAGCCTACTGGCACATTCTTAGAAAAACCTGCTTAAACACCTTTTGGACATTACATTTCTTTAGCGTACCGTAATAGTCCACTGATGTACTACATCTCCTCTTATACACAAAACTCTGTCTTTTTAAATGTTTTTGTATTTTTAAGATTTTTTTCAATTTTTTTTAATTTTTTTCTAATTTTTTAATGTTTTTGTATTTTCCACAACTTTTTCTCCCCCTAAAATCAAAAACATATTTTTTTTGGATTTTTGTTTTTAAGAAAGCATTAAAAATATTTAAAGAAAAACATGTGACATACCGATGAGGATCACAACACGACATCGTCATCCTCAAATTCAACCTCATAAACATCCCCTGTTGTCAGATCCTTTAAACCATTTAATTTTGAAAGATTTCGAAATCTTGTTCTATCAAAGGCTTTGGTATACAAATTTGCTTTTTGGTCATCCGTGTGGATTTTTTCAATTCGTAGCAACCTTTTCTCGTGACAGTCACGGATAAAGTGGTAACGAATCTCAATATGTTTAGTGCGTGAGTGTTGACAAGGATTGAATGTGATATCAATAGCCGCCTTGTTATGGTATATGGGCGTATCAAGAAATTGCAGTCCGAAGTCTCTCATCTGTTGTTGTATCCACAATATTTGGCAACAACAACTGGATGCTGAAACGTATTCAGCTTCACAAGTAGTAGAGAGCGACCGCGGTCTGTTTCTTGCATTGCCATGTTACCAAAGGAGTTCCAAAGAACTGGCAGCCAGCCATTGTAGATTTAGCATTTATTTTGCAGCAACCAAAATCAGAGTCAGATAACCCGCGAGATTGAAGTCGTCATGTCGTGGATACCACAAGCCGGTGCTTGGGCATCCTTTCAGGTAGCGCATGATTCTTTTAACGATCAACAATATAATTCCTTTGGGTTTGACTGATATCTGGCGCAAAGGCATGTTGGTACATGATATCTGGTCTAGAAGCTGTGAGATACATCAAGGATCCGATCATGAAACGATATAGTGTTTCATCGACTCCTACTCCATGTTTGTCGGGAAAAATGTCATGGTTTGTGGCTAATGGAGTAGATGCGGGTTTAGTTCCTGTCATGTTAAATCTCTCCAACACGTCATGAACATACTTCGTTTGGTGAATGAAAATACCATCAGGTAGTTGTTCAACCTGAAGCCCCAAAAAGAATTTCGTCTCTCCCATAGCACTCATTTCAAATTTCTCTTTCATGACTTTCTCAAAGTCCTTATACAGCTGTTCATCTGTCGATCCAAAGATGTATCATCCACATAGATTTGCACAATAATCAGATGTCCATCCACTTCCTTGGTAAAGAGAGTACTGTCTACTGTTCCTCTGGTAAAGCGATTAGCCAGAAGATGTTTGCAAAGCGTCTCGTACCAGGCTCTCGGGGCCTGGTGTAAATCATACAGTGCTTTGTTCAGCAGGTAGACCTTATCCTTGTGAATCGGATCGACATACCCTGGTGGTTGTCTGACGTACACCTCCTCTTTTACCTTACTGTACAGGAATGCAGATTTTACATCCAACTGGTACACTTTAAAACCTTTCCATGAGGCGAATGCCAGAAAAATGCGGATAGCTTCAAGACGTGCGACTGGGGCATAGACTTCATTGTAATCTGTCCCTTCCTTCTGATGAAAACCTTGAACCACGAGCCGAGCTTTGTTGCACACAACTACTCCTCTATCATCTCTTTTGCACTTGAAGACCCACTAAGTGTTTATCTTTTTCTGCTTTGGTCGTAAATTAACAAGTTCCCAGACTCCTAGTTTTGGAACTGCAACAATTCTTCTTGCATTGCTTCCACCCAACTTTCATCTTTAAGAGCATCTCTGTAGTTACTTGGTTCAACCTGAGAAACAAAACAACTATGAGAAAATCTAGTTGAAGTGGAGCAACTTTAGAACAAAAGAAACTTAGATCCTTATTGATTTGATTTCGCATTTTCACGCCAGCCTGTAGTTCTCCAATGATTATCTGTTTGATGGTAGGAGACTGATCTCGCATTACTTTGCCTAGAACATTTACTGAGCTATCTAAATTTGTGATATTTTGATCCGCAACTTGTTTGAAGAAGTAGCCTCATTTCTATCACTGGTTTCGTCAGCTTGATTGTTAAGATAACTTGTAATCTCTTTCGGTCGTTCATCGGAACTGGATCCCCCATCATCAAAGGTAGAAGTTTTTTCAGGGTCTGTATTGGCTGGATGAGCGGAAGATGGTTCTTCAATATTCTAAACTGGTGCGACTACCGGTTCTGGCTGAGTGTTGCTTGGACCTGCTTCAGGGACGTTGTTGCTGGTGGAGAAATCACCAATGGTCTTGTAACTTGCTCTTTGTTAGATATCTGATGTTGTTGGAATAACAAGAGAAGTTCTTCCTCCGATGGTTCTTCTGGCAGATCAATGATTTCCACAACCCTTCGTAGTTGAAAAGCCAAGGATCTCCTGGTTTTTACATAGGCGCTGTGTATCTCTGGCAATCAACATGTTGAGCAATAATAACCTGATTCCTTCTTAGAAGGTAGACTCTCTTTTGCGGACTTACATACCCTACGAAGAATCCTTTCCCAAAGATCTGGCTCCAAATTTTCCTTCCGGGTCCAATACAGTACACGGTGATCCAAAAGGTTCCAAAAACTTCAGATTAGCTTTCGCTGGTTAAGAAGTTCGAAGCATGTCTTTTTATGAGGTTTGATAGTCATTACTCGATTAAGGGTGTAACATGCAGATGTGACTGCTTCACTCCAGAAGCTTATGGGCAGTTTTGAATCAGCAAGCATCGTGTGTGCAGTCTCAATTAACGTTCTGTTCTTTTGTTCAGCTACTCCATTCTGTTGAGGAGTATAGGGGGCATTGAACTCATGAAGAATACCCTTAGTATTGCAGAATTCGAGCATCTTGTTGTTCTTAAACTTAGTACCATTATCACTTCTGATTCTCTTGATAGGCAAATGGTAAAGATTTTCAATCTTTCGAAACAAGATCATTAAATTCTCAAACGTTTCATCTTGCTTTCTTGAAAGAAACCCACGAGAACCTTGAATAGTCATCGGTGACTACAAGGCAGTAAAGATCTCCAGTAATACTTTTCACATTAACTGATCCGAAGAGATCCATGTGTAACCTTTCCAGTGGAAGCTTGATTGAATTAAGAAGCTTTCTCTGGGTGTGACTTCTTATGCTGCTTCCCCTTTTTGTAGCTAAGACAGTCATCTGACAGATGAAAACTTTTGAGATTTACCCCTTCCACTAAGTCGTTATGCCAAATAGTTCATTTTCCTCAAATGAATGTGACCCATCTTCCTGTGCCATAGAATTGATTCCTTTTCTGTGGCTTTTGATACAAAACACTATCCTTCCTTTGAAGTAGTGGATGCGATGCTCATGTCTAAGACATATAGATCATTTTCACGAGGAGCGCGCATGAGGATCCACTCCTCGGGAATTACGAAACCCGGTTTGAGAATAAGACACTCTTTGTCGTTGAAATGAGTTGTGAACTTCTTATCGCAGATCTGTGAAATGCTCAATAAATTGTTCTCAGAGCTCCGCAATATAGTTCACTTTGTCGAAAGATACCACTCCGTTTGTAAGAATACCTTCTCCCACGATCCTACCGCCCTGTGTTCGGCAAACCCAACATAACCTCCCCGGATAGCTTTTACATTGTACAACAAAGCTAACATCTCTGTCATGTGCCTAGAAGCTCCACTGTCCATGATCTACTTTGAAATAATAGACCTCGGAAGCCCCTGCACAGATGAAGAACATATTACTTAAAGAGAGAGACCCAAGCCCTTTCGATCTTGGGTGGGATGGCAATGTCGACCTTTGGAACATTGGCAACTTTGATTTCTTTCTTTGTCTCAACACATTGTCCAGTCTTTGATTCTATCTTATCTTTTGGTTTTAGTGGAACATTGGTTGATTTTGTAGTTACAGAAGATGTTTTTGCTTTGGCTACCCATGTTTGTGCCTTTGAAAATGCGTGTTTGATGTAAAGATTTGATTACTTCTTTTCATTTTTCTTTGATGTTTCAATAACTTCATAGTTTGAAAAGATTTTAACTGTTGATTTCTTATTAAGATTGGCATCATCATTTCTTTTCAAAATTTTTGTGGGCACAAACTCTGGACCCTTTTTCTTCTCATCTACTGTGAACCTTCTTTGTTCATGAATAGGTTTTGGACGATTTTGAGAACATTGTCGTGTAATATGCCTAACTTTGTTACATCTGTAGCATGCTCTACTGTCGTTTCCAACTGTGTGTTCCAAAGCCTGTTCACGAAGCTCCTTTTCCCTTTTAAATTCATCATTGGTTTGCTTGTTTATGATTTCTTTTTCATCAACAGTGCTTGTTCCAAAAACAAACTCAACTTTCTTTGTAAAATCTGTTTTTCGTGACTTATTGTTATTTTTCTTCTTATCAAACCCTAACCCATCCCTTTTGTTTCCAGGGTAACTTCTACTGCTAGGATGAATGGTTTTGTTAGACTTCTTTGGTTTTGAGTAGAAACAAGCAATTTTCTTCTGAAGATCAGATATTTCAACTTCAGTGAGTTTAAAAAATTTGCCGACAGGGTCAAAATTAACATTCTGGACTAGAAAATATTCGTCAGTATATAATTTATCTGATCCTTTTAGTTTGTAGATGACAACATTAGGATCATAATTTAAACTATTATCTGATGTTATGATAAAGTTTTCATGAAAACTTCTTTCCAGAAAGTGAACTTGACTCTGACTTCTCATTGTTCGACTCAGCACTCTCATAAATTGTGCTATCAGACTCATTTTCAAAAATATTTTCAACCACTTTTGTTACCACCTCGGATTCACACTCCTTTTCAGATTTAGAATATGTTACGTCAAGATTTTCAGGCAGCTCGTTACTCTTTTCAGTGAGTATATTTAAATTTAGCGCCTTTTCCACCCCATCTGGATGTTTCTTAGGATAGCTATTCCACATAGGAGGTGGAACATGATCGTAACATTTTCCAAGAATTTTCTCATTTTTACCTTCTTTGCTTGTTTTCTGGTTTTGGAACAATTTGTTAACCCTTTCAGTTTCAATTTTAGTTTTCTCCAGCTCACTTTTCAGCTCAGCAATTTTGTTAATATGAAGATTAATGGCCATTTGTTTGTCCATCATAGTTGCTTTGAGCATTGAAAGTGTTTTGTCATTTTCTTTGACAGTTTTCTCATACTATCGAATGGTCCTGCTAAGTTTATCATATGATTCTTTTTAGTGTTATAATCATATGACAACTTATCATTGTATGTTTTAAGATCTTTAAAAGCTTTTTCCTTTTGAGCGCATTGTTCACATGTCATGTCGCATTTCAGGCATGGGCTGACCATTTCGACAGTTTGGGCTTTGATTGTTTCTTTTACTGTTTTAACCTTTTCTACTTGTTCTTCCACACTGACTACCTCTTTTGTTTTGGCCATGAGTGCTTTGTTGGCAATGTCAGTTAAGCACTCCAGTGTTACAGGCTTGGTTACATCAATTACTTCCACACATTCTGCTTTTCTTTCATTATTGCTTTCTTCTTGGTGACTTGAATCAAAACTTCCTAAAAAAGTTTTAAGAATTGTGTCAAACAAACAAGGTTTAGGAGTACCTTTAAGACATTCTTCTTCTTCTGCCGATGATCTGAAGTAGTCTGCAAGAACTTCTTCCATCTCTTTTTCTGAGACTTCTTCTGGGTTCTTCCATAATTTTGGCTACGAGAGCAAGAATTTCTTTCTTAGTGATGAAGTTGTTCCAGTTGAATGCTTCATCTTCTTGTGTGACCATTAGAGCTTTATCTTTTGTGTTCAAAGTGTCGTCTTCGATTTGCACCATTCTTTTCTCAGGTTGTGTTCGGTGATAAATCGCCTTCTTGTAATAATCATCTCCAAATGGATTATTATTTCCTTTTACTTCGTGATTCGGACATTCACGTTTGAAATGTCCTTTCTCTCTACACTTAAAACATGTAACTTTGGTCTTATCAAAACTAAGTTTTCCGTCAAGACCTCTCAAGTCGTCTCTCCCCATGATTTACATGAAGTGCTGAGCTCGACGAACCACCGATGCCATACACCACATAATATCAATTAACTCCAACTCTTTCGGATCGATCTGGTCATAATCTTCTTTTGTCATTTCCAGATTTCTAATTCTTCCAGCTACCAAACTTTCATAAGATTCCAGAACTGCTACGAATAATACCATGTGTTGCTTTGCGGTTTGCTCGCTAAAGTTTTGAGCATTCTGAAGGTTTACTGCAATATTACATTGTAGTATTCGCTGGTTGGAATTGGATTGATTATGTTGATTGTTTTGTGGTTGGTTGGAGCTTTGAGACGATTGTTGCCCTTGTGGACTATTTGGATTGAAGGAAGCAAACGATTGAAATCCACTTGATTTGTTTGAAGGTGGACTTACGTTAGAGCTGGCACTGAAAGCCGTTTGAATCTTTGGGATCTAAATATGTGTATTAGGATTTCCTTTATAGTACAAACCTACATCCTGTTGCAAGTTCGTCCTTTTGCTTTTGGCCATTTTCTGCATCTCCAACTCATGCCCTTCCAGTTTTTTCGATAAATCTTGGCAAACTAAGACTATCGTACTCTTCTCCATTCTTCAGGATGGTTAGATATGTCGCCCATTCTCCTTCAGGTAGCGAATTTGCTAATTTATCGACTAACTCTTCATTAGTTTTAACAATTCCCATTCGCTTCATTTGAACTACCAGATGGCAGTATCTTTCTATGAGTTGTTTCATTGTTTCGCCTTGAATGAGATTGAAAACTTCAAATTCTTTGTTCAATAGCGCTTTCTTCCATTTCAGAGCTGAGTACTACCTTGTGCCCTTAAACGTAGAGCAAGCCATAATGACTGCGCATCGTCGTCGTGTTGCAAAAGAACCAAGATATCTCCTTTATGGCTTGTTGTAGAAGATTCATCATCTTCTTCTCATTAACATATTTTTCTCGTTCATCATCGGACAAGCGACCCAATGTTTTCTCAAGACCAAGTTCATTAAGAGGTGCTTGGTACTTGTTCTCAAGTGCAAACCAGCAGTCTAAATTTGTCACTTGAACCCAGTTCTTTAATCTCTCACTCCAACTTTCGTAATCTTCTATGTTCATGAGTTTCGGAGGCTTTGTAGTGGTTCCCATTTCATTTTCGAGATTCATATTCTGAGCTGCTACGGAAGTTGTGACTGCTTGTGTTGCAAACGCGTTATGAAATTCTTCCTCACCTGACATCTTAAAAATACATTTAACAGAAAAACATATTAGAACTGGTTAGCCTGACGCAAACTGATAATCAAGAAACTTGACAAGAAATTTTCGTACGAAAAACTGACCAAAATTTCCGTGCGAAACTTCTTGATTTTCTTACGAAAATTTGTTTCGTGCGAAAACTTTTAAATGCTAACACTTCAAACTTTTAAGTATTTGAAACTCCTAATTTTCGTACGAAATATAAATATTCGTGCGAAAATTCTTATCTGCTTTGAACACTTGTTCATAATTTCACGTTTTCTGCAATTTCAAGCGTGATTTTGATAAATTTTAGGTTTGTATATTTCAATGATTTGATTAGAATCAATTTTAACACATTATACTAGAAACCTAGTCCAATTTGTCCATGAAATCCCTTAGATCTAGATGAAGTTCCAAGAAAAGGTAGAAGAAGAGTTTTCAATGGATGAATCTTGAATTTTGAAGGATGAATCCAACTGAAACTTGGTTGTTTGTTCTCAAATCAGACCTCAAGGCTCTGATACCACTTGTTAGAGACCCAACTCGTGAGCTTCCGGTGTGATTTTCTCAGCTAGCAGAGGCGGAATTCATTGTTAACCGAGTGAACAAACAATCGACAAGTATGATGATTACTGTTAAGCACGTCTGTATCTTGTATTGATTAACTTGAGAAGATTACAGACTCGATTTGAATAGGGCTCACCTCTTATTCACCAAAATAGCATAAAAGACTAACACCCCAAGTCACCTATATAGGCAAGACAAGATAGCACCAAGTGACTGGTGCCAGAGAATTTTCGCATGAAATTTTTGTCCGAAAATCTCACATAATTTTCGTGTGAAAATTCTGAGTACAATACAAAACTAACTTAACCTTTTGACACTGTGAAACCCTATCTATACATCAGACTCATCCTAGACGTAGGCAATAGACATATGTGCACCAACAAGTTTGACTTTCTAGGTGCTGACTGGGATCTGACACAAACACATGTTGCAAACATGATGTCTGGCCTAGAAGCAGTTAGGTACAACAAAGACCCAATCATACTTCTATAAAGAGTTTGATCAACCAAGTCATCTTTGTCCTCAACAGTGACAAGCTTTGAGGTTGCCATGGGTGTGCCACAAGGTTTACAGTCATTCATATAAGATTTGTAGCTCACTCATTGCACTCATTTCAAACTCTGCTGCAATGAGTTTTTGAACTCTTCACACATGGTAGTGCACGTGGATCCAAATATTATGTCATCCACATAAATTTGGACAAGCATCAAATCTTTTCATATCCATTTCAAAAAAATGTTTTATCAATTTTACCTCATGAGAAACCAATGGATAAGAGAAAAGTGGATAGATTTTCATACCAGGCTCTGGGTGCTTGTTTTAGACCATATACTGCTTTGTTTAACTTGTACACATGATCAGGATAGAATGCATCTTCAAATCCAGGAGGTTGACATACATACACTTCTTCCTTGATCTTTCCGTACAAAAATGCACTTTTGATGTCCATTTGATACACTTTGATGTTGTAGTTGGTAGCAAAAGCTAAGAACAGTCTGATGGCTTCTAATCTTGCCACTTGAGCAAAGGTTTCATCATAGTCAATGCGTTCTTCCTGTCTGTAGCCTTGAACAACGAGCCTTGCCGTGTTTTTAACAACAATACCCCTTTCATCAGTTTTGTTCTTGAAGACCCACTTTGTGCCAATAGGACATACATCCTTAGGCAATGGTACAAGTTCCCAAACTTGTTGTCTTTTGAACTGAAGGTATCACACCCCAACCGATGGCGGAAACATCGGGAAGAGACAAAAACGAGATTGCAAGAGACTTCATAACACTAATTGTGACAAGTATTTAATAATTGTTTTTTTGCGTTGCTTGAACTAGGAACACCACAAGTTTAAAATGAAGAATGTATTATAATTATTCAAATAAATAATTTCATTTCATTAAAATGATTTTTGTACAAGAACTAGAATCGAGATACAATAGGATTGAAAATAAATTACAATACAACGAACATTAAAATTTAAATGCGTTTCTCGGCAATCCTACTAGTTTCATCTGTCACAATCCTGCAACATGTAATAAAAGCATGGATCAGTACAAAAGCACTGGCGAGCATACAAATTTGAATATAAGTATATGTATAAAAGTTTGTCTCAAATCCACATGGCATTTTATATTCAAGATGAATGAGCATACATAAACAACTTACGCATAGCAAATAGTATATAATTAAAATCCTTAACTAGCATGCGTAACAATCTAAGCATAACAATATCATGAGATTACAAGTTAAAACTAACAAGCATAAACAACCTAAGCATAACAATGAACGTATTCGGTGGTTTGAGTATATAATCGATTGCGTAAAGTGGATTTTGTATACATGTTGCACCCAAAAATGCGTTAAAGCGTAAAAATGGTCAAGTATGCTAACATTTTTGCAAAGTTTTCATTGGTGATTCCGTGAAGAGTTGGAGGTTGGAGCTTCAAAGCTTCCTTTAAAACAATTAGTGTTTTCTTTTAGAACTCTTAGAGTTCTCTTCCTTGCTTGGAAGATTTGAGAGAACTAGAGAGGTTGAGAGAAGAATGGTTGGAACACTTAGTGTCCTTTTAGAATTCTTAGAATTCTTGATTTAGAGAGATTGAGAGAATTAGAGAGATGGAGAGAAGAATGGTGTGAAAAAAATGGTAGAAGGAGATTGGTATTTATAGGTAGAGAAAGTGGAAAAAGGTGAAATATGATTGGTTAAAAAAGGTGGAAGAGGATTGAAAAGATAATTGGTGGAGAAAGGAGGTGGAAAATGGTGAAATATGATTGGTTAAAGAAGGTGGAAGAGGATTGAAAAGATGATTGGTGGAGAAAGGAGCTGGAAAAGGGTGAAATATGATTGGTTAAAGAAGGTGGAAGAGGATTGATGAGGTGGAAAAGATGATTGGTATATTTCTTGGTATTTCTTGAGTATATATTATGTAATTGAGTATATAATAAGTATAAAGTATAATTCAAATATTGAGGATGTGCGTATAAGTATTTATACGTATAATTGGGTTCGCTTGCGTATAAATACATATTTAAATGATCGGTTGTGTGAAAAAAATATGTATAAAATATGAATTTTATTATGATTAACGCCTCGAATTGTGAGATTGAAATTAAAATACGAATGTAAGGTTTCTAAAATTAGAATACGAATACGGACATTTTTAAAATAGAAATACGAAGATATGAGGCGTTACACGAAAAACGTTTAATAATATATATTTATTTTGTTATGTTTTAACGCCTCGAATTATGATACAAATATTTATTTTCTAAAATAAGGATGCGAAAAAGTGAGGCGTTACAGCCTCCCCTACTTTAGGAAATTTCGTTCTGAAATTTAATCAAGAGGAAGACTTTAAAAAGAGTTAGCATTTCGAAGTAGGTTTGGGTATAACCGAGAATAGCTCGCGAGTGATCGAAGTCTGTATTCGATAACAGGGAATCACCGGATTTCTCATGGCATGTTTTGACGAAGTTTGGTAATATGATAGGAACACTTATATATAGGAAGTACCAGCGGCGTATCCACCATGTTCATATCATATTACGTTCGTTTCGCTAATCGATGCCAGGTTACGTTCCGTGTCAGCAATAGGGTTTATTAACGTATTACAAAGGAGGATGATAACGTATAGGAATTTAAGTATGTAAGTATGATTGTATTTAAGTATGAGAGAGGTTATAAGTATGAGTATAATTAAAATGAGGTATTTAGTTAACTGGATTAACGCATTATTGGCATGTGATATCACTGGTCAAACCATCGTGTCCGCAAGTATGTCTGTATGGCATAACATGACTACAAATCAATGTGGCGGTGCGCTACTCCTATAGTGCTACACAAGCACTATACATGTTAAGGTGTGGCTCCTTACGAAGTTAATGACAAGTTGTCAACCCATCGCTTCCGCTAATACGAGATCGTTTATGTATGTGTGTATGACTTAACATGACCACAAATCCATGTGGCAGTGCGCTACTCCTATAGTGCTACACAAGCATTATACATGTTAAGGTGTGGCTTCTTACGAAATTAATGACAAATTGTCAACCCAACGTGTCCGCTAGTATTTATGAATGTCTTGACATTACCACAAATCAATGTGGTGGTGCGCTACTCCTATAGTGCTTCACAAGCACTACATATGTCAAGGTGTGGCTTCATCCGAAGTTAATAACTAGTTTATCACATAAGGCTATCTAGTAATCCCGAATCAAGTGTAACGTATGAGTATGCATATATTAATTTATTGTGTACAATGATGATTTTGAAATAACGAGGTAACAAGTATTAAATCGCGTAAAAGTTGAATTAATATAAAAGAGAGGCTTGATAAGTATTGGAGTGCTTCGGGTTTAGAAACTTCGACTGTTCCAAAGTGAATCGCAAGTCCTTTCGAATTAGGGAGACATGTTTTGGCCTAATAGGTATAATACTCCCGTCGCCAGGCTATTAATGGTATTTTACCTTCCAGTTAGTACATGTCCCTAATCTGATCGAAGATACAAAACATTGGCGAAATTGAAAATCGTAGAGCGGGACCAGTCATCAAGGTGTGGATATCAATCCTAGCTGATAATTTCGTCCCCTAAATTGTGGTTTATTGAACGAAACAAGATATAATTTCGAATCGTCAATATGGATCCACTGGATTATGAAATGGAAACTCTCATCAAGATATGGATATCACTCCTGACTTGAATGTGAACTTGGCGCAAAATATCATGTAAGGTGGATTGGAATTCGTCACCAAAGGCGGGAATCACCCCTATCTTGATGTGTTATTTCGATTGTGGAATAAGAGGATCTTCAATAAGTATTGCGTATAACGTTTTAGGAAAAAACTTTGTATAATTGAGACAAAAGAAGAGATAGAAGCAAACTAGAAAGAATTTATATTTTAGCAACAATCAAGAACGGTCAAAGTTTTGTACTTAAACTATAGACTAGGTCGAACATGGCAATTCTACCTAATTCCCTATAGTTATGACTCTAATACCAATCTGTAACACCCCTGCCCCTCGTTATCACCAATATTGTCCGCTTTGCCCCAATGGGTGGCCCATCTAGGAATTCACGGTTTTGTTTTTGGTTGCCCTGGTGGAGACTTCTATAACAACTCGAAATTCGTTGTTATCTTTTCTTTTTGTTTTCCGTTTATCTATCCTTTGTAAATCTGAGATTCGGTTGATAATAAAGTTTATGTTAATTAAGTATGGTGTATTACGTTATTATCGCATCTAATCGCTTATTAAATCGCATCGTCTATCTCATCGCATCGCAAATTATGTGGTTTTTATGTTATTTATGTGTTATGTGTGTTTGTGGTGATGTTTACAACCGCTATCGGATCGCTCTCGCACTCTCGAGACGATAAATCGCACTATTATATCAATTATAACGCTTAGCGCTTTAATTTAACGCTTAATATAGCTAATAAATGCGAATCGAATCGCCAAACGAACCCTTAACGCGAAATCAGCGAACGGAACTTCGTCACCAGGCCAAGTTCGACCGAACTTGACTACCACAAGTTCGCCCGAACTTGTCTGGCAACCAGGAACCCCCTTTGTTTTATCAAGTTCACGCGAACTTGCATGAGTATATGCAAGTTCGGCCGAACTTACTCGTAATTCTTCCAAGATCCATCAAGTTCGCGTGAACTTGCATGAATTTCATGCAAGTTCGGCCGAACATGCCTCCACCAGCTCTCCTCCTATAAATACCAAGCTCATTTCTCTCTTTTGAACTTGCTGCAAGTTCGCCCAGAGCTCTCTCAACCCGAAACCTTCGTGTTCTAAGTAAGAATCAACCCGATTTTCAGCTGCAAAAATGTTTATCAACGATCTACAAAGGTTTACAACGATTTTGGCACAAGGCATAGCCTTCGTTTTCATCAAAACTCATTCTTTTATGAAAATCTTCATCTTTATCTTCAAAACTTATGTTTTTAACTTAGATCTACACAAATATGAGTTCGTTTGGTGTTAGCAGAGGCTTCCCAAACACGAGATCTGCAAGATCTCAGCTTGTAAGTTCTAGATCTGAGAAAACCTTTGATAAATATCGATGTTGACACAAAATACGGACTTTTGAGGATGTTTTGTTCATTTATTGATATGAAACGAAGCATCTATCATTCAAGATCCCAGATCTGGAAGCACACAGACATTTGTGACGGTTTACACAAGCCGGACTAACCCGAACGAACCCCGAGTTCGTCCGGATTAGCCCACGCTTTTGTAAAACGGCTAAAACTACTCTGAAAAGACCTCTCTGACCTAAGTTCGCTCAGTAGCACAGGGTCGGAGGGATGAACACTCGATTCACTCAGCAAACGACGCGAAAAGTCAAGATTTTGGACTCGAAGGCACCAAGTTCGCTCAAGATCTCAGCAGCTTCTGGTCATGTTCGACCGAACTTGTACCCAAATGGGTCAAGTTCGACCGAACTTAAGCCAAAGTTCATCGAATTCCTACCAAGTTCGACCGAACTTGCTTAGTTTCTTAAGAAACTACACAAGTTCGCTCGAACTTGTCTCCTCAGTAAGGTTTTCATACAAGTTCGCCTGAACTCGACAAGATTCCCGTGAATCTTGCCAAGTTCGGCCGAACTTGGCTATAAACTCACCGAATTCATACAAGTTCGCTCGAACTTCTGTGTTTACACACAAGTTCGCCCGAACTTGGCTACTACCCAACCAAGACTTAACCGTTTCAGCTTTTCGGAGACTGGTGCACTTTCCGTTGGCGTATGCAGGCTGATCCGGTGCTCTTCTCGACTCCTCGCTGAATCTCGAACCTAACAAAACGCACCCACAGTGAGTATACTTGGCCCATTTTCGCTTTAATGCACTTTTTGGGTGTTACATACGTTCCTATATCAAAATCACCTCACAAATCAAACTGTTTATCACACGCGAATAATCTGATTATATGTGCTCAATACGTGATACTAGAAACATGTGACTAGGACTTGTTTTTGTTAACTTGCCTCCTTAGCTAGTATGGTACTATAGTGTGGCTTACACCCGACGGGGTCTAGTTAGGATGGACGCGCAAGCCTTCTCACGGTAGTTAGCATGAGAAATGAGCCTATGTTATGTTAAGTGTTTTGGTGTATCATGATATGTAATTATATTATTTCGCAAACGCTTTTCTCGATTATGCTAGTAGTATTCAAACCTGTATGCTCACCTTTACTTAATTGTATTGACTTGTATTTTAACGTATGTAACAGGTTGAGGATTTAGCTATGGATGCTTGGATGATTGCATGCTTAGCTTAGTTTATTTTCTTTTGTTTTGTTTAGTTGGAATGTAATAAATCTAGGGGAAATCAAACCGTTTTGTTTTTATGAGAAAACTTTGGATATTGTAATGATTATTTAGAATATTATGTTTAATAGTATGGGATGTTAAACGTTTAGTAATGTTGTGAATAATTGTTATGGAATTTCTAGTGAGAACAATCTGGTCGCCTAGTGCCACTAAGCCGGTGATTCCGCCATCAGTCGGGGTGTGATAGATTGGTATCAGAGCGAGTTCCTTAGGATAATAGGTAGAATTTCCATGTTCGACCTAGTAGCATGTCTAAGTACCCGATTGACAATTCTTTGATCTAAATGCTAAAATACTTGACATAAATGCTTAAATACGCCTTTCCTAAGGCTAATATAATAATACACGCTTGGAAACGCTCGCATCACACCAAACGAGTGATCAAGTCGAGAATAGGTGTAAAAACCGAGAACTCTCGATGAGATCATTCACTCCGCGCATTCTCTCACACGAGATACCTTCGTTGAGTTAGGAGGGACATCCAAACCTCGACGAAAATCTCTATTTCTATCAAGGAATAAAGTTGTTAAGGTAGGGGTGAAACCCGCATCTTAGTAACTATTCCGCAATTCGATTTTCAATCTCACCAAAGTCTCGGTTATACCGATGGTTTGGAACACGTATTAACTGGAAGGATAAACGTCGTTAGCTGCTTGCGGTGAGAACGTTTATCTATTAGGCCAAAGCGTGGGTCCAAACGCAAAGGGTAGTCGAATCACTTTGGCGTGTCGAATGTCTCAAAACCCGGACACTCCCAATTGATTTAAGCCTATATCGTCAATTTACGCATCATCGAGTTTATTACTATTTATGTGTTTAAAATTTTTGAGAATTTTCGCTTTATTCGATTTCTCGCTTTGATGATTTATCATATCATCGTTTTCTCAATTTATCGCATTTACGCTCCAGCGAATGTATGCACAACTCGCACAGCTCTCGTAATCTAAAACGCTAATTAATACACCAACCAAACTAATCGCTTAACTCGCTTACGCCTATGAGGACGTGTGCCTCATACGCGGTATTATCTCGCTTATCTCGCTATTATATATCGCATATATCTCACTATTATACCGCATCTCATATCACGCTTCGCATTGTTATTATTAGAATGGTGAATACGTGCTTATGTGCTTACGTGCTTATGTGTCTATGTGGCTACGTGTTTAGGTGTTTTTGTGCCTTGCATGAATAATTATAATAAATATTTTAAACATAATTCCATTATAATCGAATCTCGTCTAATCTAAATCCTTTATGTAGATGGCATCAATGGGATCTCACACTCGCCGCACCGCTCAGCGTAACAACGCTGACAAATGCATCGCCTCTCTAGTAGCCAAGGAAATGGCTAAGGTGATCCCGCAGATTGTCAGCGAAATTCAAGCGGTTAGCAGCAACTCGTCTGTTGACTCCAAGAGTGATGCTCCAAAATCCCGCTTCAGCTTCAAGCAGTTCAAGGCTTGCGCACCTCTAACGTTCTCTGGCACCGAAGGACCAAGTGCCATGTTCCATTGGTTTGATTCGATTGAGGTTACCTTCCGCCAAAGCGGATGCCCCGAGGCACTGTGCACTATCAACGCCACTGGCGTGTTTAAGTCAATGGCTCTCGATTGGTGGACAGTCGAGCGCAACAGGCACAGAAACGATGAAGCCTATGGGCTCTCATGGGAGGAACTTAAGGAAATCATGATTAAGGAGTTCTGTCCTCCGTACAAAATTCAGAAATTGGAGAACGAGTTCTGGAACATTAAGAAAGACGGTCCTGACAATGCCGGTCTTACCGCTCGTTTCAAGCAGTTGAGCATCATTTGTCCTGGTCAGGTTGACACGACCGAAAAGGCAATCAAGAAGTACCTCAATGCTCTCCCCGATTGCGTCGCTGACTTTGTGCAAGCAGCACACCCTTCTACCGTCGAGGAGACTAGCCGAAATCAACGACAAGCGTGTTCAGTCTGGTTACTTCAAGAACACCAAGGTCGCAAATCAAGCAGTTACCGAATCAGCAGCTCCTCCTACCGATCAGCCCCGCGAGTCGAAGAACAGTCGCCGTTCGCAAGCGTGAGAACTCCAGCAAGAACTTCGCCCTCGCAGCTCCAGCGAACCCGCAGCCCGCTCCAATCCGCAGCACCCAACGCACCTCCTGCCAAGCGTGCGTATACTTGTCCTCACCCGATGTGCCCTAAGTGCACATATAATCATGTAGTGGGTGGCAACTGCTGTTTTTGTACAAATTGCAATATCTACGTCCATTTCACAGTGAGCTGCAGTACCGGCCCTCGTCAGCCAGCTCCTCAGGCTCCAGCAGCTCCAACTTTACCTGCTCCTCCTCTAGCCAATCAGCAAGCTCCAAAAGCACATGTGTGCTATGTTTGTTGTGATCCTAACCATTTCGCCAATGCCTGCCCGAATCGTCCAGTTAAGCAAGAGCAGCCAGCACTGCCGCCTCAGCAGCAGCCAGCACAGCCACCACAGCAGCAGCAGCACAACCACAAGCTGCGCGGGGTAGGGCTTTCAACCTCAACCATCGCCAAGCTCAGAAAGACAACAATGTTGTCAATGGTACATTTCTCGTTAATGGTATTTATGCTTCGTGTTTATTTGATACTGGTGCTGATAATTGTTTTGTATCATTAAAATTCGAAAAGGTTTTAAAATGTAAGCGTGCTAAACTCCCAAAGACTTTCGATGTGGAAGTCGCCACCGGAAGAACCGTTATCGTTAATTCCGTTTTGTGTGGTTGTAATCTCGATCTCCACAACCATGTCTTCGCGATCAATCTCATACCTATGTAATTAGGTAGTTTCGATATCATAGTAGGCATGGATTTTCTTCGTGAAAATCATGTTGAAGTTGTATGCTTCGATAAAATGATTCGCTTCCCACTTCCTAACGGTGATCAACTTCATGTTTATGGTGAAACTCCCTCAAAGAAGTTGATGCTTTTGTCATGTACTCGAGCACACAAATGCTTGCAAAAGCGATGTCTTGCTTTCCTCGCCCATATCTTGAACCCGGAGAAAGAAAAGAAGACTTATAAAGACGTTTCCGTTGTTTTGAATTTCCTAAAGTCTTTCCCGACGATTTACCCGGTTTACCCCTACTCGAGATGTTGAATTCCGTATCGACTTAGTTCCCGGAGCTACTCCCGTTGCTAAAGCCCCTTATCGTCTCGCACCATCCGAAATGCGCGAGCTATCAAGCCAACTTCAAGAACTTCTTGATAAATGTTTCATACGCCCGAGCACTTCGCCATGGGGCGCTCCTGTCCTTTTCGTGAAAAAGAAGGATGGATCATTCCGTATGTGTATCGATTATCGTGAACTTAACAAACTCACGATAAAGAACCGCTACCCTCTTCCTCGTATCGACGACTTATTTGATCAGCTTCAAGGTACTACTTGTTTTTCCAAGATCGATCTTCGTTCCGGTTATCATCAGTTACGCGTGTTGGAAGAAGACATTCCTAAAACCGCCTTTCGTACTCGCTATGGCCATTTTGAATTCGTGGTCGTGCCTTTTGGTCTTACCAATGCACCTGCGGTCTTCATGGATTTGATGAACCGTGTGTATAAAGCCTTCTTAGATCATTTCATTATTGTTTTCATCGATGATATCCTTATCTATTCGAAGTCGAGAGACGAACACGCGCGCCATCTCCGTTTAGTCCTCGAACTTCTTCAAGGAAATCGCCTTTTTGCTAAGTTCTCTAAATGTAAATTCTGGCTCGAAGAAGTCTAATTTCTCGGCCACATCGTTAATAGTCAAGGAATTCACGCCGATCCTGCAAAGATTAAAGCTGTCAAGAGTTGGATTACACCGAAGAATGCTTCCGAAATCCGTTCATTTCTTGGATTGACGGGTTACTACCGTCGATTCATCGCCTACTTCTCGAAAATCGCCGTTCCGCTTACCGCTTTAACTCATAAAGATAAACCTTTTGTTTGGGATTCCTAGCAAGAGGAAGCTTTTCAAACTCTCAAGCGTATGCTATATAACGCTCCCGTTCTCGCTTTACCTGACGGAAACGACGATTTCGTTGTTTACTGCGATGCCTCTAACCTTGGTCTTGGTTGTGTTCTCATGCAACAAGACAAGGTTATCGCGTATGCGTCTTGTCAACTCAAGATCCACGAGAAGAGTTACACAACCCACGATCTCGAACTCGGTGCAGTTGTTTTTGCATTAAAGATATGGCGACACTACCTTTACGGTACAAAGTGTACGGTCTTCACCGACCATAAGAGCTTACAACATATCTTTAATCAAAAAGAACTAAACATGTGACAACGTCGATGGGTTGAACTTCTCAACGCCTACGATTGTGAAATACGCTACAATCCCGGCAAAGCAAACGTCGTCGGCGATGCTCTCAGTCGACGAAGCTATGTATATAGTATTCGTGACTCTCAATCTTGTGCTAAACTTGAAACTCTCATCCGTGCCGCTCAGCACGCATGTTTTAACGAGAATTCCTTGGAAGAAGAAATGAGATGTGGTGCCGAAACTCAGCTTGTATCTAAATCTGATGGTATTTACTACTATCTCAATCGCATTTGGATTCCCTGTCATGATAATCTTCGTAAGTTGCTAATGGACGAAGCTCATAAATCTTGATATTCCATTCACCCCGGTGCCGACAAGATGTACCAGGACCTTCGTCCTAAGTACTGGTGGTCGGGCATGAAAAAGGATATCGCCTTGTACGTCTCAAAGTGCTTAACTTGTTCGAAAGTTAAAGCTGAACATCAAAGGCCCTCTGGTTTACTCGAACAACCCGAAATCCCGATGTGGAAGTGGGAGAGTATAGCTATGGACTTCGTTACTAAACTCTCGTGTACTTCATCCGGTCACAATAGCATTTGGGTTATCGTTGATCGTCTCACTAAATTTGCGCACTTTTTTGCTATACGATTATTGCTATACGAGAAGACTTTAAGGTCGAACGGTTAGCTCAAATCTATATTGACGAAGTTATATGTCGACACGGACGCCTCGTGACATCATTTCTGACCGCGACGGTCGTTGCACCTCGCGTCTCTGGGAGACTTTTCAATCCGCTCTCGGTACTACTCTCAATCTCAGTACCGGTTTTCACCCTCAAACCGACGGTCAGACTAAGTGAACGATCCGCACCCTCGAAGACATGCTTCGTGCGTGCATCATAGATTTCGGTGGTAACTGGGATACGCATTTACCTTTGATTGAATTCTTGTACAATAATAGTTATCATGCCAGCATTCAAATGGCTCCTTTTGAGGCACTGTATGGAGGAAAATGTCGATCGCCTATTGATGGCACGAGATTGGAGAAGCACAAATCACCGGTCCCGAGCTAATTTAAGAAACAACCAACAAGATCCTCCAAATCAGAGACAATCTCTTGAAAGCTCGGAGTCGTCAAAAGAGTTACGCCGATAAACGCCGCAAGCCCCTACAGTTCGAAGTGGGAGATCACGTTCTCCTAAAGGTTGCACCTTGGAAGGGAGTGGTCCGCTTTGGCAAGAAAGGAAAGCTAGCGCCTCGATACGTTGGTCCCTTTAAGATTCTGGAAAGAATCGGTAAAGTAGCCTATCGTCTCGAATTACCGGAGGAACTTAATAATGTACATCCGACTTTCCATGTGTCTAACCTCAAGAAATGCTTAGCTGAAGAAAATCTCCATGTCCCTCTCGAAGATCTGCAAATCAACGAGACTCTCCATTTCGTGGAAAAACCCGTTGAAATCATGGATTGAGCAACCAAGAAACTCCGACGCTCTCGCATACCTATCGTGAAGGTCCGATGGGAAAGCAAACGCGGCGCCGAGTTCACTTGGGAACTCGAAAGTGATATGAAAACGAAATATCCGCATCTCTTTGTTACGGCCGCTGTCTAATTTCGGGACGAAATTCCCTATAGTAGGGGAGACTGTAACAACTCGAAATTCGTTGTTATCTTTTCTTTTTGTTTTCCGTTTATCTATCCTTTGTAAATCCGAGATTCGGTTGATAATAAAGTTTATGTTAATTAAGTATGGTGTATTACGTTATTATCGCATCTAATCGCTTATTAAATCGCATCGTCTATCTCATCGCATCGCAATCGCAGTTAATTATGTGGTTTTTATGTTATTTATGTGTTATGTGTGTTTGTGGTGATGTTTACAATCGCTATCGGATCGCTCTCGCACTCTCGAGACGCTAAATCGCACTATTATATCAACTATAACGCTTAACGATTTAATTTAACGCTTAATATAGCTAATAAATGCGAATCGAATTGCCAAACGAACCCTTAACGCGAAATCAGTGAATGGAACTTGGTCACCAGGCCAAGTTCGGCTGAACTTGACTACCACAAGTTCGCCCGAACTTGCCTGGCAACAAAAACCCCCTTCGTTTTATCAAGTTCGCGCGAACTTGCATGAGTATATAGCAAGTTCGGCCGAACTTACTCGTAATTCGTCCCAAGATCCATCAAGTTCGTGCGAACTTGCATGAATTTCATGCAAGTTCGGCCGAACATGCCTCCACCAGCTCTCCTCCTATAAATACCAAGCTCATTTCTCTCATTTGAACTTGCTGCAAGTTCGCCCAGAGCTCTCTCAACCCGAAACCTCCGTGTTCTAAGTAAGAATTGACCCGATTTTCAGCTGCAACAACGTTTATCAACGATCTACAAAGGTTTACAACAATTTTGGCACAAGGCATAGCCTTCGTTTTCATCAAAACTCATTCTTTTATGAAAATCTTCATCTTTTTCTTCAAAACTTCTGTTTTTAAATTAGATCTACACAAATATGACTTCGTTTGGTGTTAGCAGAGGCTTCCCAAACACGAGATCTGCAAGATCTCAGCTTGTAAGTTCTAGATCTGAGAAAACCTTTGATAAATATCGATTTTGACACAAAAGACGGACTTTTGAGGATGTTTTGTTCATTTATTGATATGAAACGAAGCATCTATCATTCAAGATCCCAGATCTGGAAGCACACAGACATTTGTGATAGTTTACACAAGCCGGACTAACCCGAACGAACCCCGAGTTCGTCCGGATTAGCCCACGCTTTTGTAAAACGGCTAAAACTACTCTGAAAAGACCTCTCCGACCTAAGTTCGCTCAGTAGCACAGGGTCGGAGGGATGAACACTCGATTTACTCAGCAAACGACGCGAAAACGCAAGATTTTGGACTCGAAGGCACCAAGTTCGCTCAAGGTCTCAGCAGCTTATGGTCATGTTCGACCGAATTGTACCCAAATGGGTCAAGTTCGACCGAACTTAGGCTAAAGTTCATCGAATTCCTACCATGTTTGACTGAACTTGCTTAGTTTCTTAAGAAACTACACAAGTTCGCCCGAACTTGTCTCCTCAGTAAGGTTTTCATACAAGTTCGCCCGAACTCGACAAGATTCCCGTGAATCTTGTCAAGTTCGACCGAACTTGGCTATAAACTAACCAAATTCATACAAGTTCGCTCGAACTTCTGTGTTTACAAACAAGTTCGCTCGAACTTGTCTCCTCAGTAAGGTTTTCATACAAGTTCGCCCGAACTCGACAAGATTCCCGTGAATCTTGCCAAGTTCGACCGAACTTGGCTATAAACTCACCGAATTCATACAAGTTCGCTCGAACTTCTGTGTTTACACACAAGTTCGCCCGAACTTGGCTACTGCCCAACCAAGACTTAACCGTTTCAGCTTTTCGGAGACTGATGCACTTTCCGTTCGCGTATGCAGGCTGATCCGGCGCTCTTCTCGACTCCTTGCTGAATCTCAAACCTAACAAAACGCACCCACAGTGAGTATACTTGACCCATTTTCGCTTTAATGCACTTTTTGGGTGTTACATACCTTCCTATATCAAAATCACCTCACAAATCAAACTGTTTATCACACGCGAATAATCTGATTATATGTGCTCAATACTTGATACTAGAAACATGTGACTAGGACTTGTTTTCGTTAACTTGCCTCCTTAGCTAGTATGGTACTATAGTGTGGCTTACACCCGATAGGGTCTAGTTAGGATGGACGCGCAAGCCTTCTCACGGTAGTTAGCATGAGAAATGAGCCTATGTTATGTTAAGTGTTTTGGTGTATCATGATATGTAATTAGATTATTTCGCAAACGCTTTTCTCGATTATGCTAGTAGTATTCAAACCTGTATGCTCACCTTTATTTAATTGTATTGACTTGTATTTTAACGTATGTAACAGGTTGAGGATTTAGCTATGGTTGCTTGGATGATTGCATGCTTAGCTTAGTTTATTTTCTTTTGTTTTGTTTAGTTGGAATGTAATAAATCTAGGGGAAATCGAACCGTTTTGTTTTTATGAGAAAACTTTGGATTTCGTAATGATTATTTAGAATATTATGTTTAATAGTATGGGATGTTAAACGTTTAGTAATGTTGTGAATAATTGTTATGGAATTTCTCGTGAGAACAATCTGGTCGCCTAGTGCCACTAACCCCAGTGATTCCGCCATCGGTCGGGGTGTGACAACTTCCCAGGAGGTCACCCATCCTTGTCCTACTCCCACTTGAGCATGCTTAAGTGTGAAGTTCTCCTCTCATCCACTAGCATTAAGCCCAAATCGCGTTGGTGATTTTAGAGGTAGGGCATTACTTATGAACCAAAAAAAAATTTCTCCTGTCCACGGACGATGTTGGGAGGTATGCCATTAGGTGTTATAATCACCCCCCCTAAGGGACTCATCGTCCTTGATGAGGTTTTGCCCCAACACGTAGGAGGTTGCCATTATCCTCGATGAGGTTTCTTGCCCCACATTTGGGAGGTTGTCATTAGGTGTTACAATCACCCCCCCCCCTAAGGGACTCATCGTCCTCGATGAGGTTTTCCCCAACATCCCGAACGGCACAGGAGTGGCTCTGATACCACTCTGTCACACCCCAACCAATGGCGGAAACATCAGGATGAGACGAAAACGAGATTGCAAGAGACTTCAGAACACTAATTGTGACAAGTATTTAATAATTTTTTTTACGTTGCTTGAACTAGGAACACCACAAGTTTAAAATGAAGAATGTATTATAAGTATTCAAATAAATAATTTCATTTCATTAAAATGATTTTTATACAAGAAGTGGAATCGAGATACAACATGATTGAAAATAAATTACAATACAACGAACACTAAAATTTAAATGCGTTTCTAGGCAATCCTACTAGTTGCATCTGTCACAATCCTACAACATGTAATAAAAGCATGGATCAGTACAAAAGCACTGGCGAGCATACAAGTTTGAATATAAGTATACGTATAAAAGTTTGTCTCAAATCCACATGGCATTTTATATTCAAGATGAATGAGCATAAAACAACTTACGCATAGCAAATAGTATATAAATAAAATCATTAACTAGCATGCGTAACAATCTAAGCATAACAATATCATGAGATTACAAGTTAAAACTAACAAGCATAAACAACCTAAGCATAACAATGAACGTATTCGGTGGTTTGAGTATTTAACTATAATCGATTGCGTAATGTGGATTTTGTATACATGTTGGAACCAAAAATGCGTTAAAGCATAAAAAGGGTCGAGTATGCTCACATTTTTACAAAGTTTCCTTTGGTGATTCCGTGAATAGTTGGAGGTTGGAGCTTCAAAGCTTCCTTTAAAACACTTAGTGTTTTCTTTTAGAACTCTTAAAGTTCTCTTCCTTGCTTGGAAGATTTGAGAGAACTAGAGAGGTTGAGAGAAGAATGGTTGGAACACTTAGTGTCCTTTTAGAATTCTTAGAATTCTTGATTTAGAGAGACTGAGAGAATTAGAGAGATGGAGAGAAGAATGGTGTAAAAAAAATGGTAGGAGGAGATTGGTATTTATCGGTAGAGAAAGTGAAAAAAGGTGAAATATGATTGGTTAAAAAAGGTGGAAGAGGATTGAAAAGATGATTGGTGGAGAAAGGAGGTGGAAAAGGGTGAAATATGATTGGTTAAAAAAGGTGGAAGAGGATTGTAAAGATTATTGGTGGAGAAAGGAGGTGGAAAAGGGTGAAATATGATTGGTTAAAAAAGGTGGAAATGGATTGAAAAGATTATTGGTGGAGAAAGGAGGTGGAAAATGGTGAAATATGATTGGTTAAAGAATGTGGAAGAGGATTGATGAGGTGGAAAAGATGATTGGTATATTTTTTGAGTATATATTATGTAATTGAGTATATAATAAGTATAAAAGTATAATTCAAGTATTCAGGATGTGCGTATAAGTATTTATACGTATAATTGTGTCAACCTGCGTATAAATACGTATTTAAATGATCGGTTGTGTGAAAAAAAAATTATGTATAAAATATGAATTTTATTATGATTAACGTCTCGAATTGTGAGATTGAAATTAAAATATGAATGTAAGGTTTCTAAAATCAGAATATGAATACGGACATTTTTAAAATAGAAATACGAAGATACGAGGTGTTACACAAATAACAATTAATATATATATATATATATATACATATATTTTTATTATGTTTTAACACCTCGAATTATGATACAAATATTTATTTTCTAAAATAAGGATGCGAAAAAGCGAGGCGTTACAGAAGGGGCTCCTCTTGCATAGCTTCTACCCAACTATTGTCTCTTAGTGCCTCTTGGTACTTGACCGGTTGTGTGAGTGATAGAAAGCTAGCAAAAAGACAAATGTTTTGGGATTGGCTTCTTGTGAGCACCCCCGCATTGATGTTGCCAATAACTTGATCCAATTGATGGCTTTTGAGGAAGATCACACCTTGATATGGGATAATTGCATTTTGAGGTGAAGGTTGGAAATGTGTATCATCTAACCTAACCTCTGCTGGTGAATTTGAAGGTCCAACCTCTGATTGGAATGGTGGAGGAGGTATGAGAGGTATGGAAGTGTGATTGTGTTGATTTTTGTCCATATTGTGTGGACTTTTATCAATAGTGGTTTGGGTTTGAGAACTAGCAGAGGTTTGGGGATCAACAACTGTTAAGCCTGCAAAGCTTTCACCATTGTTACTAACATCTGCTCCTCTGGTAGCTTGACTGAAGTCATATCCTTGATCTTGATGTGTTGATTGTGATGGACCTGCATGGTTAGTCTTAACAGACACATCTTCAAATGTAAATTTTTCTAAATCAAACAACTCAGTAGGATTTGCTGGGATTTTCAATGAAGAAAGTTCATTGAACTTCACATTCAATGTTTCTTCAACACACTTTGTCCTAAAGTTAAAATCTTTGTAGGCTTTGGCAATGGTTGAGTATCCCAGAAAATAACCACAATCAACTTTGGCTGCAAACATTGAAATTGAATCTTTGAAGTTTAAAATGAAGCATGGATAAAACTTTGAAATATGAAATCAGAGGTTTGATTTTGTAACGAATTTCATAAGCAGTCTTTTGATGCCTGGGGTTAATCAAAACTCTGTTTTGAATATAGCAAGCAGTGTTTATAGCCTCTAGCCAAAAAGACAAGGGTATGCCTGAGTTTGCAAGCATAGTTCTTGCTAATTCAATTAAAGTTTTGTTTTTCCTTTCAACCGCTCCATTTTGTTCTGGACTTCTTGGGATGTTGTATTGCCTAACAACCCCTTTTGACTCACAGAAAGCATCCAACTCCCTATTCCTAAACTCTGTCCCATTGTCACTTCTAAAGATTTTTACTGGTAGTTCAAATTGCTTTTCAACTTATTTTACAAAATTTTGCAAAATGCCTGCAGTTTCATCTTTAGAATGCATGAAGAAAGTCCATGTAAACATTGAAAAATCATCAACAATGACTAAACAATATCTTCTCTTTGTGAGACTCATGATTTTTACAGGGCCAAACAAGTCCATGTGAAGCAATTGTAAACACTGGCTTGTTTTGGACTCTTCAATTGATTTGTAAGAGCTTTTATGTTATTTACCTTTTAAACAGCAAACAGAATGCTCTTCAAAGGAAAAGGTTTTGTGAGGTAAACTTCTGACAAGACTTTGTTTTGAGAGAGTGGAGATAGTTTTTAGATTTGTGTGCCCACGTCTTCTATACCATAACTCTGTCTCTTTGTTTGATGCAACTGAGAACAAGCATGCATTAGACATTGGGTTATCTTTTAACATACTAACCAGATAGACATTGCCACTCTTGTGAGCAACAAGTTGTGCTTTACTCTCAGCAATTATTTGATCAATCTTTTTAACAACACCTGGTCCTACAATTTGACATGTTTCTTTGTAAAGAAGGATCCATGTCCTTTGTCACTCATTTTTGAAACACTCAGAAGATTAAATTTTAGATTGTCAATGAGATTAACATTTTCAAATTTGAGTTTCACATCTTGAACACACCCAGACCCCAACACTTTCCCTTTTGAATTATTACCAAAGGATATATCACCCCCTCCATGAGCCATGAAGTCTTTGAGTAGGGCTTTACATCTTGTCATGTGCCTGGAGCCTCCACTATCTACATACCATAAACTATCAAGGCAAGTAGAAGCTCCCTACACACAAGTAAATAATTAGTTCAGTTGGGTTTCCAAAGCCAAAATGGCTTTGGATGGGGTCACAGATGGTTCAATCTCAAATTCAGGAGAATGGTCAGTGGTTTGACTTTGTCTTTGTAACCACTGCTGTGAACCATTTCCTGTCAGATGTTGGTAACCATAAGGATGCCTATTGACTCGTGGCTTTGAGGTTTTTTGTAACACTCATAACTAAGAGGAACCTTTTGATAAACAGGTTGGCCATATCCTCTTGAAAACCTGTTGGCAGGTGGTGCATCTGTCACTTGTACCTTCCTGGGAACAGAGGTTTTGGTCAGTGCTTTTGTAGTAGATGTTTCAACTGGTTCAAAGGTCTGCTTAGATTTATTTCTAGCAGAACTTGAACTTTGACTCTCAAGAGCTTTTGTTTTGATCTCTTTTACCTTTTCATCGTAGGTTTTCAGATAAACACACTCTTGAGTTTTGTGATTTGTTTTCTCACATATGATACATTTTGAGGAATTTGGGACCACACGAATTTTGTTAATGTCATAAGCTCTCAAAAGAAAACAGTTTTCAAATACATGATTTCTTTTCCCACAAAAGTTACAAAACAAGTTTTTGACCTTTTCCTTCTTCCTTTTATCAGGCTTCTTTTCAACAGATGTTGTAACATCTGCTGGAGATCTTTAATAGGATTGATTCTTGCTTTTGGTGCTTTGACACCATCAATGGTTGTGAAGTCCATTGGCTTGAAATTTTCTAAAATGTCACACTCATTCGACCATGTGGGTTTGAATTGATATTTCTTAACTTCCTCAAAAGTTGAGGATCCCTTATGTTTTTCCAAAATGATTTGTTACCATTTTTATCTGTGACTTTTATTTCTTCACCAGCCAAGTTTTTTGGGACAACTTCAACGAACCCAAATTCAATTTTAGCATCATTTTTAGAAATTTGATCATTGTTTTTAAAACTAATACCAAATTTTATGTTGCTCTTGATCTGTTTATCCAACATAATCTCATAACCTTTGCAAGACTCAACCCATTTTTCACATGTGATTTGTGTGGATTCTAATTCCTTTTTGCAAACTTGGTATTTATCTACCATAGTTTGGAGTTGGTCTTTGGTTATGCTTGCCTCATGCTTCAGGCTGCTGATTTCAGAATCTTCGTTAACCAACTTTGTTTTCAACTCTTTTGTGAGTTTTTCAAAATTTAGTTCATCTTCCCAAATTTTGTTTCTAAGGTTTTCATTTACCCTTTTTATGTTTGCAAAAGCTATGATGCATTTTTCAGAACATAGATCTTTGAGGATCTGGGGTGATACCTTAGAAGAAGCCATGAGAGCACAGTCACAATCATCTTCACACACATCTGAAACCCATGGATCAGATGGAGATTTCTTTTCTTCATCAACAGTATCATTTGAAACCACTGCTTCATAACAACTTTGAATTTCATCAGACTAGGACACTTGTTCCACCAATTCATCACTTTCAACAATTGTCTCTAAGGCCATTAAACAAATATTTTCATTTTTAAAATCATTTTTGGCCATAAGAGCAAAGTTTTCATCAGTTAATTCCTCTAGCAAACTACTCCAATCAACAAAACCTTGAGTGAAAAAGCTTTGCTGGTTAACCTCTGCCAGAGCAGTGAGTAGTTTGAGTGACATGTTGTGCTTGTTGCACAGCACTTTGTGGAACAGTGGCTTGAACATAGTGCACAAGAACAGTGGTTGCTGGATGTCCAAAGTGAGCAGTGTTTTGAACTTGATGAGCAGGGGTATATTGGGAATACTGGGCAGTGCTTTGTGTGTGCTAAGGTCTAGGGCCAGGATGTGTTAGATTTGGTCCAGAATTTTGAGATCTGAATTCTCTGGCAAAGTGTCCTAACCTATTGCACTTATAGCACTTGATCTTTGACTTGTCTAACCCAACCTTCAACCCCCATGCAACCCATGGAATTTCCTACCTGTTCTCTTGTAAAATTTACTAGCTCTAACACTTAACAGAACCAGTTGGTGCAAAATGTCCATCTCTTCCAAATCAGATGGTTCAAAGTGTTGTAAATCATTTAGCTCACAAGAGAGATTGTCAGAGGTTTGGCTTTCACCACTTGTAGTAAATGCATAGTTAGGTGAGTAAGAATCAGAGTTAAAGTTTCCTCTAGAGGTTATAACAATAAAATGATCATAACCCTGATCCTTTCCACTGCCAGAACCCTCTTCTTGGCCAAATAAAGCTGTGTTACCCAAGGTGTAATCATCAGTTATTTTACCAGACTCTTGTAGCTTCTTTTTTTGGTTTAACTCTCTCTCATAAGTGAGGAGTATGCCATGAAGCTGTGTGAGTGACATCTCTTTATAACCAACAGAAGTTCGTGTAACGTAAGCTACAGTGTCCCATTTCTCTGGTAACGATCAAAGGAAACGACTATCGACAGTCGAATTTGAGAATACAACGTTCACCAGTTTGAGTTCACTGATTAAACAGCTAAAATGTTCGAACTGTTGTGTTAACGACTCACCTTTGATGTGACAAAAGGTTTCATACTGTTGATTTAGAATTTCTCTATTGTTTTCAATGACCTCTTCAGTACCACCGAATTTCTCTTTTAGTGCGTCCCACAACTCTTTTGCACTATTGAAGTGGAACAGTCCAGCAGAGATTTCATTGGGTAAGGCAGAAGCAACAATGCTAAACACCTTAGCATCCAATTCTATTTTCTGGTAATCCTGCTCAGAGTAGTTATTAGGACTTTTTGGCACTTGAGTATTGGGATCCTCTGTACTTGGAACCATTGGGATGTGAGGTCCAAATACAACAGATCGCCAACAACTGATGTTCTGTTGGGCTAAAATATGTCCCATCCTACGCTGCCAGATGAAATATTCATTTCTCTTCAACATAGGTGGTTTAAAAATCGATCCAATGTTGGAATCAGGTGTGTTTTGAGACATTTCTGATGGTTTTCAACAGATTTGTGTTTTTAAAGCTTTTAAATGTAATAAAACTCTGTTTTCCACAAACTATCAAATGAATTAGCAGGGAGAGCTGATCTTTGAAATCAAATTGATAGTTAAATAAAATTTTGATTGACCAGGCTCTGATACCAATTGTTAGGATCTAAGTTTGAATTAGTTGTGATTTTTGTTTCAAATAGGAAAGTAGTAATGGAAATCGAAGTATGATGCAGCGGAAATATGTGAAAAACTTTTATCACAACTAATGGTCGTTTGTTTTGATCACCATGCTTTCAAACTTATAGTTTTACATGTGAATTACAAACTCCCCCTTAGCCCAATAGGAACGATTGATAGTACAGAAATGCAAAGAAGATGATAAGCGAATGATCTTTTAGATAGATAGAAATTAAGTACAATGAAGACACGTATATATACTAAACTTCTAACCTCTGAGCATCTTTGATGACGTCAGGGTTGATAGTGACATTTAACAAACTAAACTAACACTAAACAAAACACTGCTAGCCTATCCTCTGATCAGTGCTAAACACTGTTACATTGAATAAAATACTAAATAAGCTAAACACTGATCTTTACCCACTGCTTGAGTCTTCTGGCAGACCTTTGACATTTGTCGTTTAGTGAGAGCAGATGATAGAAGGCAGAGCTTAGGCATAGCAGAGATTATTCAACAGAATTTGTAAACTCTGATCTTGGGATAAAACATCTGATGTGTATTTGGCTTTATATCATATGTTCCTTTTTGCAGGGTTCAATCCCAAAAATATCAAGGAATTCACAGGATACGTTTATGCCAGTTAGAACACAACAAGTACACCGCCATTGTCACGCATTGAGACTTGAATCAGGTGAATGTGTTTCCCTATCCTTATTTGATTTATTTTGGTGTGTGTTTGTTTTTGGTGGTGTTAAAACTCTTTATGTGTTATGGAATGAGTTTAGTTATCTGTTTTTAGGAGTTAGCTGCATGGTTTGTTTGGTTGGATTCCTGGGTCACGTTTTAAAAGCACCATACATTGGGGACAATGTATCCCAACTGTGGGGATGTAGGGACCCGGGAAGGGAATTGTGGATAAAGTTTGAAGAGATTGAATTATGATTGAAATCGATGAAAAGTGAGAAAAATTGAAAAATTGTAAATTTTTTGAAAATTTTAAAAAATTGTCTTCATCGCCTTAAGTATTCTAACGAGATATGGAAGCTTTAAGTTTCAATCACTAATGGCTTCCTTGTCGGTAGTAAACTAAGTTAGTTCCTTGTCATGGTTGTCCTTTTAAGTTTCATGAGAGTTTGTCTGACACTGTTTTATAGAATTATTGAAAAGAGATGTCTATCTAGGGGTAACATGTTTTAAATTGCATATGTTACATGTCGTTAACCTTTTTCCCTTCTTGGTGAGATCTTGAGCCTGTAGAATGGATAGGATGTTTATTATGATGAATTCATTTGTTGAGAGCAAGCTATGTGTAATTCTGTGTTAGAACTTATGTGATTTGATACATGCTGAGATTGTGGATTTGACATGTGCATGTATATGATAAAGGCATTAGTAGCCATGGTGATGCCTAACTACCTTTCGTTTGTCCACCCATTATCTATTGTGAAAAACCGATCGTGATGATATTGTTATGAGTATTTAAAAAATATATATATAGAAAAGATGAGGAAAAGCAAAATATATAGAAAAATGAAAAAGACAAAAAGAATTATTGTGTGAATATGTGTTTGGGTAGAAATCAACCCAAAGTTTTGAGTTGTTTGAATAAAGTCGTCACGGTTTGGTTATTGTTTGTGAGCCATCTAGAAAAAGAAAAAAAGTAAAAGAAACCAAAAATATTCCTACCTTAGCCTAAGCCCAAAACCGAAGAAGTCCTTTGACATGTGTCGTGTTAGATGATACAGTGGAGGTGTGATTGTCATACAAGCTTATGATTGCAGAATTTCATGTTTGCTTATTTGAGTGTTATTATACTAGCACATTACACGCTAGTTCAGATATTAAACAGAGAGGAAAGTATATTGTGAGGGGTGTGGAGCATATGTTGGTATTTTAAACGTTAGTTTTGATAGGCAAGTCTTAAGTTTTTGAAGTTGCATCATTTATTTGTCGGACTGTCAATCTCGAATGTGTTAGTCTATGGGACGGGTATGACTTGGGAACTTAACAGGTTGAATCGGTAAAGGGGTTTAAAGGTGTTGTCACTCGGTGAGTAGTTCTAGTTGGTTTGCTTGAGGACAAGCAAAAGTAAGTGTTGGAATGTGATGGAGAGGGTGAAACCCGAGCCTTAAAGTGTCTAATTTGTGAGTTTTGTATGAGTCTTATGTGTTTACTTGCGTAGAATGAGATAACTACAAGAATTCGGTGTTTTGCAGGTAAAGCACGTAAATCGGTGAAGCTAAGGCGCTTAAAGATGAACTGGAATGTGTTCGGGTGTTATTCGCGGCTCGTGGTTTGGATTCGGTTATTGTTCGGTTGATTAAGATGCTTTAGAATGCAAGAATCAAGGAAGAGCGAAGTCCAAGGGCCGTTTGGTAATTAATTGAAAGTTATTTGTACCTACAAATGCAAGGAATCGAGAGATTATAAAATTGGGGGACTAAAGTGTCATTGATTGAAAGTTGGATGTTGAAGGAATTTTGGCTCGAGAGGTCGACCGTAGCCTACGGTTCCAAGGCTGTAGGTTACGGTTGGTTGTTTGTAGCCTATAGTTTGGTTTAAAAATGGAAACAGAGAATTGGAACCGTAACCGATGGTTCCTAACCGTCAGTTACGGTTGGTTTGACGGAAATTCGCGTGTTTTGTTCTTTTTTTACATATATTAGGGTTTCCAAAGCTTCCAATGACAATCTTCACTTCTGAAAATGAACGAAGGCACTAGAGAGCTTCCAAGATCAAGGCTTTTTCATCCAATCCGTCAAGATTCACCACCAAGTCATCAATCCGATCATGAATTCTTCATCAATCCAAGCTTTTGTCGATTTTATGTGTGAGATGAGCGGCTAAACTCTTGTGGTTTCCTCCGGATGGAGGGTTTTTGTAAGTTAGATGATATTATGTGTGTGTGATAATCTTTTTTACATGGTGATCTAAGCATTCGATGCTTTTCACCTTTGATTTGTTCATTGATTGTAAACAACTGCATTTTATTTAAACCTTGATTCCTAATCATTCAATTCCCGAGAGTTCTAGTAATTGGGATATATTTTCTATGGGGTTAGGGTTGGTAATTGCAATTGATAATTATTCGATAACCTCCCGTTATGTATTGACCGGAGTACTTAGTTGTTGATTATCACAATTGGTCATCAAGTTTAACACTTATGTCTATGTAGGTGTTTTGATTAAACACATAATAAACTGTAAAACTGATCTGGAGGAACCATTTTCTCTCTTATTGATTCAAACCTCGTTTTAATTCATTAACTTAGATAATCTCAACAACAATCAAACAAACGGATTTTCCAATTCAGTAATAGTTAATTAATACTTTTCATTGTGACACTTTCCACAATCCTCCTCTGGTTCGATATCCGACTTACCCTAGCTATAGAGTTAGTTGGTTTTTGCATGTCCTTTAGGACACACATCACACCTGCCTCGTACTGACGATCTCTTTGATCAACTCCAGGGCGCTACTTGTTTCTCTAATATCGATCTTCATTCTGGCTATCATCAACTTCGAGTCCTCGAAGAGGATATTCCAAAAACCGCCTATCGTACTAGATATGATGATTATGAATTCGTTGTCATGCCTTTCGGTCTAACCAATGCACCCGCGGTCTTCATGCAGTTGATGAATCGGGTGTGTAAGTTATACTTGGATCGCTTTGTGATCGCGTTCATAGAAGATATTCTTATCTACTCCAAGACACAAGACGAACACGAGCGACATTTGCGTCTCATCCTTGAACTCCTACGCAAAGAACGACTATAAGCCAAGTTCTCCAAGTGTGAATTTTGGCTAAAAGAAGTTCAATTTCTCGGTCATCTTGTGAACGAGAAAGGTATTCACGCTGATCTCGCGCAAACGAAGCCGTCAAGAATTGGATCTCACCTAAGTCTCCATCTGAAATTCATTCATTCCTTGGATTGGCGGGTTACTATCATCGATTCATCTCCAACTTCTCGAAGATCGTCGTTCCCCTCACTTCCTTGACTCAAAAAGACAACCTTTTGTTTGGGGTGCCGAACAAGAGGAGTCTTTTAAAACATTCAAGGACATGCTTTGCAATGCTCCTATCCTAGCTCTTCCCGATGGTAACGATGATTTCGTCGTGTATTGTGATGCCTCTACTCAAGGTCTTGGTTGCGTCCTCATGCAAAACACAGGGTTATCGCGTACGCTTCAAGACAACTCAAAATTCATGAGAAGAATTACACTACTCACGACTTTGAACTTAGTGTAGTTGTTTTTGCATTTAAGATTTGGCGACACTACCTTTATGGTACTAAGTGTGTGGTCTTCACCGACCATAAGAGCCTATAACACATCTTTAACCAAAAGGAACTCAACATGTGTCAACGTCGATGGGTAGAGTTGCTCAACGACTACGACTGTGAGATTCACTATCATCTTGGTAAGGCGAATTTCGTGGCCGACTCTCTTAGTCGTAAAACTCATGTGAAGAGTATTCGTTGTTTCCAGATCTTTAATAATCTTCGTGAACTCATTCGTGACGTGCATACTCATCCGTTAACGAAAATAACTTGTACAACGAAATGAAGTGTGGTGCTGAAGACCAACTCGTATCCAAACCTGGCGGTATTCTTTACTATCTCGATCATGCCAGGATTTTCAAACCGTGATAGCCTCCGTGAACTTGTGATGAAGGAAGCTCATAAATCTCAATATTCTGTTCATCCTGGCACTGATAAGATGTACCAAGACCTGCGTACATCATTTAGTGGCCTGGCATGAAGAAAGATATCGCCTCTACGTCTCTAAATGTCTCACGTGCTCCAAGGTCAAAGTCGAACACCAACGTCCCTCTGGCTTACTAGAACAACCAGAAATTCCTGTCTGGAAATGGGAGAATATAGCTATGGGTTTCATCACCGAAATTCCTCGTACTTCTTCAGGTCACGACAACATCTGGGTCATCATTGACCATTTGACCAAATCCGCTCACTTTATCCCCGTTCGTGAAGATTTCAAAGTCGAGAAATTGGCTCGTGTCTACATGGATGAAATCATTTGTTGTCATGGTATCCCCATTGACATCATTTCCGACCATGATGGTCGCTTCACTTCGCGTCTTTGGCAAACTTTTCAAAAACCTCTTGGTACTCATCTTAATCTTAGTACCGCTTTTCACCCTCAATCCGACGGTCAAACGAAGCGTACTATTCAAACTCTAGATGATATGCTTCATTCATGCGTAATCGATTTTGGTGCCAACTGGGATTCACACTTACCTTTGATAGAATTCTCGTAAAACGTTATCACGCTAGTATTCAAATGGGACCATTTGAAGCATTGTATGGTCGTAAGTCGCCTATTTGTTGGCACGAAATTGGAGAAGCTCAAGTCACTAGTCCTGAGCTCATACAAGAGACAATGGAAAAGATCAAGCAGATTCATGACAACTTGCTCAAGGCTAGGAGTCGACAAAAGAGTTACGCCGATAAGAGACGCAAGCTTTTGGAATTCAATGTTGGTGATCATGTACTTCTCAAGGTATCCCCTTGGAAAGGAGTAGTTCGATTGGGTAAGAAAGGCAAACTCGCTCCTCGCTTCGTAGGTCCTTTCAAGATTCTCAAAATGATTGGTAAGGTAGCATATCGACTGGATCTACCTCAAGAGCTCAGCAATGTTCATCCGACTTTTCATGTTTCAAACCTCAAGAAGTGTCTAGCTGAAGAAGGACTTCAAGTTCCGCTAGACGATCTCCAAATCAACAAGACCTTACACTTTGTGGCAAAACCGGTTGAAATCATAAACCGAGGAACCAAGCAACTAAGGCGCAATCGCATTCCCATAGTCAAAGTTCGATTGGAAGGCAAACATGGCGCTGAGTTTACTTGGGAACTCGAGAGTGAAATGAAGACTAAGCATCCACATCTTTTCGTTGAGTCTTCCACTTGAATAAATTTCGGGACGAAATTTCCCAAAGTAGGGGAGACTATAACGCTTCGCATATTTGTACTTTCCATTTTTAGAAAGCTTGTATTCACTTTCTATCTTTAGTAACTTTGTAATCGTACTTCATTCCAATCTTGTAAATCCGAGACATCAATCATAATGGAAAACCATATTTATATCAATCGTATCTTAATTCATGCTTGTGTTATGTGAAATCAATCACCAAATTCGTGTATACATTTATACGTATGTTATATGCACTAAATCAAGACTTTAATCTTCTTTGGAAAGTTAGTCATACATGTTTATGCATACTTACATACCTTAAAATCCCAAAAAATAAAAAAAAATAATATTTTTTGTTATTATTAATAAAAACGGGAATTTTAAATTATTTTGAAAGTTCCCTCTTCCTATCTCCCAACCACTTCATTTATGACCAAACCCTAATATCCACTTATAAATACAAGCCTCCACCACCTCCTAAACACTTTCCACATTCTCAATTCATGACCATCTGAATCATCCTTGTGATGAGTTATACATTCCCTTTCATTCATGACCATCTGAATCATCCTTGTGATGATTTGTGTATTGGTGAATCATACAATAGGTTAATCCTCCATGCTTGACTTATATGGCAGTCTATGATACTCTTGATGGACTTAGCTTAGAATTATTATGTAAACTATAATATATATATATATATATGAACATATACATAATCGAAACCTTGATGATAATCGGATGTGGTTACTTGTCATGACAATAGGTTATATTATCTAAATCTTGAACATCTTGTTATGATTCTAATGGGCACTTGACCCATGAAATATAACAATCCATACGAGATTTATAGTGTCAAAAACGGGTGTTTAAGACTAGATAACTACTTTCTTGTATACGTACTTTAGTTCCGAATCCAAATCGTTTGTTATCAAATCCAAGTACTCACACACCTACGCTTCCTCATGTAGGATAACTCAGTGTTCCATCCTCCAACTCACTAACTCTTCACGGGATTTCCAAAGAGAGCTTTGCAAAACTATGAGTATACTTGAACGCCCTTTTACGCTTTACACTTCTGGGTGCAATATATTTAACCTATGAAATTATACAATCACACATATACTTTATGCAAATACAAAGAATCTGTTCATGCACGCTTAAAATACGTGATACTTGATGTGTATTCTTGGAACATTCTTATGTGATTCACTTATCATTAACTTCGTACGAGTCTCCCCTTAACATGTATAGCGCTATAGGAGTAACGCACCGCCCGTATTCTTGAGGTTATGTTAAGTCCTTAATTCATGTAGTAATCAGAGGTTGACTTGTAAAATTGCATGCCATGATACATTAATCTAGTTAACTATTTTTCCATGCGGATTCGTTTAAAGTTTTTTTACATACTTATGCTATATTAAACTTCTGTACTCGCCAATGTTTTTGTGTTGACCTATACTTTTAAACATGTTGTAGGTTGATGATATTGATATTGATGAAATCTAGTAGGGACGACTTAGAAACGCAACTAGAAATACTAGATTTTCTTAATATATTGTTGATGAATTTTGCTGTACTTTAAACTTTCCAATCGTTGTACTTTGATTTCCTATAATGTACTTGATAATGTTTAGTTATGAATGAAATCGGTTTAGAATTAATTATTGTCACAATAGTGTTATGATGTCTCGAGCAATCTAGTTACGTCCTCCCCAATGGTTCCACCGTCGGTTGGGGTGTGACATTGGGTCTGAATTTAAAGTGGTTAAATATGTTGGCAATCACATTTACTATGTCGGTACTCTCATGTTTGAAATGATGTGCGATAATCTTTGCATATCTATGGGTTGTGGTTAAATTGGGAAAAAAACGAAACAAGCACATCAGTTCGCAAGCAAATTGAAGTGGCCATTGGCGATTTTTACACCACCTTGATTTACGCAGGAGGGGGCTTATGTTACACGGGGAAATCCTGAGCGTAAAACTTAGGGTTTTGGTTTCTTAAAACCAATGAGTTAGTGGCGTCGAGACCTTGTTTGGTCTTAGCGTAAGTTAAGAGGATAAAAGTTAGGAAGCTATAAATCATGTTTCCAAAAAACTGAAATTATCAAGAATCACCAGGTTCAATCATCAACATCAGAGGCTAATTCTCATACAATCAACCCTGGGTGCAGGGTTAATATTAGTAGTTGTGTTCAGCCTTAGTTTAACCTTGTTTTGGATTTGAATTTGATACAATTATTTGGTTTATTGAATTCAGTTGTTTATTTGCGTTGATTAAATAGTACTTGTTTTTTATTATCTACCAAATCAACTAGTTTAATAAGCCCTGTCTATGTGATTTCCGATTAGTAAAACCAAGTTGCACATCAGCTTCACATACTTGAAATCCGAGTGTGATCATTCTTTTTATTAATGGCAAATTAATCAATTTCAGTTTTCATTAGTTTTAATTAATCAATCATATCAAGTATCAGTTTTAAATTAAAGTTTAATACGAATAATAAAACAAAACATGCAATACCTACCATATGCTCTTTTAGCCCCATACTTGAACTTCAGCTTAATAACAATCAACTCCCTCTACTTTAACTTTGACAAAATTAGACCTTAAGCCCCTTTACTTTCTTAAATGCTATTTTGGGCATAAAATTTTGACGGCTATTACATTTTGAGCAAACTTGACTGACGCTACGGTAGATATCAGGAATCAATCCTTTAAAATGTTTAAGGACCTTTTTCTTAAAAGAATAAGATCACTGTTGATTCTAGTGTATAGAGTCTTCCGATGACTTGACCTAAGCCTTGGCCATGCCACTTCCTCTCTCTAACGTCAATTTTTTTTGCTTTACTAGAAGTCGTGCCTCGTTCGTCGCGGGTCGTATTTCTTTTTTTAGATTCATCGGCTTCTTGCATCTAGGGTATGGTTTCTTCGTCGGATTCTTCAGGTTCTTCACATTGACGATAGGGTTATTATTGTTGATCGGGTTGGAATTGTTAATGGGGGGACGAAACGTGTTGTATGATTCTTTTTTCGGGAATTGTGGGTTGAATTAAGGTTGATTTAATGCACAGGGGTGGACCTAGTGCAAGGTAAGGGGCAACGCCCGCTACCGCTTGGCGCTCCGGCGGAAGTGTAAAATTAGTGTAAATTTTGGAAAAATTTGACGTTTTTTCGATTTCGTTGCCGCTTTTTTATAAAACGTTACCGCTATGAACAAATCCTAGATCCGCCACTGTTAATGCATAGTGAAGAAACTGGGATTGAGCGTTCATAGTGATGAAATTGTTGTAACAATTGTTAGTTGAATTGAGGTTGATTTTGCGATTGATGTAACGGGATTGTGCTTGATCTTCGTAAGTGTTTTTGCTTTAACCGACTTTTTTACAAGTGGAGTGATTGAATTCAATGAAGTTTGGAGTTTCGGAATAGAAATAATTTTATAGCTTGTGTGAGTATAGATAATATTAACTTTGTATGTTTATAGTGATTGGATATATAACTTTTTCAAATTTAGTTCTTTTTTCCACCTCTAGAAAAGAAAGGCGCTAGAGCTCATCCGTATCCTTAACTCATTATGGCTCAGGTAAAAAAAAACCCTCCCGCCAACCATAACCGTGTTTGTCCGAAGATAGGTCAATTATGATTCTAACCATTTATGACAATAGTTTTATTTATGACTATACTAGTGGGAGACCCGAGCATTGCGGCAGAGTCGATAGTACAGTGTGTGAACCTATCACAAACTTACCCGCAACACTTACTATCTGTTATACCCATAAGGTTGATTACCGTATTGGTATATTTCTAAAAAAATAAAACTTACAAAAAAACTAAGAAATACACCACATTTAAAACATGTAGGTTTAAATTGATATTTCTCAATTTCCTCGAATGTTGAGGATCCTTCATATCTTTCTAAAACAATTTTCTTTCCAGTTTTATGAGTGACTTTGATTTCTTGACTAGCCAAGTTTGTTGGAATCACTTCAACAAAACCATAATCATTTTTAGTAACATTTTAATAAATTTGGTCATTTTTTCTAAACCCAATGCCAAATTTGATATTACTTTTGATTTGGTTTTCAAGCATCACTGCATACCTTTGCAGGATTCTACCCACTTTTCACAAGTTATTTGGGTAGATTCCAACTCCTTTTTGCAACTCTGATATTTTTCTATCAGAGTTTGGAGTTGGTCCTTGGTTATGCAGGCCTCATGTATTAGACTACTGATTTCAGATTCTATAGGACCGATCCTGATAGCATAAGAACCTAGATTTGATATCTAATGTCCATAATAGCGAAAATATTACGACATGATTACCAAATAACAAGAATTAATCAGTTAAACGTCAAATTCATTGATAAACGTCAAGTCTCCAATTTAACAGAGCTTCGCTACTTCAGAGCACAAAGTTACAAATGAATCAAACATGCTAGCTATTTATAGGGCTTCAAGTTCGCTAGAGGGAGAGATGAGTTCAGGCGAACTTGACTATGTCAAGTTCGGCCGAACTTGACTTTACATGATCATCTCAAGCGAACTTGACCCCAATCTACATAAATACTTCGTTTCGCTAGCCTATTCACATCTAATCTATACAGACTCGATATAAGACTAAGACATAGACATTCTGCAGCAACAGACTCCCCCTTGGATATCGTCTTCGTCTTTTATCAGTCTCCCAAAACTCTGTCTTCAATAAAACTTTAAGCGTACGATCAAAGAATTTCTTGAACGGCTTCTTTCGTCTTTCCTGCTTTGGATCTGGCGTCTGATCAGTAGGTGGCACTTTATTCATTAATTGATACCTTCTGAGCCTTGCCGCCCTACCTCTTTCATGTCTCTCTTCGAGACGCTTTTATTCCTTCAAAAATTCTACAAGTTCAAGATCCCTCCAGCTCGATTCCCACATCCTTCCAGAGTTTACTTCACGTGCATAGCATACATTCACAACCCTCTGATATTGCATAGCTTGTTCTTTTTCATGTTCTTCGAACACTATCTTGCTGTAGAACAAACACTTGATGTCTTCTCTCGAGCAATTTACTAGCCACATCGGGTCTAGTATTCTGATCGTTCTCCAAAGCCCTCTCATACCTTGCACACCAAACATTTCAACCTTCTCCTTCGTAATATCCAAATGATCCTCAAATCAAAGTACGATCATTGCTTCACAAGTATTCAGATCAATCTGCCACAATTTGAACAAAGGATAAAAATCTTGTTGGATCGGCATCAAAGGCATGTTTCTCATCGCTCTCGGGAGTTTCATGATCAGTGTAATGTCTTTCTCCCCAGTCTTCTTGTTTGTTTTGATACGTCGTCCAGGGATGAAAGGTTTCCAGTGTTTAAAACCCTTTGTTGCTTCATATTTGATCATTTTCCACAGTAATTGATCAATAAACTACATGTGGTACGTTACGTTCCTTGTCAAAACAAGCTCCTCAACATCCCAGAAAGGTAGTGTTTTGAAATCTGCCAGATACTTGAAATATTGAACTCCATATTCCCGTATGATGGCATACACATTCAGTTCTTTGAACCAGCCCAGCTTAGGATATCACCTAATGACACAACTTTATCTCTGGTAAAGAATGCTAGCGGACGTCGAAACTTTCTTTCACGTGGCATCTCTTTAAACCAGGATTTCTTAGCTTGAGCGATCTCTTCCTTTGTCATAGGCTTTGGAACTTTTCCTTCACGTATTGATTCTTCAATCTTTTCTTTAAGCATATCCTCGTTCAATTGCTTGTACATCTCCTCGAAAGTAGGAAAACTATCTGTGTTTTGACCAACATATTTCACTTCTTCATCCTTTTCATCATCAGAGGACCAATCTTCCACTACAACCCTGTTATACTCGTCTGCCTCTTACCTTCGTTGATAATGATATTCGTTAGGCTCAAATGTATTCATGTTAACTACTTGCTCTTCGAAATCAAAGTCTAATGTTTCAGCATCAACTTCATCAACTTAGCCAAATCTTCTTTAGTATAATTGTGAACATATTCTCCCTCTTCAACGTTATGTTCAAGCATGAGTAGCAATGGATTTGTTGGGACTGCAACAACAGGATTTGCAAAATTAATAGCGTCAGACATAACAATATCATCACTTGGCCCTGTTTGCCCTGACTCCCCCTGATTTTGATCATCCATAACATTTGCTTCATCATTTAGAATATTAGAGAAGTTAAAACCTTCATTAACTGTTGCATCAACCACCTTTAACTCTGTACCACTCGGATCATCATCATTACCTCCGTCATGATCAGAATCATCTTTCGGATCATCAGTTGGTGGTTCATCATCTTTTTCTTTATCCTATGCTTCATCATTGTCCTTTTCTTCATAACATTTGCAGTATCAGAATGTTTGACAGATTCGTCAACCTTAGAAACCTCGGACTCAGAAGCTTTTGCAGATTCAATCTCTTTAACAGGTTTAGTGATCTCCGGCATACTTTCAATCACATGCTTCCCCTTACCCTGTCCAGCTAGCTCTCTTTCAGCTTTCTCTTTTGCTTCTTGAATATCTAATCGAGCATATTCTTCTTTGAAATTAATTCCCAGACTGTTAGATAATACCTTCTGAAGTCTGTCGAATCTCTTATCATTCATATCCTTTTCAGATCAAAGCTCTGCAATTTCTCTATTTAATCTTTTGTTTGCTTCCTGCAGACTTTCCACCAAAGCTTTCAAATAGCTTCCGCGCCTTCAAGAAACTTTACTTTATCTGACAGAATCTCCTTTTCAACTTCACCTTGTTTTATCTGCTTCTCTAGCTCAACCTTTTCTTTCTCATTCTTCGCAACTCTATCTTCCAAGATCTTGACACGCTTTTCAAGAATATCTACGTCTGTTTCAGGAAAGAAATCATCTAAATCCTGCAGATCCACTGGTACATTGGGAATATCACCAAATAGATTTGACTTTGGTGTTAACTTAGGAGTAGCAGCCTTGGGTGTTGATTTAGGAGTAGCAGTCTTTGGAGTAGATTTCTCTGGAGTTGAGCTTTCATGATGAACATCTTTAGGATCAGGAGACTGAATCACCGGTACTTCAAGTAAATTAGACTTAGGAGGTTCTTGTGTAACTCCTGGCCTTTCTGCTTCAGATGTTATGATTACAGGAGGTTCTTATGTAACTCCTGGACGTTCAGCTTCAGATGAAATAACAACAGGAGGTTCTTGTGTAGCTTCTGTGCTTTTAGGCTTTCCGACGTATCTCCTGGTTGTAGGTTTCAGAGCTTTCTTTGTATTTTCGCCTTTTGCTATTGGAGACCCTGTAGTTTTAGTTGTTGAGATTCCAGCAGACTTCACATGCTTTTTTCTTTTCTTTGGTCTCTCTTCGTCAGACTCCTTTTCTTGTTCTGGATCGTAATCAGCATCGCCTTTAGTTAATCTTTCCTTTTCTTCTTCGGCATCAACAATATTTTGCCTTTTCTCAAGCGAATCATCTGATTCTTCATCTTTGTCAGAAGTAGCAGAAATCACATCCTCTTCCTGCGTAGTTTTTTCAACTTCATGACTCTCTGTCACTACTGTTGCACTCTGTTTGCACATTAACAGGCTCGTCTTAATCTATGAGCATAGTATCAGCTTTCTTGGATGCTCGTTTCTTTTTCTTTTCGATCTTAGCCTTTACAAACCATTCACTGCGAGCTTTCGGCTTAAATGTTTTAAACCATTCCTTTTCTGCATTCAATTCCTTCTCGTCACCACTACCATCGTTCCTCCATTTATTTCCAGCAGGTGCAACATAATTTTCATCTTACAACGCCCAAAATATTGGTTTCGCTACTGGTGCTGAATCCTGTTTCTGAAACTTTAACAACTTCTTCATAGTAATTCATCAAGGTGACTGAAGTATAAAATGTCATTTAGGTCACGTGCAATGTTTGTAAATTTCTCATCAATAAGCATCTGCATGAATCTTGGATATAAACACAATCTCGTATCCTCCATATTCTTCGACATATGAGTAAAAACAAGCTTTGAATAGTTGTACGGCTTCTTCAGAATCAACGCCGTTGCCATGCAGGCCATATAATCTTGTACAGCATCAAGACCCGCTTTACGATGACTAAAATTATGTATGATAGCATGCATAAGAAGCTTGTAGGGGTTAGGAACTTCCCCTTTCTTTAGTGTCGGCTTATTTACACTTCCTTTATAACCCATTCTATAGAAACATCCTCGAACCATCCTCTCATCCAGAAAAATAGGATCATCTTTGTTGTCATTGAATTGTAAGATCCTTCGAATATCATATTCAGTTACTGTGATCTTTGTTCTCGTTTCCGACTTGTATAGACGACATAATAGTCTTCTTGTCTTCATAGAGACTTGCATTCATCCAGAAGTGATAAGTATGCGATCTATAAGATACTGTACGCTCAGTAATAGCTCTATGAATCGGACAATCCTTTAGAAACTTCAAAATATTTTCGTATTCCTTCAGCGACGGACACAACACCTTGTCAAGCGTAATACAAGTGTTGTGGAATTTAGAAAAATCCATAGTAATTACCCGCTTTGGTGCTTGAACATGAAAATCGACGCAAAACATTTAGCACGCAAATCGAGAAAAATTTACAAAATTTCCAACATTTTTCATCAACTTCGGGCGAACTTGATGTTAACATTACACACATGATTGACAAGTTCGCCCGAACATCTCACAATAACATGTTCATTCACTTCACCACAAGTTCGGGTGAACTTGTAATTAACATTTCAGATTTATTTCCAAGTTCGGTCGAACTTCTGAAACTAATCAATATTTCAGATTTAATCCTAAGTTCGGTCGAACATGGGTTTTGATCAGATTTATTCAGTTTTTCATTAGCAAGTTCAGGCGAACTTGATAACAAGTTCGGCCAAACTTGTTATCTTTCTCAACAAAAACCTGCATATCTCATTCAAAACAATCTGTTCAAATTTCATACAATTTTACGATCAATTTTCATTGATTGTGACAATCTTAAGTTCAATTTGTCCAAAATACTCCTAGATCTACCAGTTTTACGAGTTCAGATCTAAGTTCATCGATTTGTGATAAATTCATGGTTCAAATGGCAATTTCTTACCTCAACCATCGTAGATGGTGTGCTAATCACCACAAACAATGAAAATTTCAGCAGTATAACGGCACTAGATCAACCAATTTCACAAATCGCACTTAAAAACTATGTTCGCTCAGAGAGAATGGCTAGCAGCTCAGAGAGAATGGTTAGCAGATTATGAAGTTCGGCCGAACTTGCAAAGAATTTATACCTATGCAAGTTCGGGCGAACTTGTAGCGCATGAATTAAAGCCCAATGATAAGTTCGGGTAAACTTACCTTCTCTCAACCAGCCATCAAACAAGTTCGGTCGAACTTGTCTTAAAACAAACCTTGAAACTGTTAAGCAAGTTCGGCCGAACTTGCCTAAACCATATTTCAAACTTTCAAAAATTTTCAATTTTAGTCCCTGAACTTTTCACATTTTATCAGTTCTAAAAATCCACTCAGTTGACCAAGACCAAGCTAATGACCTTGGTTAACCGATTTGTCTGCCGAGTCCAAGTTAATGACCCCAGTTTGACCCGTTATGAACAAAATGTTAATATTTTCAAAATCAAAGTTTCAAATTAATGAACTTTTTCATCATTTTGGCTTATCAGATTTTACAGATTACCTCCTAGCCCGTTGTCAATTAGTTTCCCACCAGATTAGCACCTTACCAGACTTCGAAGACCCGTTCTCCAACATTGGTTTGCTGAAAACAACGTAGAAACAAAATCTTTTTTGTATTTTTATAAGTTTATGCTAAAACACACTGAAAATCTTTTTGATTTTTAATCTGTAAAGCAGATAAACTATGTACAGAACAAAGTAAACTATGTACAAACATATTTACAGACATATTTTTGTGAATTCGTGTCTAAGGATCATATCAGTTGATTGAGACAAGTCACCAATACCATTGACCTTTAGATGACTTTAAGTTTTAAACTTGTTTACCTAGATTGTCGATATGTTTGTCCACTTAAACTTCTTCACGTTTCTCAATTGTTCCACGATATGTTAAGGTATGAATTATAAAACTTGACATAACTGTGTTTCCCACTTCTTGAATATAATCCCAAATCATGGATTCCCTAGATTTCATCTTACAGGTGAATATAGCGTAATTGATATCTGTCTTTGGGTTAATGCGAGGCCTTGAGAGCTCAGGTTAGTACTACCGTACATACAAAGAGATGAAGGCTCGTCTTAAAGGTGTGTTCCACTTAAGAAATCTTTTCAGCACTGCAAATGATTAGATCTTTCGATTATTTTGCATGAAGTTTTTAGGGGTTTATGCAAAAGCATTATAGAAGTTCTAGGCTATTGCTTCCGTAAAATCAGAAGAACTTGTATAATACCCCAGATATCAACTATCTACAAAGACCTCGTATCTCAGAATCAGGCAACCCTTTAATCAAAATTTCGGAGTACTAAGTCCATATATCCAAGATATGTTAATCCACAAGTTTAAGCAGTTGCTAAATTTAGTTTATATCCCAGAAACTATTTGCTGAACGTGTAAAGTCTATCGACACATCCACAGTAAGACTTGTTTATCACTTTTAAACTTTTTATTTCTTTAGCATATTGTGATACCACTGATGTACTATCATTTCCTTTGTGACACCGAATTCTTTTTGTCTTTTTCAATGTTTTTGTACTTTTTGATTTTTCATATGTTTATGTATTTTCTCAAAATTTTCTCCCCCTAAAATCAAAAAAATATTTTTGTATTTTAGTTTTTAAGAAATACTAAGCTAAAGGATAGACAAACCAATGTGGATCACGTGAACTCGTCGTCTGATCCATATTCAACCTCAGCTTCCGCAGCTGTCAGCAAATTTTTTATACCGTTAACCCTCATGAGATATTTAAATCTTGTTAAAGGAAATGCTTTGGTATAAAAATCAGCCTTTTGTTCATCGGTGTGGATTTTTCTATTCATACCAACTTCTTTTCGTAGCAGTCACGAATGAAGTGATAACGAATTTCAATGTGTTTAGTGCGTGAGTGATGAACAGGATTTTTTGTTATATCGATAGTTGCCTTGTTATCTACGAATAAAGGCGTATCAAGAAACTGCAGACCATAATCCCTCATCTGTTGTTGAATCCAGAGGATTTGAGAACAACAGCTGGAAGCAGAAATGTATTCTGCCTCACAGGTAGAGAGAGACCGTGGTCTGTTTCTTGCACTGCCACGTTACCAAACGTGTTCCGAAGAACTAGCATCCTGCAGTTATAGATTTAGAGTTCAACTTGTCCACCCCGAAGTCTGAGTTAGCGTATCCCATGAGATCAAAATTGTCATTCTTTGCATACCACAAGTCGGTGCTTGGACATCCCTTCAAGTATCGGAAGATTCGCTTGACTATCTGCATGTGTGAAACTCGAGGACTGGACTGGTATCTCACACATAGGCAGGTAGGATACATGATGTCTGGACAGATACATCAAAGATCCTATCATCGATCGATAGAGTGTGTCATCAACTTTGGTTCCCGTCTCGTCAATGCAAATCCCATGATTCAGTGCTAGCGGAGTCGAAAGCGGCTTCGAGCTATCCATTTCAAACTTCTTGAGAATGTCGTGAACATACTTTGTCTGATGAATGAATGTGCCGTCTGGTAACTGATCGACCTGTAATCCGAGGAAGAATATCATTTCACCCATGGAGGACATCTCAAATTTCTTCTTCATGATCTTTTCGAACTCTTTGCAAAGACTATCATCCGTTGAACCGAAGATGATATCATCCACATAGATTTGTACAATGATCAGATGAGATCTGACTTCTCTGGTAAACAATGTACTATCCACTATGCCTCTTGTAAAGCCGTTTCCAACGAGATGTTGCGATAACGTCTCGTACCAAGCTCTCGGGGCTTGGTGTAAACCGTATAAGGCTTTGTCTAGGATATAAGCTTTGTTCTTGTTCAGTGGATCGACGAACCCTGGTGCTTGACCGACGTACACTTGTTCTCGAAGTTTACCGTAAAGAAATGCGGATTTTACATCCAACTGGTACACCTTAAAACCTTTCCAAGCTGAGAACGCAAGGAAAATGCGGATAGACTCTAATCGTGCAATTGGTGCGTATACTGCTGTGTAGTCAATACCCTCTTGCTGATGGAAACCTTTGACAACCAACCGAGCTTTGTTTCTGACTATTACACCCTGATCGTCTCTTTTACACTTGAAGACCCACTTCGTATCAATAACTTTCTGCTTCGGTGGTAAGTCTACAAGCCTCCAAACACCCAATTTCTCAAACTGTAACAGTTCTTCTTGCATTGCTATCACCCAGTTCTCGTCTCCTAGAGCTTCATTTACAGTTTTTGGCTCTATTTGGGATATGAAACATGAATAGTAGCAGTAGTCTTGAGTAGGAGCAACTCGGTGTAGAAACAACTAAGTGCTTGTTGATTTGGCTTCGTGTACGCACACCAGTTTGTAACTCACCAATGATATTCGTTGAAGGATGGTAAGAATATGATCGCGGCATTTCTTCGCTAGGAACATCAACTGGGCTTTCCTGATTTGAGATGTTCTGATCAACAGTCAATTCAACATTAGGAGCACTAATTGATGCTTCGTTCTGATATCCTGGGTTTGCAGATTGATTCAACATGTTAGATATCTGCTCAACTTCTTCATCCGATGAGGATTCACCATCAGCATTATATGTCGGCGCTTTGTCAGAGTCAGAATTTTGATTCTGAGACATACTTGGCACTGTTGTAGCATTTTCTGGCTCGGAAGAATCATTCGGTGGAGTTATATCAGGTGTTGCTTCTGCTTCAGAAACATTTTCAACTTGAACACCCTATTACTAGGACCTACTCCGGAAGACGAAGAATCCAACGTGGGTTGATTAACCATAATTGGTCTAATGATTTGTTCCTAATTCGCCGACTGTTGAAGATAATATAACGTTGCGATTTCTTCTTCAGACGGTTCTTCCGGCAAGTCGAATGACTTCCAAAGATCTTGATAGTTAAACAGTCATGCGTCACCTCTTCTTTGAATAGGATCCGTATAGTTGAAACAATCAACATGTTGTGCCTCAATTACCTTTCTCAATGAAGGAACATAGACTCTTCAAAGCGGACTCGCATACCCGACAAAGAAACCTTCAAGCGATTTGGCTCCGAATTTCCCATCTTGATCTATTACAGTACATGGCGCACCAAATGGCTCTAGAAACTTCAAATTTGGTTTCCGTCGGTTTATCATTTCAAAACATGTCTTTTTTGATGGTTTGACAGTTAAAACCATGTTTAGTGTGTAGCAAGCCGCTGCAACTGCCTCACTCCAAAAGCTTACTAGAAGTTTCGAATCTGCAAGCATGGTTCTTGCTATTTCGATTAAAGTTTAGTTCTTCCTTTCAGCTACACCGTTTTGCTGCGGAGTGTAGGGTGCACTGAATTCGTGCATAATTCCCTTGGCGTTGCAAAATTATTTCATCTTATTATTCTTGAATTTTGTGTCGTTGTCACTGCGGATTCGTCGGACAGGGAGATGATAAAGGTTTTCTAACTTCTTGAAAAGAATCACCAAGTTTTCAAATGTTTCGTCTTTTGATTCTTGGAAGAAAACCCACGAATAATGTGAATAGTCATCTGTCACAACTAAGCAGTATAAGTCTCCTGAAATACTTCGAACGTTTATAGGACCAAATAAATCCATGTGGAGACGTTCAAGTGGCAGCTTAATAGAATTCAGAATCTTCTTCGGATGTGACTTTTTGATCTGCTTCCCCTTTTTACATTCTAAGCAATGATCAGACATATGGAAGCTCCGAAGATTCACACCCTCAACCAGATCATTATGTACCAGAAAATTCATTTTACGTAAATGAATGTGCCCCATTTTACGATGCAAAGAATGGAATCTTTCTCAGTAGCCTTTGTCATAAAACATTGCGCTAATTTTGATGAAGTGGTAGCGACGCCCATATCCAAGACATATAGATCATTCTCGGCGGGGCTCGCATCAGAATCCACTCGTCAGCTATTTTGAAACCCGCTTTAAGATAATACACTCCTTATCGTTGAAATGCACCGTGAACTGTTTGTCACAAATCTGCGATATGCTCAGAAGATTGTTTTCCAGCTCAGCAATAAAGTTTACTCGATCAAACGATACAACGCTGTTGGAGAGTTTTCCCTCGGCGACTATCCTTCCACCTTGATTACCGGCAAATCCAACATATCCGCCATTAGTAGCTTTTATGTCGAACAAAAGAGCTTTCATTCCCGTCATACGTCTGGACGCTCCACTATCCAAAATCCACTTTGAATGAACGGATCTTTGGAGCCCCTGCACATATTAAAATCTAGTTAAACAGCGCGACCCAAGCCTTCTTGGTCTTAGGTTTGGGATAAAAAGCTTGGTAATCATCCTCATAATCTCCATCTGAGCCTCCACTGTCAGTTACATTTTTCAAATTTCACTTTCTTCTTACCTTTTGTTAATTTGACAGATTCGATTTTGATCTCAGATTTAGATTCTTGCTTGTTATCAGTCTTTACAAGCTCAGACTTGATAACCTCAGATGTTGTTGACTTTTTCTTAGCAATCCAGGCTTGAGATTTTATGTTTTCCTTTTTGATGTAAAACTTGTTTTCGTTTGTCCTGGAAGTTTCACCTTTTTTGAAAGTTGATTTTTCAAATTTCTTTTCAGATTTAGATTTAACTTCAGTTTTTATTCATCTCTTTTCAAAATCGTTACAGCTTTTACAAACTCTGTTGCTTTGGTTTGACAACATCTGAACTTTCTTTCTTTCGAACATAGGCTGGCTTAGATTTCGGACACTTGCGTGCAATATGACCAACTTCGTTGCACTTGAAGCAAGTCCGATTATCATGTGAGTGTCCACTAGTGGATTTTACACCACTTGTGACTTTGGCCTTATCTCGAAGTTCTTTTTGTTTCTTAAACTCGTCGTTTGATTTTTTACGATCAAACTTTCCTCATGAACCCCTTCTGTCGGCATCTGAAACAAGTGACCTTTGATTTGTCGAACCCTAGCTTGTTGCTTGAGTTTCTGATATCTCGGCCAGTGAGTGCAACAAACTTTGTCACCCTTCGAATGATAGAAGCTAAAGACCATTTTATATCCATCAGCTCAAGTTCTTCTTCGTCCACCTGATCGTAGTCTTCTGTGGTCATTTCTGGATTGCCAATTTTCCCGGCCACCAGTCTTTCATACGATTCTAGAACTGTAGCGAGAAGAGTCATGTTTGTTTAGCAACTTGCTCAAAAACAACATTGTTTAAGTTGACAGCAATGTTACACTTGTACACATTCGGATCAGAATTCGTTTGTTGATTTTGATTTGCTTGACTCTGATATGCTGAATTTGAACCGGTGCTCGAAAACGAAGAACCCTGCGGACTTTGGTCATATTGTGGTTGATTCTGTGGCGAAGAATCCATATTAGCACTGAATGTTGTTTGAATTTTTGGACTTGAAATGTTGTCTTGCATTCCATTCTTGTAAAATAGACCAACATCTTGAACAGTGTTAGCATTTTTCGACTTTGCGATCTTTAAAAGTTCCATTTCATGACCTTCAAGTTTGTCGATGAACTGTAGACAGCTTGAAGAATTCCCAATTCGGACTTTCTTTCAAGACCAAGAGGAAAGTAGTCCACTCTCCGTCAGGTAAAGCATCAGCAAGCTTGTCAATGTACTCCGGTTCTGTCTTCTCGAGACCGTGTCTCCTCATTTGAACCTTCAGATGACAAAAACGCTCAATCATCTGTTTCATTGTCTCGCCCTTCAACATGGTAAAAATGTCGAATTCCTTCAAGGTAAGAGCTTTTTTACTCTTGATCATCTCTGCACTTCTTGGTATTTCTTTTGCAGTGATAACCATAGTTCTCTCGCAGTCGTGTATTCAGGCAATAAGACCAAAATATCCTCTTTAACAGATTGTATAATGAGACGATCCTCTTTTTCTCAGCAATGTACTCATCCTTTTGTATTGTGGAGTACTTGTACTTCTCCAGAACTTGCTGATTTTCATCTAACGGAACGACATAACCTCTTTCAATAGCCACCCAGCTTTGGAAATGCATGGCTTGAACCCAATAACTGAACTTCTCCTTCCATCATTCGTACTCGTCCATACTCATTAACTTCGGGGGTTTGACGGACTTGCCCATTTCGTTGTCAAGGTTGACTTGTTGTATCACATTAGCATTGGATGTACCAACTCCTGACATAAACGCTCTCTGTAGATCATCCATCGTGAATATCGACACATGTACGCTGAAAACACGTTCAAACTTTGAAAAAATTAGTCTTACTACAAGTTCGGTCGAACTTGTAGTGAAAGTATGAAGAATTTCAGTTTTAAACACAAGTTCGGTCGAACTTATGTGTTTTGCTTTGAAAATGATCCCTGGTGCAACTTCGAGCGAACTTACAACAATTTTCAAGAAGAAACTTGCAAGTTCGGTCGAACTTGATATATATTTCAGTGAATTTGTTCAAGTTCGGTCGAACTTGAAGAAAATCAAAGAGAATATCACAATTTTAGTCCCTGAACTTTTCACATTTTATCAGTTTTGAAAATCCACTCAGTTGAACAAGTCCAAGCTAATGACCTTGGTTAACCGATTTGTCTGCCGATTCCAAGTTAATGACCCCGGTTTGACCTCGATCCTGATAGCATAGGAACCTAGATTTGATATCTAATGTTCATAATAGCGGAAATATTGACGACACGATTACCAAATAACAAGAATTAATCAGTTAAACGTCAAATTCATTGATAAACGTCAAGTCTCCAATTTGACAGAGCTTCGCTACTTTAGAGCACAAAGTTACAAATGAATCAAACATGCTAGCTATTTATAGGGCTTCAAGTTCGCTAGAGGGAGAGATGAGTTCGGGCTGAACTTGGACTTCACATGATCATCTCAAGCGAACTTGACCCCAATCTACATAAATGCTTTGTTTCGCTAGCCTATTCACATCTAATCTATACAGACTCGATATAAGACTAAGACATAGACATTCTGCACCAACAGATTCTTTTTCAAACAATTTTGTTTTCAACTCTTTTGAAGGTTTTTCAAATTGCAATTGATCATCTAAAATCTTGTTTCTAAGATTTTCATTCACCTTTTATGTTAGCAAAAGCAATTATGCATTTTAAGGATCTGAGAAGATACCTTAGCAGCAACCATCATGGCACAATCACATTCACCTTCACATATACCGGCATCCCATGGGTCAGACAGAGGTTTCAATTCTTCATCAACATTTTCTTTTGTAACAATTGTTTCTTCATCAGACTCATCAGACTTAGATACCACTTCCTCATATTCATCACCATCAACTATTGTATCTAGTTCCATAAAGCAAAAATCATTTTGTTACATATCAGTGTTGGCTACTAGAGCAAAGTTTTCATCAGTTAGATCCTCAGGCAAGCTACTCCAATAAACAAAACCTTGAGTAAAAAAGCTTTGTTGATTAACCTCTTTCGAAGCAGTGGTTTGAGTAACTTGAAGTACACTTGCATTTGCACCTGAGGAGCTAGTGCTTGAACATATTGAATCTGTTGGACGTGGTATGAACATATTGCACAGGAACAGTGGTAGCAGGGTGTGTAAAATGAGCAGTGTTTCGTATATGAGGAGCAGGGTTATAGTGGGAATGGTGAGCAGTGGTTTGAGTGTTTTGAGGTCTAGGGCTCGGATGTGTGACAATTGGTCCAGATGTTTGAGACCTACATTCTCTAGCAAAGTGTCCTAGTCTATTACACTTATAACATTTAATTTTTGACTTATCTAACCCAACCTTTAGCCCCCCATGCAACCCTAGGAACTTCCTACCAGTTCTCTTGTAATACTTGCTAGCCCTAAAACTCAATAAAGCAAGTTGGTGCAAAATATCCATCTCTTCTAAATCTGAAGGGTCAAAATTTGAAGGTCATTCAACTCAAAGGATAGATTATCAGAAGTTTGCATTCCCCATTAGCAGTAAATGTATAATTAGGTGTGTAAGAATCAGAATTGAAATCCCCCCAGAGGTTATATCAATGAAATGATCATAACTCTTATCCTTACAACTGCCAGTGGCTTCTTCTTGGCCAAGGAGTGCCACCTTACCAGATTCTTGTAGCTTCTTTTTCTGGTTCAGATGTTTGAGACCTACATTCTCTAGCAAAGTGTCCTAGCCTATTACACTTATAACATTTAATTTTTGACTTATCTAACCCAACCTTTAGCCTCCCATGCAACCCTGGGAACTTCCTACCAGTTCTCTTGTAATACTTGCTAGCCCTAAAACTCAATAAAGCAAGTTGGTGTGTAAGAATCAGAATTGAAATCCCCCCCAGAGGTTATATCAATGAAATGATCATAACTCTTATCCTTACATCTGCCAGTGGCTTCTTCTTGGCCAAGGAGTGCCACCTTGCCAGATTCTTGTAGCTTCTTTTTCTGGTTCAGCTCTCTCTCATAAGTGAGGAGCCTACCATGAAGCTGTGTTAGACTCAATTCTTTAAACCCAACCGAATTTCAAGTTAATAAGGATATAGTGTCACACTTGTCTTGTAATGATCTACGAAAAACGACTATTTAAAGTCGATTTTTCAAACTCGACATTAACCAGTTTAAGCTCACTAATGAGATAACTAAATCTTTCAAACTGTTGGGTTAATGACTCTCCTTTGACATGACAAAACATTTTGTATTGTTGGTTTAAAACTTCTGTATTGTTTTCAATTACATCCTCAGTCCCACCGTTTTGCTCTTTCAAGGCACCCCATAACTCCTTAGCAATGTTGCAATGCAACATGCCAGCATAGATTTTTTTGGGCAAAGTTGAAGCAACGATGCTAAAAGCTTTTGCATGCAGTTCAATTTTTTGGAAATCTTGCTCGGAGTAATTTTTAGGATTTTTAGGCACTTGAATTTTTGGTCCTCGAACTTGAGACCATTAGAACATGAGGTCCAAATACAACTGACCCCCAGCAACCGATGTTTTGCTGAGCAAGTATATGACCCATTCGACGTTGCCAGATGCTATACTCAATCTGACAAGCATCGGTGGTTTAAAAATGGAACCGGTGTTATGAGGATCCTGTGAGTTTTGAGACATTCTAACTGTTTACAAACAAATTTTGTTTAAAAACTTTGAAAAGTTAATAAACTCTATTTTTCAATACAAACGAATTAGCAGTGAGAGCTAGTTCAAATCAAATTGATTGTTAAATCAAATTCGATTGACCAAGCTCTGATACCAATTGTTAGAATCTGAGTTTGAATAGTTGTGAGAAGTTTAAAGATGAAGTAATGAATGAAGATAAAATAAAGAGTAATGCAGTGAAATTTTGTAAACTTTTGATTCACAACTACTAGAAGATTGTTTTCATTATCATGCTTTCAACATTTACGTATGCATATAATTCACAACTCCCCTCGGCCTGAGATCACACAAGTTTCTTCGTACATAATGCAAGAAGATGATTTGATAAAATGATAAGTGATCTCACATGGAACAGTACCACTGAGCATCTTTATGGTGACATCAGCATGAAAGCGACAGCTAACAGTAATAACAAACTACAAGCACTGCTAATACTAAACACTGCTAATTAGAACACTGCTATTCTAAACTCTATTGGTCTTCATCAGAAGTTCCCTTTAACAGATGTTATCTCCATAGCGGAGCTTTGTCTTCATCGGTGTTGTTAACAGTCTTTGGTATCTGTTTATTCTGGATAAAAGATTAATAGATATTTTAGCTTTTCTTATCATCTTTTCTTTTATAGGGATCAATCTCAACAAGTACACAAATAATCAAACAAGTTCTAATTCAAGCTTGAGCTTGGCCCGAGCTCATTCAAGCATAGCTTGATTCGAGCTATTTATGTGAGTCAGTCTGTAGTAGCTCACGCAGGGCTTGGTTCATTTACCCTCCTAGTTGCAAGTTGCTCGACGTGTAAATTTTATTTGACAGCCTCCTAAATTATTTTAGCGGATAAATAAGAGTCCTAAATTACTTTTATTTAATAAAGCATATTTAACACACACTAACATGCTACATTATTTAAAAATTACATGTGAGCCTCAAACAAACCATCATATGCTTAATCAAAATTGTTATAGAAAATCCCAAGGACATATCAATATTTACCGCTAACTTTGTAGTTCATGCAGGATTAATTTTTTTGCATAAAATCTTTTATTAAAGATCTCTTGTTCTCTAGATAAAAAAGTATAATGAACTTCTAAATTTATAGAAAAGAATATAACATGCCTTAGTTTAAGCTTGTGGTTTTTGCGTTGCATGCTTAGTTGCTCTATCTCTAATCTGTCTCCTTAATCATTCATACTTCCTTCGATGCTCTTTGATCTTGTGAGCATTAGGTTCAATATGACATAAGGGAGAGTAAGGTAAAAGAACAATTGTCCGAACCAGGTGTTGAGAATGGAAGATTGTTGGGCAAACCGAGCACCCGAATCACTGGTTACATTGACCGGAGTCATACATTTGACGAGAGATGCAGGTCATGATTAATCAACTATCATCCTTCACGAAACAGAAAAAAAAATAAACATTAAGAAATGGCAACAAGTCAACAACCATAACAGAAAAAAAATAGAGAATGACAACAACAAAAAGGCAGCTAGCAACAACAAAACCAAATCATTTACCCAAAGAATCCAAGTCAAGCCTTCTCCATTGCTCCTAATCCAGTGAATTAAGGAAAATAAATGCCCTTTATTACAAAATCATGCTAGAACCTTCATAGCAGCATTCCTAATCCACACCTAGAAAATGGCTACAACCACAACACTTCAAACATCAGACTGCCATAGATTTAGACTATTACATTAAGTTCACTTTCTAGACAGTCTTGATGGCTCTGCATTAAGTTCACTCTGGTAAGGCTAAGCACAACCCTCAACGCACGTGCATCATTCTGACGATGTCAAGAAATTGAGTATAAAATCAATTAAAAGAATAACGAATCTTTAAGTATGACATACCTGTTCTGCATTTTCATTTGTTGGCAGTACAATTATAGGTCGTGCCTATGAAACTGAAACCCTTTTCAAGTCCGCAAGTATAAGAGGACTGTCACTTTTGCATATAACCGAAGTGCCTATGAAGCTAAATTCAAGTTTTACTATATCCAATTCCATCTCCTCTTTATCTCTGTGAGCCAGAACAACCAACACCGCAACCAATGCTCTTATTTGCTATTGCTAACTGCTTTAAAAGTGCCCCTGTAATCCAAACAAGCTAAAATGTAAATGAAACCCTCAGAACAAAGCAGGAACACAATTGACAAAACAACTAAAAACTAACCAATTTGTCACTCCATCCAAGAATGAGTATGTGGTTGCTATCAATCACTGCACTTTTCCCTTTTTGCAATGAATATACCTTCTTCGAGATAGCATCTGAAACAAGCCCTAGCATCATTGCAAATATCAGTACAAAAGCATCTCTTTAAACTTCAATAATCATAATCCTAAGACATCAAGTAATCAATAATCATAATCATAAAAAACCTAATACTTTGTTACGATTGAGGTCATAATTCGACCTCAACAAAACATATATTAAAGCTCAATTTTATCCAATTTCACTAAACTAGTTGATACGCCGCCCGCGTTGCGGGGCGATGGCCGAATAATGAGCGAGTGTTAGACAGCTCCTTCACACGGAAAACAATTAAATCGAGTCAACCAATAAAAACAAACACTTTTATAGTTTTGCTAAAAAAACTAAAACAATGGCAATACTTTTATTTTTAACTAATGGAAAGTTATATTTTTTCACTGGTGTAAAATCGTAATTTGCCAAAAGGTAAAGTGATGGCAGTACTGGAAATTGAAACCGGGGGCAAAATTTTAAATCTGCGCAAGGGCGAATTCGTACTTTTGAACTTAGGGCAACAAAGTAATATAAATTTAAACTAAAGGCACAATCGTAATTTTTGGCCGGAGACAAAACCATAATTTTATTTTGAACCGAGGGCATAATCGTAAATTTGACTTGGAGCCAAAAGTGTACTTTTATTTTGAACAGGGGCAAAAAACGTATTTTAACTGAGGCGAAATCATAACTTTTTAAACGGGGAAAAAACTATTTTTGAAGAGAGGACAAAATCGTAATTTTAAGTTGGGGGCGAAAACATATTTTTTTCATTTGAACAGGGGCGAAAACATAATTTTGAGCTGAGGACGAAATCGTAATTTTGAGTCGTGGACAAAATCGTAATTTTTGGCTGGAGCCAAAAGCGTAATTTTATTTTGAGCAAGGGGAAAAGGCGTAATTTTAAAATGGGGGGCAAAATCATAATTTTAAAGCGTAAACAAATAATAAACGGTTGGTCTAATGAGGGAGTGTCAGACCAGCTGCCTGACACTATTCCTCCAAACTTGTTTATATTATAGTCACTATTTATTTCGTTTTGTTTATAATATGTATATAATTTCAAACTAAATTACAAATATAATTCAATGTACCAGATCACCTTAATCCTTATTTAAACTTTTCACATGAAGAGATACATAACCATTGAAATATCACTTGATTCTAGGGCTTGACATTAATCTAAATTAGGGGAAAACAAATTGTTAGCGTACACCTAGAAATTGAATACGGAAAAACACAATTCAAAGTTGTGAAAAAAACACATGGGAAGTACCTTGTCGCGAGATTCAGCCACGCAAAATCCCTAACAATTGTCGGAACCCTAGCCTTGACCACTCGCCGAATCGGTAGAAAAAATGTTGAACACACTGCCACGTTTTCAATTGGATACACTGCCACGGTTTCATTCCTCCGGCGATACACTGCGACGGGTGTGGGAGTGGAGGTTTGGAAGAGAAAGAAAGAAAATGTTTCCTGAGCTCTGGAAGAGAAATGATCGGTCTCTGTATCTGTAATTTGGAGCGTCTCCAAAGTTGCAATCCAAGACTACCCCTGTGACGTCTTAAAACTTTGGTGAATATACCATTTCAGCCCCCTAGAAAGGCTTTATTTTCTTGTACATGTTATAAAATGTTGCATACAATGTTAAATTACATTTCTATACATTAGATTTGCTTTATATATATTATAGATTTGAGCGTTGATGATTTAGTTCAACTATTTATGATCATTAATGTTGGTCAAGACTTTGTTTGATTAAATATGACCATATTACCAAAATTGCTCATGTTTGACCAATTTATGTTTCAGATAGGGCAATAGGCTGGTAAGTTGGTGGATTACAGGTTGTGTTTTGAAATATGCAACCTTAACTCAATCCATATTATTATTCATGTCAAAGATCTCAATCCTAACTCACCCACACAGACATAAATTCGATCAACCCGAACACCACCTGTTTAAGCCATTTTTATAAATGAGTCGTAGATGTTGACGAGTTATAAGCGGGGTTCGGGTAGTAAAATAAGTAATATGAACAGTTTTCTTTGGAAAATATTGAAGATCTTGAAAATGGATTACGAAATTGCAAGTGTATCTTAGAAAATGGAAAACGACAAAAAAGTAATAAAAAGCTATTTTTCTTTAATACTTAAACAAGTCAATGAGTCAACTTATTTTTTTGAAGGTCAACCCAAACCTAGCCCATCTCTAAAACAAGTTGTTTCAACTCACCCAAAACCTGTTTTTTTGTTTCACCTTCGGGTTTGAATTTTAGTGGTGTCACAAATTACTACTCCTAGTTTCACATACCAATTTGTACTTTTAACTCTATTTCCTAGGTTATGAAAAAAATGATAAATTGTATTTTGTTATAAATATATTATATTATGTGGTTTAATGAACTCTTTAATAGATTGGCTTGTTCTCCAAGATTTCATCTCTTATATATATTCATTGTAATTCTTTGTTAAAGACATACATAGGCGTCTTGAGAATTCGTATACCCTGTTCGACCTTGAAAAAATGTATCCTTTCGAAATTGTTTTTTTTTTCAATTTTTAAATCAAATGGATGACTCACTAAACTTAATGCAATGGGTTAACTTCTAAACTGTAAAAATTGTTTTGTAAATGAGCCTATCTTAGAGTTGGTATGAGTATACAATAAAAAATTAACATATACACCAGATTTTTTTGAAAAACACGTGCCCCTCGAAGTAATGGGCCCTTTGCGATGGTTCTCCCCGCACACCATCATCACGCCACTGAAGACATACATATCAATGGAATATAAATCTCTTTTTTCTTACATATCTTACTCTTGGTGTCTTGCTATTAGGCTAGTTTAACAACATATTCATATATATGTATTAATTTCTAACATCCCAATGAATTAGTGATCCTTTCTTTGTTTTTTATTGGTTTTTTTTTTCTTTTTTGTTTTCCTTTTTGATATAGCAACTTTATGGTCTTTTTAAATTTGTAATAAAATTTTAACTTTTTTATAATTTTGCCACAAAAGTTAAACGGGTTTATTTTTTATTAGTTTTTATTTTACGTTTGTTTTTCTTTTTTAGGATTTGTTGTCGTTCGGTTGTTATTACTACGGTATTTTGTGGTTACATTTGTTCCATCAAGTTTTTACACCCGATAGACTTTTTAATATGTGTCGGCATAAATTTGATTTCGTCTATTTATTACTTTACGTGAGTCACTTGTGGTCATAAATTCGTAAAGTTTTTTTTGCGCTTTTTCCCGGTTTTGGTCGTTGTGCGGTTGCTACTTAGCATGATTTTACACCTCCAACCCTGCAACACTGGTTTCACGCTTTCTGACGCTCCCTGCCCCGCAACACGAGCGACTTAAGACTAGTTTCAATTAATTTTTGGTTAATAAACTTACCTTCTGTAAATTATTAAATTTTTTTAGCTTACGTTTTTTAATTAACTGGTTGATAAACTTACTTTTTGTAAATTATTATATTTGTTTAGTTTATGTTTTTTTTAATTATTATATTTGTTTAGCTTACGTTTTTTAATTAATATATGTATGTTTTCAATTTGTAATAATAACGAGTTAACGTTAACCCACGCATTACGGTGGGACGTCAACTACGCCGACAACAGTGCCACTGTTGTAACCTAGTCAACTCCTTCCCCCCTCTCTCTCCCCGTCTTCTCCAGAGAGCATTTTTTTCTCTCTTTTTCATAGAAAATGGGTTGTACTTTTCTCATTCCTAGTATCCACGCAAGATGCGTACATTTAACCCATTCACCATGCTTAAAAGATTGTATATAAGGAATTACAGAAACTCACACCAACCCAAGAAATCACATTTTCCTTTCTCTCTTAAAAAACACACGGCAGCCTCTCTCTCGACACAAAGTTTGTTGGTTCTGGCCTTGGCTTTTAATAAACACACACAACACTCACGTAAACACCAAATTGTGTTCTTTCATTTGATTGAATTAAAAAGGGTACAATAAAACAAACCCTGCTTCTATTTACTTATAGAAACAAAAAAAAAAAACCCACGTAACATTCTACCTATGTTCTGCCCACATCTTTATTCCTCATGTTTACCACTTTATTCATATTACTCGCACGACAAACTGACCAATTCATACGTTAATTAACCTTTAAATCTCTTATAAAATAAATAAACTAAGAAGGTAAACTTGTAGCAAAAGACTTCAGGTTTCTCACGTCCAACTGCAAAGGTAAAAAACCCTTTTACCTCTAGACCGCTTGCTCTTTTGACCCGCAATCTATAGATCCGAAATGAACTCGCGACCCATAGCCCGTGTGACCTGTGAACAAACTTGATTAACCCAAAAGGCGCGATTCCTAGTGTGTTTTTCTATCTCTACAATCTGCGATACAATCACATACTATATACAACTTTGTATCTATATATTTTTGTACATCATAAACGCTCAAATTCTTCTTCTTCTTCTTCTTCCATTTTGTCGAGCTTGTTCAATTTGTTACTAAAAATAACAATCATAACAACAATCAAGTTAATGATCGATGAGTGCGCCTATTTTGAAGGCCAATTTCAAAGTTGAAACGACATAGGTCATTATTAAACAAATTGTCGATTCACGAATTTGATGAAAGTCAATTTTAGAGACGAAATGAACATGAAAATAAACAAATTTTGGTGATTTCTTATGTTCAAATTAAACAAAACACGTTATGATCTAATTCCAATAAAACCATCACATTCAATTGTTTTTCTTCATTAGTTTAACATTTTTCACCTCACGTAATTAAGAATTGGTTAAAGTGATCCATCTGCACCCGATTTTTTTCATCATTAGCAAACAAAATCTGAATGATAAGCAACATATAATCAAAATAAAAAACGAAAAATAAAACCTTAATAAATCGAGGTGTTAAACGTCTTTCACATCTAACGAACCAAAATCGAAACCGTCGTCTACACCAAAATCATCCGATCATTGCCTGCAACGAAAGCGATTGAAGCAAAATTGAGCGAACCAAAGTCTGAAATCGCCGTCTTAATCTTCATCTGAAATCAGGGTTTCGGTGTAGAAAACGGTTTGTTATCAAACACACATGAATTTGGACAATCTTAGAGACAAAATTGTAGAAACGTACCGATTTAAATGAAATGACCATTGCAGGATGAAGAAATGAAGAAGATCGCTTGAATGATGATGACCATTTAGGTTATTCAAAGCTTCATGAATTCAACAGTTATTGTTCATACGGTTATTATACTTGTTGGGATTGATCGAAGGGTTGTGACTTTTGGCTGAAGCGGTGCATCAGTAAAAAGAATAGACGCAATTGTTGAGATTCGACATTATTCCTTTTACTTTTATTACTTGGCGGTGTTGTTGCGACGGTTATGCATCACTTTCACATTTTACGATATCTCTTAAACGCAGCTTTTATCCGGGTAACCGCCGGAAATTGTTATTTTAGTTTTGCTGATTGTTTTTTGAATTTGATGGGTGCGACGGTTTGGATGTGTCTTTAGGATGTGAAACTCATCCCATGTTAGTAATTGTATTCTAACATAATTCTTCAAAGTTTGATGGTAAAAGTTTATGTATTTAGCTGTTATTCTCCCGAACAACAAACTTATTTAATTATTTACTTAATTAAGTATACGTAAAAAAAACTTATGTATTTAGCTTATTATAAATTTTTTATCATACGTTTTTGTAAATTAATTTTCAACGTAATTATGTTTTTCAATTAATATATCTCGGTTTTTTTTGGATTTGTAATAAAATACCTTTAATTTAGAATATGTAGTTGGCTTTTATCTTAGTAATAAAAAAAAACTAATGTAACCCTTTACTCAATTTATTAAGAGAGCAATCTTGTTCTCTTTACTATTTTGTGTATTAAGTAATTTCATTGTGCTTTTACATTTTCGTAATTGTGCTTTTTTATGTTGTGTATAATGTCCAACGTAAGTGTTGTTCGACTCTGTTAATAAGTAATTACTATATAAGTTTTTATTTTTAGAATAAAAAGCCAAGCTAAATACATAATTTTTTACTTTATAAACTTAAAGTATTTTTATTACAAATTTAAAATAGACATATATTAATTATATGTAATAAAAAAACATAAGATAAAAAATTACAATAAGTTACAAAAAGTCAGTTTATTGAATAAAAATACTATGTTTTATTTAGGTATCATTAGTTTAGATTTTAACCAATTAGATTAGGAGAGAGACAAACAAGTTAAAAAAGAGATAAACAAAAGTGCCCATTTAGGCAAATACTTTTTAAAGTACCCAAAATGGTAAATACCTTTTGTAAATACACTACTTTAAGAAAAAAACTCTATTCCAGATGAGATAGGTCCAGTGACAGATTCAGAAATTTTTGTCAATTGGTTCATCTTTTAAGTGTTCCAAAATCATATGCCTAAACATAAAAAAAAAATACCGGTCGGTTCGATAGTTCGGGTCAGGTAAAGTTCATCATAGAATAAAAATACGATACAATAATGAAAATAACATCGTCATGATAAATTTAAAAAACCTGCAACACAAATAAGATGGCCTTTACGAATTAAAAAAAATACCTACAATTGTTCCTTGCGAGGTTTCATCTTTTGAAAACGTTGCATTACATTCTCTCGATCGAAACTTGTTGTAAGAACTCTCTTTCAATGTAACAAATGCAAGAATTGTTCATGTATCTGTCACCCATCCTATTACGTAATTCCATCTTTACATGCTTCATCGAAATTGGTTTCCTCTAGGAAGGATCCCATGGAAGATTATCAATATCTATTTCAACGGTTTACTACTTGAAGATGATGATTCAACATTTGATGGTTGTCTTTGAAAAAAACTTGAAATTCCCTTTTGCATACTACCTAAATATCAAACAAGAAGTTTCAAAAGATTACAAATTTACATCAAATTGAACTTCATTACAAACGACATCAAATCGAATAGAGATAACGACTTGCAAACTACATCAAATTGATTGTTAAAAGCAACAATTGATTCCTAGAAACTAAATTGAAGTAGTTAAGAAATTGATTGTTAAAACCAACAATTGATTATCTAACTCAAATCGAATACAGATAACGACTTACAAACTACTTGATGGGTTAATTAATTAATCACAAAAATTATACATGGTACAACATATTAAGTGGTTATCTAATTTGGAAGATTCATTATTAATCCACAACAATTATATATGGTACAACAAATCAAGGTATATAAATCTGCAATTGTCTTACTAGCATACTTTAGTAGAATGAAACTATTATATAAACTGAGACTTTCAATCAACAAATTGAAAGTTAAGATCAACAAAAACATGTAAATCAGCAAACATGTAAAATTGAAAATCACCAAACATGTAAAATTGAAAGTTAAACGAACCTAATGGTTGAAGCCTGAAGAGATAGAGAACGATTGAGTGAGGACTGAGGACGCTAGAGGGGCTGTTTGGAGACTGAAGGAACTCTGACGTCCGGCGACGGTTGTGCCACGGCCGACGGTGGCCGGAAAGTAGAGAGAAAGGTGTCCCGTCCTGTGTTTTGCGTTTGCTTAGCGTGGGTGTTGTCTGAAGAAATGGGTTGGGAAAGGGCGAACTAACTAATTAAACCCTAGATCTAATTTGTTTTTGAATTTAAACAAAAAAACCACAAAAAAACAGGGAAAGCAGGTTAAAGCATACTCGAACTCGTGAACTCACTTAATAATCGCGCAAACTTACCAATGGAACGAGCTTACTTATTTGTGTATAAGGTTCCTCTACAAAATATTAAGGGGTTCCTCCAAAATATTGTATGTGACTTCACACTATAAATTACGAACCGAACGGGTTTCTGAGAACCCCCTTAACTGAGAGTAAATTCGCCCCTGGGTGGGTCAGGCTATGACATCGCTCCACTTAGCTTTTTAAGTTATTAGTTATCTTTAGAAAAATGAAAAAAAAGTTATACAATAAAAAAATCAGCTTCAAGACAAATGTCAACTTAGGCTATAGGGTGTGGTGGTCACCATTATGGTCACCATGGCCCTCCACATAAGCGACATATCACCCACTTTTAATCCACTATTTAAAATCACTACCCTAAGGGTGTGGTCATTACCCAAACCAATATTCTCTTACCCCTTAACTTTTTTTTGTGAAAAAGGAAAGAAAATATTGAAAAGGAAAGGAGGCTCATGATTGCCATGGTTTAATCCATGTGAACCATGATGAATGAGGCAAGGGGGTGATGTAACAATCAATTAATGGTCCTACGTGGCATTGATAATTTAGCCCTTGTTCCCCACACCCTTTAGCCTAATGGAAATCTAATTTTCACATCTGGGTCGGCTTTAACTAGACCATCACCAGTGCAAGGAGCTACATTATATTTCAATGAAGATTAGGGCCGGGTTAACAAGTTATATATAAAGGCCATTTTTATAAATTTTGAAATTCCAATAATGTTTACTTTACAATTTTGCAAATTTTTTAAAGAAAATTTGAAAAATTACATAGAACCTTTACTGTTGAATAGACAAAACTTATGGATATAAATGTTTTATAAACACATAGTATCAAGGTTTTTGTCACCATGAGGGGGGCGAATTGAAGTAATTCTCATCGGTTAGTCAATGGTTTTCTATAAATCAAAAATACAAAAATATGTTTTTTGAATTTTAGGGGGAGAAAATTTTTTTAGAAAATCCAAAAACATATTAAATGCAAAATGTACAAAAACATGAAAAAGACAAAAAGAGTTTTGTGTAAAAAAGGAAATGATAGTACATCAGTGGACTATCACAATATGCTAAAGAATTGTAAAGTTGAAAATGATTAAATAAGTCTTACCGTGGATGTGTCGATAGGCTTTACACGTTCAGTATATTGTTTCCGGGATATAAACTAAATTTTACAACTGCTTAATTTATGGATTAACATCTCTCGGATATATGGACTTAGTACTCCGAAATTTCCTTTGAGAGATTTCTTGATTTTGAGATACGAGGTCTTTATAGATAATTGATATCTGGGGTATTATACAAGTTCTTATGATTTTGCGTAAGCAATGGCCTAGAACTTCTATAACACTTTTGCTTATAAGCCCTAAACTGCAACGAATTATAAGTATCGAAAGATTCAAAACAATTGATGTCAAAAGATTCCATATTGGAACAATACCTTTAAGTCAAGCCTTCATCTCTTTGTCTGTACGGTGGTACTAACCTGAGCTCTCAAGGTCTCGCACAACCTAGTTACAGATATCAATTACGCTATATTCACCTGTAAGATGAAATCAAGGGAATCTTGATACGGGAGTATATTCTGAGATAGGAACCATAGTTAAGTCAAGTTCCTTAAATCCACATAACGTATCTTGGAACAATTGAGAAATGTGTCAAAGTATAAAGTGGACAAATATATCGGCAATCTAGGTAAATTTGTTTAAAACTTAAAGTCATGAAAAATGACAACAGTACTGGTGATATGTCTCAAGAAAACTGATACGATCCTTTAACGCAAACTCAACAAAAATATGTCTGTAAATATGTTTGTACATAGTTAGTGTTTTGATATTCATTTTCATAAAACCAAAAATATTCTATCTTTTAGTTTCGACCATCGATGATTAAAATCTAATTTTCAAAGTCTAGAGTTGCTAAACAAAATCTAAAAATTGATTGAAATTGTTCTGAATTTGAATAAATGGATCAGTTTGTTTTAAAATGTTTAATCAAGATCATTAATTTGAACTTGATACATAAATCAGATTTCAAGGTCAATAATTTGGACTTGATTCACTAATAGGATTTATAACTGATAAGTTGATTAAAATTTGAAATAATAATGTCTTGGAGAAATTTCAAAGTTTGAATCTGAAATGTTTATTTGAATGTTTGAGGAACCTTGAAACAGGAAGTAGATTTGTAAAAGGGGAGCTGCATAATCATGTTGATTGATGATAACAGAATGCTTAAAGCAAGGGGGAGCATGTTGATTCAAGTTTTATCAAGACAAGCTCAAGAAAACAAAATAGGATTGAAGATGATTTGAAGATCATGGACGTTAAAGTTATTCAAGAATTAAAGATCAGAGAATATTAAAGACTCTGGAGTTTTACTTGAAGACTGATGACTACGACAACATCCAAGGGGGAGTCTGTTGATGCATATGCCTGTTGTCTTCGTCATCGTATAGAGATAACGACTTGCAAACTACATCAAATTGATTGTTAAAAGAAACATTTGATTCCTAGAAACTAAATTGAAGTAGTTAACAAATTGATTGTTAAAACCAACAATTGATTATCTAACTCAAATCGAATACAGATAACGACTTACAAACTACTTGATGGGTTAATTAATTAATCACAACAATTATACATGGTACAACATATTAAGTGGTTATCTAATTTGGAAGATTCATTATTAATCCACAACAATTATATATGGTACAACAAATCAAGGTATATAAATCTGCAATTGTCTTACTAGCATACTTTAGTAGAATGAAACTATTATATAAACTGAGACTTTCAATCAACAAATTGAAAGTTAAGATCAACAAAAACATGTAAATCAGCAAACATGTAAAATTGAAAATCAACAAACATGTAAAATTGAAAGTTAAACGAACCTAATGGTTGAAGCCTGAAGAGATAGAGAACGATTGAGTGAGGACTGAGGACGCTAGAGGGGCTGTTTGGAGACTGAAGGAACTCTGACGTCCGGCGACGGTTGTGCCACGGCCGACGGTGGCCGGAAAGGAGAGAGAAAGGTGTCCCGTCCTGTGTTTTGCGTTTGCTTAGCGTGGGTGTTGTCTGAAGAAATGGGTTGGGAAAGGGCGAACTAACTAATTAAACCCTAGATCTAATTTGTTTTTGAATTTAAACAAAAAAACCACAAAAAAACAGGGAAAGCAGGTTAAAGCATACTCGAACTCGTGAACTCACTTAATAATCGCGCAAACTTACCAATGGAACGAGCTTACTTATTTGTGTATAAGGTTCCTCTACAAAATATTAAGGGGTTCCTCCAAAATATTGTATGTGACTTCACACTATAATTACGAACCGAACGGGTTTCTGAGAACCCCCTTAACTGAGAGTAAATTCGCCCCTGGGTGGGTCAGGCTATGACATCGCTCCACTTAGCTTTTTAAGTTATTAGTTATCTTTAGAAAAATGAAAAAAAAGTTATACAATAAAAAAATCAGCTTCAAGACAAATGTCAACTTAGGCTATAGGGTGTGGTGGTCACCATTATGGTCACCATGGCCCTCCACATAAGCGACATATCACCCACTTTTAATCCACCATTTAAAATCACTACTCTAAGGGTGTGGTCATTACCCAAACCAATATTCTCTTACCCCTTAACTTTTTTTTGTGAAAAAGGAAAGAAAATATTGAAAAAGGAAAGGAGGCTCATGATTGCCATGGTTTAATCCATGTGAACCATGATGAATGAGGCAAGGGGGTGATGTAACAATCAATTAATGGTCCTACGTGGCATTGATAATTTAGCCCTTGTTCCCCACACCCTTTAGCCTAATGGAAATCTAATTTTCACATCTGGGTCGGCTTCTAACTAGACCATCACCAGTGCAAGGAGCTACATTATATTTCAATGAAGATTAGGGTCGGGTTAACAAGTTCTATATAAAGGCCATTTTTATAAATTTTGAAATTCCAATAATGTTTACTTTACAATTTTGCAAATTTTTTAAAGAAAATTTGAAAAATTACATAGAACCTTTACTGTTGAATAGACTAAACTTATGGATATAAATGTTTTATAAACACATAAGTATCAAGGTTTTTGTCACCATGAGGGGGGCGAATTGAAGTAATTCTCATCGGTTAGTCAATGGTTTTCTATAAATCAAACATACAAAAATATGTTTTTTGAATTTTAGGGGGAGAAAATTTTTTTAGAAAATCCAAAAACATATTAAATGCAAAATGTACAAAAACATGAAAAAGACAAAAAGAGTTTTGTGTAAAAAAGGAAATGATAGTACATCAGTGGACTATCACAATATGCTAAAGAATTGTAAAGTTGAAAATGATTAAATAAGTCTTACCGTGGATGTGTCGATAGGCTTTACACGTTCAGTATATTGTTTCCGGGATATAAACTAAATTTTACAACTGCTTAATTTATGGATTAACATCTCTTGGATATATGGACTTAGTACTCCGAAATTTCCATTTGAGAGATTTCTTGATTTTGAGATACGAGGTCTTTATAGATAATTGATATCTGGGGTATTATACAAGTTCTTATGATTTTGCGTAAGCAATGGCCTAGAACTTCTATAACACTTTTGCTTATAAGCCCTAAACTGCAACGAATTATAAGTATCGAAAGATTCAAAACAATTGATGTCAAAAGATTCCATATTGGAACAATACCTTTAAGTCAAGCCTTCATCTCTTTGTCTGTACGGTGGTACTAACCTGAGCTCTCAAGGTCTCGCACAACCTAGTTACAGATATCAATTACGCTATATTCACCTGTAAGATGAAATCAAGGGAATCTTGATACGGGAGTATATTCTGAGATAGGAACCATAGTTAAGTCAAGTTCCTTAAATCCACATAACGTATCTTGGAACAATTGAGAAATGTGTCAAAGTATAAAGTGGACAAATATATCGGCAATCTAGGTAAATTTGTTTAAAACTTAAAGTCATGAAAAAGGACAACAGTACTGGTGATATGTCTCAAGAAAACTGATACGGTCCTTTAACGCAAACTCAACAAAAATATGTTTGTAAATATGTTTGTACAGAGTTAGTGTTTTGATATTCATTTTCATAAAACCAAAAATATTCTATCTTTTTAGTTTCGACCATTGATGATTAAAATCTAATTTTCAAAGTCTAGAGTTGCTAAACAAAATCTAAAAATTGATTGAAATTGTTCTGAATTTGAATAAATGGATCAGTTTGTTTTAAAATGTTTAATCAAGATCATTAATTTGAACTTGATACATAAATCAGATTTCAAGGTCAATAATTTGGACTTGATTCACTAATAGGATTTATAACTGATAAGTTGATTAAAATTTGAAATAATAATGTCTTGGAGAAATTTCAAAGTTTGAATCTGAAATGTTTATTTGAATGTTTGAGGAACCTTGAAACAGGAAGTAGATTTGTAAAAGGGGAGCTGCATAATCATGTTGATTGATGATAACAGAATGCTTAAAGCAAGGGGGAGCATGTTGATTCAAGTTTTATCAAGACAAGCTCAAGAAAACAAAATAGGATTGAAGATGATTTGAAGCTCATGGACGTTAAAGTTATTCAAGAATTAAAGATCAGAGAATATTAAAGACTCTGGAGTTTTACTTGAAGAATGATGACTACGACAACATCCAAGGGGGAGTCTGTTGATGCATATGCCTGTTGCCTTCGTCATCGTATAGAGATAACGACTTGCAAACTACATCAAATTGATTGTTAAAAGCAACAATTGATTCCTAGAAACTAAATTGAAGTAGTTAAGAAATTGATTGTTAAAACCAACAATTGATTATCTAACTCAAATCGAATACAGATAACGACTTACAAACTACTTGATGGGTTAATTAATTAATCACAAAAATTATACATGGTACAACATATTAAGTGGTTATCTAATTTGGAAGATTCATTATTAATCCACAACAATTATATATGGTACAACAAATCAAGGTATATAAATCTGCAATTGTCTTACTAGCATACTTTAGTAGAATGAAACTATTATATAAACTGAGACTTTCAATCAACAAATTGAAAGTTAAGATCAACAAAAACATGTAAATCAGCAAACATGTAAAATTGAAAATCACCAAACATGTAAAATTGAAAGTTAAACGAACCTAATGGTTGAAGCCTGAAGAGATAGAGAACGATTGAGTGAGGACTGAGGACGCTAGAGGGGCTGTTTGGAGACTGAAGGAACTCTGACGTCCGGCGACGGTTGTGCCACGGCCGACGGTGGCCGGAAAGTAGAGAGAAAGGTGTCCCGTCCTGTGTTTTGCGTTTGCTTAGCGTGGGTGTTGTCTGAAGAAATGGGTTGGGAAAGGGCGAACTAACTAATTAAACCCTAGATCTAATTTGTTTTTGAATTTAAACAAAAAAACCACAAAAAAACAGGGAAAGCAGGTTAAAGCATACTCGAACTCGTGAACTCACTTAATAATCGCGCAAACTTACCAATGGAACGAGCTTACTTATTTGTGTATAAGGTTCCTCTACAAAATATTAAGGGGTTCCTCCAAAATATTGTATGTGACTTCACACTATAAATTACGAACCGAACGGGTTTCTGAGAACCCCCTTAACTGAGAGTAAATTCGCCCCTGGGTGGGTCAGGCTATGACATCGCTCCACTTAGCTTTTTAAGTTATTAGTTATCTTTAGAAAAATGAAAAAAAAGTTATACAATAAAAAAATCAGCTTCAAGACAAATGTCAACTTAGGCTATAGGGTGTGGTGGTCACCATTATGGTCACCATGGCCCTCCACATAAGCGACATATCACCCACTTTTAATCCACCATTTAAAATCACTACCCTAAGGGTGTGGTCATTACCCAAACCAATATTCTCTTACCCCTTAACTTTTTTTTTGTGAAAAAGGAAAGAAAATATTGAAAAAGGAAAGGAGGCTCATGATTGCCATGGTTTAATCCATGTGAACCATGATGAATGAGACAAGGGGGTGATGTAACAATCAATTAATGGTCCTACGTGGCATTGATAATTTAGCCCTTGTTCCCCACACCCTTTAGCCTAATGGAAATCTAATTTTCACATCTGGGTCGGCTTCTAACTAGACCATCACCAGTGCAAGGAGCTAAATGCATGCCCAGTCAATTGTCACATCAGATTTTCACAAATGCATCAAAAACACTTATTTTCTCTCCAATCCTACAAACATACTTACCGATACTTAAATTTCCACATCATCACTGTATTTTACATTTTTTAACACTAAAACTCTATTTTATAATTGATACATTTCTTTTAATTTAATTTTAATATACCTAACATATTAACTATAAGTGTAATAATAAAAATATATTTCAAATAAGTAAGTAGAACTTTATCATTAAAATTTTGAAACTAAAAAGTTAGAGTAGCATAAATACGCGTATTAAGTATTAAAATATATTTCAAATAAGTAAGTAGAACTTTAATCACCATCACTTTTACATTTATTTTCAACAGGAAGTTCTTTTTATAAATATACATTTTTTATTTTTACATTATTTATATCGAAAGTTATAAAAAAAACATTAAACTTCTAAACTCGAACATTTATATATGTGTATCTTAAACTTTTTTATTAAAATAGTATCAATAAACTTATGTTTTTAAATAAAACATTACATTTTATGTTATTTTGCTAAATTACTATATTTGAAATAAAAAATGGTATACAAATCACTAAAGCTTATAGTGTACAATTTATTTATGCATATCAAAATAAATTAAAACAAGAAAAGTATAAAATAAATAGAAAACAAACCTAGAGGTCCACCATCACACCAAATACACCATTCTTCTTCAAAAACACTCCACTTAAATACAAACTCTTATAATATACTCCCGCTAATGCAACCTAAATACTTTGCCGTGTTAGTAATATTACTACATTAGTAATCATTAATGTGGACTTGAATACCAATTCTGACATGATATTATTTTTTCGTTAATGAAAGCGAAAGATAATATAAACCAACTTTGTGGCAAATCCAAGGATACACCTAAATACAGCTTATTAAGTCAACGATACAACTCTTCAAAGCAACCTTCAGAGTGTTAAAATAAATTTTACTAGTGCATAAATCACTTTTAAATATACTCACTTAATAATAACTAGGAATAAGCACCCCGCGTTATGGCGGGGGAACACCAATGTCATACTATTATTAGCGACCACCAATACTAAAGTCGCTGCGTGTTAATGTGAAGAAAATTAAACTGAAACGTAAAACATATAAAAATAGCTAAGTCGATCTAGGACCTGAGTGTTACGATGAACCTGTCAAACGGAAAAAAAAATACACGACGTAAAAACGTTTAACCACACACGCACATTGCGTCGTGTTAACTCGCAAAATTATTTATAGTATATAAATGAAATACAAATGTGTCTTTATTTTAATGAGAAAAAATCAAACCGAACGTAAAACATATAAAAACATAACTAAGTCGATCTAAGACACGAGCATTACGATGAACCTGTCAAACGGAAAAAAATAGATGACGTAAAAACGTTTAATCACACACGCACGTTGCGTCGTGTTAACTTGCAAAATTATTTATGGTATTTAAATAACATACAAATTTGTCTTTAGTGGATCAACCCACTAAGCATTATGTTACAAATCATAATGCATAGATATGTTGCAAATTACATATATACTAGCAATAAGACCAGCAGGTGTTGCGGCGCGGGTACATCGTAAACATAGAAGGAATTAGTCCAAACGTTATGTGATGCGTTAACCATATGAAAACACGCGCACACATCTGATTGAACTCAATGTAGCCTATATAATTATTGCGATTGGATAAAAAAGTAAAGTAAATCAAATTTATACAGCACAATCATAACATATTATATGTGACCCGAGTCATACATAAAAAACGTAACGGGTATAATAAAAAAGTTGACACATAGAATCAAAAGAGATTAATGAGCTTTTAAAAAAGGGGAAAAAGAAACTACAATTTGACTCCACTGGGATCAAAAAAAATTTACAAAACATTCATAAAATAATCACGAAAGCATATTATATTTGACCTAACTCGTTTCCCAAAAACGCTTACGTCGAAACATACACCAAATCGAACTTATACCGAAACGTACATAAAAATATGCACGTAAAAATGGGTTTTTTTTTACCCAAAACGTATTATATTTAACCTGACTCGTTTCCAGAAAAAGTTTACGACGAAACATAGAGATTATCGAATTTATATCGCCACGTACATAAAAATATGCACGCAAAAAAAATAATTTTTCTTAAGTAAAGGAGGTATAGCGGTATACTCAAAACAAATTATTAGTATAAAACTTAATAGCTTAAATACGTTTGTAAAATCGTGCCAAGTAGCACTAATGCCACACCCTTGCCAGCGATCACCGACATCAGAAGAGCTCGTACAAATAAAATAAATAGAAAAAATACAAAATAACACCAAACGTAAAACAGATATAAAATTGTTGAACTACGCACACTTGTTGCCGCGTGTTATTGTGAAGAAATTAGACATAAACATAAAACGTAGAAAAGAATAACAATGTCGATCTAGACCCACGTGTAACAATGCCGATCTAGACCCATGCGTTTCGACGAAGTTGTCAAACAAAGGAAAATAAACACGTTAGCACTAGCCTGTCAAACGGGAAAAAAACAGATGAAAAACTCTCGCAAAATTTCAAACAAAATGAAAAACGAAATACCTACGAAAGATGAAAAGTATGAGGGGGAGAGTTGAAAATATAAAAATGTTGCGGTTAAATTATAAAATATGAAAACCTTTAGGTTAAAAGTAAAAAAGTCAAGAGGATTAAAATACAAAAGATAAAAACCTTTGGGTTAAAAATGAAAAATACAATTTAAAATAAATAACTCTGAATGCATATAATACAATACGATAAAGCAACAAAATGTTGCTACTTTACTGGTTAATAATAATAATAATAATAATGATAATAATAATAATAATAAATTACTATTTTGGCCCTTGAGTTTTAACCGGTTTAATCGCATCTATACAAAAATGAATTTTTAACATATCAGGCTCTAAGATAACATTTTATAATGGTTTTGCCTTCTAACACTAACCATGTTACTTTTTTTAGTTAAGCTTAAGGGTATTATGATCATTTTATAGTTTAGGCACTGTTTATGTAATTTATCAAGTTCCTTTAATATTTCTATTTGTGTAATTACATAAATTTTAAAAGAGCTTTAAAAATTACACAAACAAAAATATTAAAAGAGCTTTATAATTTACACAAACACCCCTAAGCTATAAAAGGACCATAATACCCTTAGACTTAATTAAAAAAGTAACATCATTAATGTTAAAGGCCAAAACTGTTATAAAATGCAATCTTAAGGTCTGATATGTCAAAAGATTATTTTTTGTACTGAAAGGGTTAAACTCTTTAAACCAAATGGACTAAAATAGTAATTTACTCTTATTTATTATTATTATTATTATTATTGTTCTTAGTGGTAGTGGTAGTACTACTATCACTATCAGTGTCACTATACTTTCATCATCAATTCCACGCCGAATCACTCTTATGTCTCATTCAATTTATCAGTTAGCACCCCTATCGTCTCTCCGAATCAGATGGAATATCATCAAATATATTAAGTACAATAAGCATCAAAATATCACATGAACTTGCTAGAGCATCCAGTCATCCACAATGCAAATCCGTGAGCCTTTTTCCACACATGGCCTCATTGTGTGACGTCGTCCATGAGTTGTTTGTGGAAATCATCGGTGAACTTGTTTGTAAAGACGTTTGGGAATCTGTAGGCGAGTGTTTGGTATTTTGCTTGTATTTTTATTTTTTATTTATATGTTAAAGTGTGTAGGTATTTAGTTTATATATTTTATATTCTTTTTGAAATTGGATTTATTATACTTATTGAAATATATAAATATTATATAATTTTATACATTAATAAAATATAGAAAAATTGTAACTTACAATAGGGCTTATCGTACGATCGTACGCGATTTTGAAATCGCATGTTTAAATAAAAACATGTTGGTAAATATGATGAAATCGCATGTTATTTTTTCATCAAAATCGCATGTTAAGAAATAAAGTCGCACATTGAAAAACCAGTCCTATTGTACCATAACCAACCTCTATATTGAAAGTTTGAAATTTTATCACATTAAAAATCTTATGAACCAAAAAATACGCTATTAAAAAGCGTATAATTACTATAATATGTAATTTGTTTATTAAAGTTAAATATTGTAAAAGGTGATGGTAGTGTGAAAAATAAAAGAATAATTGTAAATGGTCGATGATGAATTGTGAGCCTCACGTTTTGGAAACGTTTGTAAACGCTTGTGGTAGTAACATTGCCTTACCGGTGATCTTATATTAAACAAGGAAACCGATAAGAAAATATGGTTGCAGCTATATATATATAGGGTTAGGATCATGTTAGAAGCACTAGACTAATTGAGAAACTTGAGAAGTATTTACCACACATTTCACTAAGCTTTTCGTAATATACACATATGTATATAGTCAATTTTAAACTATACGTATTTGTATATTACGAAAAGCTTAGTGAAATGTATGATCCAGAATACTTCTCAAGTTTCTCAAATAAAGTGGACTTCTCTTAGGATCCCTACCATATATATATATATATATATATATATATATATATATATATATATTATATATATATATATAATATATATATATATACTTTTCTTATCAATCAATAATTCTAAGAGTTTAAAAGATTAGCTATAAAAAAACGTTTAACATCAACTATTTTAGGAGCTGAAAAGATTAGCTATAAAAGACATCCTTAACATCAACTAAGTTGCGTAACTAAATGTTCGTCATGTTAACTCAAAACTTCTTTGGGGTGGTGCCCAAGGACTTGCTGAAACTGGGATATCACATATTAATGAAAAACAAACGTTCTCATTATATACATACGAAACATTTAATTTTATCAAATAATAATATATAGAATCAAGAATTGTAACTTAAGCAATAGTAGTTGCTGAAACCAATATAGGACACTTCTTATGAACAGTATGACCACTCGTCTTGCCCATATTCAAGACATCTTTCTCCATCACGGCCAAATCAAACTTATACATCAAATTAGCCAAAACAAGTTGATTAATAATCACTGCAAATTGAATACTTTTATGCTCCTGGAAACATAAGATATAATTATTTATGCTCCTGGAAACATAAGATATAATTATTTACAAGATATGAGGATTTAAAGGCTTTAAAGGATTACATATTTGTGTTTAACACTTGTAATTACTTAAGCTCTTAAGGTTTATATAAAATTAGGTTTTTCTCCTCTTCATATATATTATAATATACTTTTCAAATTCATATATCTTTAACTTTATGAATATTTATTTGTTTTCTTTATATATATTTAAAATATTTATTGTTATCTAGTTCTTGAATCCAATCCAATCAGTTGAACGAGTTCAACTAGTGAACTATTAAGGCGGCTGGTTCGTTGTTCAATTCGATTATGAAAATATTGGTTAAAATTTAAACTATAGAAAATAAAATATACAACTCTAAAAGTCAACCATAATTAATATGATCTTACCATTTTGATAAGAATAAAAAAAAAATTCCATGATGAAATGGATGAATTTGAGAAACCCTTTTATAGCCATTTCTATCATCTTTGGTTGATTTTTTATTGGATGTGAGATGAGTAAAAACGAAAAAGCCTAATAGATTTAAGAATTTGATAGTTTTAAAGGTTATATCTTGTGTTTTAATATTTGTAATTACTTAAATTTTTAAAATTATATAAAATTATATTTTGTTTTCTTCCTTATATACAGTATAATCTATACTATATTAGAATACATTTCAACAGATATTTTAAGATTTCTAAAAGTTTTAATTAATAAGGTACAATCCGAAAATAAGGGTAAATTAGTTTTTCACACACTAATTAAACTTTAATTCACTCATCTTAACTATACTTTAATCATTCATCCTTAACCAAATTTTGGTTAATTAATTAGTAGATTCAATGTATCCTCTTTATAAAGAAAACTAGCTACCTCATGATTTTTAAAGGGTCATATAACTTTTTTCGTACATTAATATTTTTTAGAAAAAACTAGACCATTATATTCTCTTTAATTTGAGTAAGGTATTTCAAAAGTTTTTTTAATTAAAAATTAATATGTTACGCGATTACTACTATGGAATTACTCGTTGAGTAATTACCTGTCGGATATCCGACATACCATGAGTATCTGATATGCATGTTTGTTGGTAAATAAATACTAGTTGTGCCCAAAATTTTGAGATTTGGTAACGCTAGAAGCCCTAACATTTTTACGTTGTAAAAAACTAAATTAGTTTTTAAGAGAAATGTTTGTGTTATATTTTTGGTAAATAACTAAATTAGTTTTCTAGGAGAAATTTTATATTTTCTTAAATCTATGTGGTATATTTTTTAGTTAAAATCATCTCTTTGTTGATGTATATGTCTGTTGCCTTTGTCATCGTATAGTATCGAGTCTGTATGAGTTAGGGTTTAAAATGTTAGATTTAAAGTTATTTTGGTATGTATGTGTTCAAGTTCGCACGAAGTTGTCAAGAGATGGAAGTTCGTACGAACTTGGTCAATGGTCTTTTTGATGCGAACTGGTTGGCCTATAAATAGCCGTCTTGGGTTTTTCATTTGTAAGACTTTTGCAAACTGTACAGCGGAGCTCTGTTAATCTGGAAACTCAATGTACTTGATTTGGACTTAATAAACTAACATTTAATATGCTAAACTCGTGTATTTGTCACTATTACATGTAATTTCCGCTTGCATGGACTAGATAACAAATTAGGTACCGTAGCTAAGGAACGGATCGATCCTACAAGTGGTATCAGAGCTATGGATGCCTGATTTGTTGATATCTACACGAGACATCTTCTATTTTACTCATTTCTTCTTATTTTTCATCTTTTTAATGAATTCATGGTCAAAATGGGCTAAATTTTGAATATGTCATGTTAAATCACCTAATGATAAACCACTGAGTGTTTCAAACCTAAAATCAACCGACATTATACATCGTTAGATTCGTATCGATGAGACGAGTTTAAAGCTATAATCCGGTAAAAACAGTTTCCGGAAAAATTTTAAACGTTTCTAGCAAACCGATACGTTAAAATTGTTGTTGAAAAAGTCTTATTTTGCAACAAACTTTCCAAAAACCAATTTTTTTTATCGAAATGGAATATTGAATTTGAAAAAATGAATGATTGGGAAGAGGTGCCTTCATATTTGAATATTCATGAACGTATAAATATTTGGATTAAAAGATTTAAGAATTTTAAATGTAAAAAGGATGAATCTGTGAATGATCTGATAGAACGATTTTATGTCATGGATAACAAGTTAAGAGAGTTTGATAGTGTATTTCAATTCCATAATCACGAAAAGATTTTGAATTTTGCAGATGCATTACCATCAGAGTAGGGATGGTTATTTGAAAGAATTAAAAAGGAGTCTAGTTTGTCAATACATAAATTTTTGGAAAAGATTAAAGATCACATTCCTGTAATTGAAAAAATGAAAGTTCTAAAGAAGGAAAGTGGGTTTGTGAATAAAATGAAAAATGAAAGTGTAGAAGTTAACAGTGTTGTATATGATAAACAACCAGAAGAATCTAGTCAATGCTATTATACTGATAATGAATTTCTTCAAAATGCTTGTCAATGTTTTAATAATTCTAAAGTTTATCAATCTTTTACATGTCTATTCAGTGATCAAGGAAAAGATATGATTGCATAGAAGCTCTATATGGATCGAAGAGAAGAAGAAGAAGCATTTGCTAGGATTGCACAGGACAAGAAAGTTGAAACTGTTCAAAAAGAAGAAATTGTGCAAGAAAAAACAGTGCGCTAAATGTCTTGAACCATGCAAGTCGTGCTTAGAAAAGGATGAAATCATTAATGAACTTAAAAAACAAAATGAACATTTTAGATATGATTACAGAACAATGAAAGAAGCATGAAAATGAATGGAGTTAGAACATGGTTGAGCTAGCAAATTTGGAACAAAATGAAACGATCAGAATGTTAAAAGCAACATTGATGGATAAAGAAAATGCTATTAACATTTACATTAACACAATTGCTGAGCTTAAACATGAACTACAAGAGATAAAAATTGAAACTGAAAGACTAAATCAGTTGTTGCTCAGTTATACAACGGATGCTTACGTCATCGATCATATTCTTCCAACCATTATGTCGGAAGAAGATGATAAAAAGATAAAAGGTAAGAAAAGTGCAGATTATAGAAATGTTCCACCTCCATTGTGTGAAAGCTACTGTCGAAAGAAAGTAGAAGGAATGGAGAAGGTGCTAAATTTAAAACTTAAAATTTGAAATGGAAAATGAGCTGCCTGAGAACATTGATATAACCTACACATAATCTAATGATGAAGTGAAGCACTTGTTAATAACGTGGTTGAAAAGGTTTTGAAAAGTGATTCTGATGATGATAAATTTGAAAGTGCAGAATCAAGTTTGAATAGTTCAAATTCAAACTCACAATCTGAAAATGAAGATGGTACTCTCAGAGGATAGCCTAAGTGATGATCCAAACGTTGTACTATAGAAGGTTACGGATTCTGATAGACTATACTTTGATGAAAGTTTTCCGATTCAGAATGTGAAAGAGGATCACATTGGCAAACAATTCAAACTTGTGGAAGTTACATCAGAAGACCTTGATAAAATTGAGAAGAAATTCTATTCAAAATCCAAGGAAGTTTTTAACAATTACCGAAGAAATGAGGACTTTCCTGAAAATATGAGGGGGTGTGGGTTTTGAACAGAAAGAGAATGAAAAAAAGAAGTCACCACAACACGAATATAAAAAATAAAATGGAGTTCGTGTTTGGGACTAACACAGTTAGTGAGAAGGATTCGATTGGGAAACAAACGAATGATGAATTTAAGAAAGAACAATTGCTTCGTGAATAGACAAAGTCCACAAGTTGAGTAAAATCTCTAGTGGGAAATCTGTTGATACACGGACATGTTTCAAATGCAATGAAGTAGGTCGCATCGCAAGAAAATAGCCGAAATTAAAATATGTTTATCAAAGCAAGAAAAATTCAGAAGATTTGAAAAAAAAACCATCATCAATGTTTGTACCAACACAGGTTTGGAAAGAAACTACAAAGAAGGTGAAACCAGTTATTACTAAGTTTTCAAATTTTAAAACTGGTGAATCCTCGAAAAGCAATGAATAAAAGGTTTCTACATTATATTTCAAGAAAGCTTTAAGGAAAAATCAAGCATGGTTGGTTAAAGAAAAAGAAGTTACACAATCAGGTGAAAATTGAAAGTTGAAAGGACTTTCTAAAACTTGAGAAAATCCAAAGTAAAATTGAGGTTGAAGAAATAACACCTAAGACTGAAAAGACTTGGGTGTCACTATTCAACTAATTGTTTGAATTTTTGTGTAGGAACTTCCGAGATAAAAGCAAATTACTGAGAGAGAACTTCTGTGGCACACAATGAAGATTAGGGCCGGGTTAACAAGTTCTATATAAAGGCCATTTTTATAAATTTTGAAATTCCAATAATGTTTACTTTACAATTTTGCAAATTTTTTAAAGAAAATTTGAAAAATTACATAGAACCTTTACTGTTGAATAGACAAAACTTATGGATATAAATGTTTTATAAACACATAAGTATCAAGGTTTTTGTCACCATGAGGGGGGCGAATTGAAGTAATTCTCATCGGTTAGTCAATGGTTTTCTATAAATAAAAAATACAAAAATATGTTTTTGAATTTTAGGGGGAGAAAATTTTTTTAGAAAATCAAAAACATATTAAATGCAAAATGTACAAAAACATGAAAAAGGCAAAAAGAGTTTTGTGTAAAAAAGGAAATGATAGTACATCAGTGGACTATCACAGTATCTAAAGAATTGTAAAGTTGAAAATGATTAAATAAGTCTTACCGTGGATGTGTCGATAGGCTTTACACGTTCAGTATATTGTTTCCGGGATATAAACTAAATTTTACAACTGCTTAATTTGTGGATTAACATCTCTCGGATATATGGACTTAGTACTCCGAAATTTCGTTTGAGAGATTTCTTGATTTTGAGATACGAGGTCTTTATAGATAATTGATATCTGGGGTATTATACAAGTTCTTATGATTTTGCGTAAGCAATGGCCTAGAACTTCTATAACACTTTTGCTTATAAGCCCTAAACTGCAACGAATTGTAAGTATCGAAAGATTCAAAACAATTGATGTCAAAAGATTCCATATTGGAACAATACCTTTAAGTCAAGCCTTCATCTCTTTGTCTGTACGGTGGTACTAACCTGAGCTCTCAAGGTCTTGCACAACCTAGTTACAGATATCAATTACGCTATATTCACCTGTAAGATGAAATAAAGGGGAATCTTGATACGGGAGTATATTCTGAGATAGGAACCATAGTTAAGTCAAGTTCCTTAAATCCACATAACGTATCTTGGAACAATTGAGAAATGTGTCAAAGTTTAAAGTGGACAAATATATTGGCAATCTAGGTAAATTTGTTTAAAACTTAAAGTCATGAAAAAGGACAACAGTACTGGTGATATGTCTCAAGAAAACTGATACGATCCTTTAACGCAAACTCAACAAAAATATGTCTGTAAATATGTTTGTACATAGTTAGTGTTTTGATATTCATTTTCATAAAACCAAAAATATTCTATCTTTTTAGTTTCGACCACTGATGATTAAAAGCTAATTTTCGAAGTCTAGAGTTGCTAAACAAAATCTAAAAATTGATTGAAATTGTTCTGAATTTGAATAAATGGATCAGTTTGTTTTAAAATGTTTAATCAAGATCATTAATTTGAACTTGATAAATAAATCAGATTTCAAGGTCAATATTTTGGACTTGATTCACTAATAGGATTTATAACTGATAAGTTGATTAAAATTTGAAATAATAATGTCTTGGAGAAATTTCAAAGTTTGAATCTGAAATGTTTATTTGAATGTTTGAGGAACCTTGAAACAGGAAGTAGATTTGTAAAAGGGGAGCTGCATAATCATGTTGATTGATGATAACAGAATGCTTAAAGCAAGGGGGAGCATGTTGATTCAAGTTTTATCAAGACAAGCTCAAGAAAACAAAATAGGATTGAAGAATTTGAAGATCATGGACGTTAAAGTTATTCAAGAATTAAAGATCAGAGAATATTAAAGACTCTGGAGTTTTACTTGAAGACTGATGACTACGACAACATCCAAAGGGGAGTCTGTTGATGCATATGCCTGTTGCCTTCGTCATCGTATAATATCGAGTTTGTATGAGTTAGGGTTTAAAATGTTAGATTTAAAGTTATTTTGGTATGTATGTGTTCAAGTTCACACGAAGTTGTCAAGCGATGGACAAGTTCGTACGAAGTGCCACTTCATACGAACTTAGTCAATGGTCTTTTTGGTGCGAACTGGTTGGCCTATAAATAGCCGTCTTGGGTCTTTCATTTGTAACACTTTTGCGAACTATGCGGCGGAGCTCTGTCGTCTGGAAACTCAATGTACTTGATTTGGACTTAATAAACTGACATTTAATCTGCTAAACTCGTGTGTTTGTCATTATTACATGTAATTTCCGCTTGCATGGACTAGATAACAAAGTAGGTACCGTAACTAAGGAACGGATCGAACCTACACTCTTGTTAAAACAATGAAATAGAAGGATGAATACTATTATTTCAATAGTTAACTTTTGCAGTGGCTTTTAGTTAATAGAAAATAACAATCTTTGAACCATTCAAAAGTATGTGAGGCCTGTCTGGGGATCATGGTACAGTAGAGTGTCCTATGCTTACTCAAGAACAAGTTGAGTTCATTAATGGTTAAAACCGTGGTGCTACTAACCCATTCAACAATAACTCCACCTATAATTCGAATTGGTGTAGTAATAATAATAATAATAATAGTAATAATAATAATAATAATAATATATAATAATAATAATAATAATTGGCGTTCTTTCGGTGATCCCCCTGGTTTCCAATCAAGCAAAATCAAAACAGGGGGCAAGGGCGATTCTATAGTGGGGGTTCACAAAACCAAGGTCAGTTTGTTAGTGGGAATTCAAACAGGCAGTTCACCGGTGGGGGTCAAATAGGCAGTTTGCTAGCGGGGGTTGACGACTGTCGTGAGTGTCAATCAAAAACCTAAATAACCTAAATAGCTAGGGTAAGAAGGGTATCGAATCCAGAGGAGTCTGGTGGAAAGTGTTATGAATGAAGTACTAAAAACTAATTGCGAAAATGTAAATCTTGGTTGTTGAGGATTTGATTAACTAATAATTGCTAAGAAAATGAGTTTGTAAACAATTGGAGAGAACAATGGTTCCTCCGGATTTTAGATTCAAAGTAACGTTAATTACATGTTTAATCGTGACAATCACATAGACATAATTGTTTAATTTGATTAACGAGTTGTGATTACATAAAGACTACTTACTTCGGTTGCAAAACAATGGAAGGTTATCATATCAGTAATCAACTGAAATTACCAACCCTAATCCCTATCAAATATATCCTGATTCCTAGAACTCTCAGGAATTGAATGAATCAGAACCAAAGTTTAGATAAAATTAATCGATACGAGTCAAACAAATCAAAAGGTGAAAAGCATCGAATGCTATGATCACCTGTGTTCACGAATAAATTTAAACACATAAACACCTTAACTTACAAGAATCCTCCACCCGGAGGAAACCCTAAAAAGACTAGCCGTTCATTGTGGTTGGTTGATTGTCAATGGCTTGAATCAAGCTTGAAACCATCTTTGATCTAATTTGTCACAACCCAACCAATGGCGGAATCATCGGGGCGTAGCACTAACCGAATCAGATTGCTCAAGAGAATGAATAACAACTATTATTATGAAAATATTTTAAAGTCTAACTTCCCATACAATTAAACAAAATATTTCGAATAGTCAATACAGATTTCATGTCTCTCAAACAAAACTAATCCGAAACCAAGATTTTTGTGGGTTTCTAGCAATCCTATCTCTTTTCATCATACGATAATCCATCAACCTGTCACATACATTAAAATAAAAGTCAATACAATAATGTAAAGGTGAGCATATAGGTTTGCATAATAATAGTAGTTAAGCGTTTCGCATATCCGCATGACATACGTAAGAGATGTGAACTATGTTAACAGCATTTATACAAGTAACCAACGAACTGCGAGTGCGAGTCATGCGAACAAGTGTCCACGTACTAAAGAGAAAATAAAGAGAAAAGTAAAAGTAAGAGCCTTAACAACCCCAGGCCTCCGGGTGGCATGTCAACCTCTAGGTAGCCATCATGTTAAGGGTGGCATACAAGTCATCAAGCAAGTAACATACAATTCAACGATTTACGTATAGTCATGTATGAGCGGGTTGCGTTTTAAATCGTTTTGAGAGTTTGTGTGAAGTGTTTTGATATAGAGAACATATGTAAAACCCAAAAGTGCATTTAAGCAAAAAGGGGTCAAGTATACTCACTATGAGTGCGTAAAGAGGGTTGTACGAGCGGAGGAGAGCGATGAGAGTGCCGGGTCAGCTTGTAAGTAGGAACAGAAGTGCATCAGTCTTCCATAGTGCTGAATCGGTTGAAATGGAGTGACAGTGTGGGAGAAACTGGTCAGTACACACGAACTGTTACCAATTCGTACGAATTGGTCAATTCGTACGAATTGATTTGAGGTGCGAACTTGGTTGTTTCGTGTCCAAAATCGAGTGTTTTCGCGTTGTTTCTTCGGGAAATCGAGTGTCCATCCTTCCAACCTCAAGTTACTTAGCAAACCAAAAGCTGGGGAGGTCTTTTAGAGCAGTTTAGTCACTTATAGGAACTTGGGCTGGTTCGTACGAACTAAGCCAATTCGTACGAGCCAGTCTAGTTCGCACAAGTTGACTGTTTGCGTCTTCTACATCCGGAACTAAGTTTTCGTCTGAATCGATGTGATTTCGAGTCCTTTCATAACGTTTTAGAAACTGCTCCGTTCCACTGTTAAGTGAACGAATTATATGTCGGGTTAGATCATTTTTAGTCCAAAAATCGATTTTAAAACACTTTTAGTTGGATAAAACACTTTGTGCTTGAAACAACACGGTTTCTATATTGAGAAGCCAAAGCTAACTCAAACACACTCTTTCAAGTGTACATCCAAGGTAAAAAAAAGTTTTTGTGAAAAAGATGAAGATTTTCATAAACAGAGAAGTTTAGATGAAATCGGAGATAAAATCGTGTAAAATCGTAGTGGAAATCATTGTGTTTTGCGTAAAAAGGTGTTGTTCTTACTTAGAAACAGAGAAAAGCGAGGAGGAGAGATCTGGTGCGAAGTGGCAGCAAAGGAGTACGTGTGAGTGAGTTGTATTTATAGGGGAAGGGTAAAAATTTTCCAATTCGTACGAATTGGGATAATTCATATGAATTGGCAGTTCGTACGAATTGGCCAGACTCGAGCGAATCGTTAATTGGATAATTCATAGTGGCATTCGTCACGATTGGCCAGACTCGAGCGATCGTTCATTCACGTTGGCTGTGTTGTGATTTTGTTCGATTAGGTTAGTTAGGTTTTGTTCGTTATGCGTTTAGCGAGGCGTTAATCAAAGTAATGCGATAGAGCGAGTTGTGGAATGAGAGCATTGCGAGAGCGAGTATAAACCATAAAACGTAAAGCACACATAGCACATAAGGTAATGTAAAGTAACACAAATAATATAAATAACTACGATTCGAGTTTGCGTTGAGTGTTGGCGTTGAGAGTTGCGAGTATTAAGCAATTATTTGCGTTTGAATAAGCGGTATAAAATGTAATTAGAATAGGTCTCCCATTAATGTTCGAATCTCGGATTATAAAGCGGTTACAAAGAAATAATGGTTAAACAGATAACACCTGAAAAGTCGGGTTGTTACAGTCACCCCTACTTTAGGAAATTTCGTCTCGAAATTTAAGTAGTAGTAGTAACAAAGAGATGTGGATATTTAGCTTTCATATCACTTTCGAGTTCCCAAGTGAACTCGGCGTGACGTTTGCCTTCCCATCGGATTTTCACAATAGGAATGCGACTGCGTCGAAGTTTCTTGGTCTCTCGATCCATAATTCTACTGGCTTTTCCACGAAGTGTAGAGTCTCATTTATTTGTAAATCTTCAAGAGGTACAAGGAGATTTTCTTCAGCTAGACACTTTTTGAGGTTTGAGACGTGGAAAGTCGGATGTACGTTGCGGAGTTCGTCGGTAATTTGAGTCGATAGGGTACTTTGCCAAGTCTTTCCAGAATCTTAAAGGGGCCTATTTATCGTGGCACTAGTTTTCCTGTTTTTCCAAATCGGATCACTCCTTTCCAAGGTGAAACCTTTAAGAGAACGTGATCTCCAACTTCGAACTGTAGGGGATTTACGGCGTTTATCGTTGTAACTTTTTTGACGAATGCGAGCTTCAGGAGATTGTCTCTTATCTGGAGGATCTTGTCTGTTGTTTCTTGTATAATTGGGACCGGTGATTTGTGCTTCTCCATCTCGTGCCATACAATAGGCGATTGACATTTTCTACCATATTGTGCCTCAAAGGGTGCTATCTAAATACAAGTATGATAACTTTTATTGTACGAGAATTCTATTAAAGGTAATTGCAAATCCCAATTATCACCAAAATCTATGACACACGATCGAAGCATGTCTTCAAGGGTGCGGATCGTACATTCAGTCTGACTGTCAATCTGAGGATGGAATGCGGTACTGAGATTGTGAATAGTACCAAGAGAGGATTGAAAGGTCTCCCAGAGACGTGAGGTAAAGCGACCGTCGCGGTCAGAGATGATGTCACGAGGCGTCCCGTGTCGACAAATAACCTCGTCGGTGTAGATTTGTGCTAATCGTTCAACCTTATAGTCTTCTCATATGGCAATGAAGTGAGCGGATTTAGTAAGACGATCAACGATAACCCAAATGCTATGGTGACCAGAAATGGTGCAGAGAAGTTTTGTAATGAAATCCATAGCTATACTCTCCCATTTCCACATCGGGATATCAGGGCTGCTCGAGTAAGCCAGAGGGTCGTTGATGTTCGGCTTTAACTTTCGCACAAGTTAAGCATTTCCAGACATACAAAGCGATATCCTTTTTCATGTCCGACCACCAATACCTAGGACGAAGGTCCTGGTACATCTTGTCGGCACCGGGGTGAATGGAATGTCGAGAATATTTGGGTTGTACTTGATGTGTAGGTACTGAATATAGTACCCACCCCCTTCTGGACTCACATGAAGCGCTTGAAATCGAAGCTTTCGCTAGGTATATCATCCGAAAACCGAAACTAGGATATACAGAATTATTTTTGCCTATAACTTGGTCCGTGAAATTTAGATTGAGCTGAAATTTGTTATGGTGATGAGGTGTTAACAACAGTGTCCAAGTAAAATTTTAGAATTTTTGGAATTTTTTACGATTTTTGTGAATTTTTTACTTTTTTAACGAAAGAATTTCGCAACAATTATCAAACGAATTCAATAAATCACCAAAGTTTAAAGAGACACTAAGGAACAGATGGGAAATGTTCTGGGAAAATTTGGAGTCCATTGGTTGAGTTTTGATTTGGGTTAAAAATCCGTGTTTTTGCGAGTTTTCGGTAGCCGGGAACGCACCGAAACAAATCGGAAAAATCTTAAAATTCTGTGAGGAGTTCCTGGACATGTAAAAGGTGTTTTGGAATTGTTTTGGAATTTTTGGACCACTGATGCTAATTAATGTTAATTATTTGATTAAATAATGTTTTATAAATAATTTATTTAAATAGTTAAAATGCCAAACTAAGTTCCCAAATTTTTTTCTCAAAATATAAAGATTTTACTCAGTTATATAAAAGTTTACAAATTTTGTATTCAAATTATAGATTAAATGAAATTTATGGAATTAAAGATGAGTTATTTTAAATCAATTTCGGCGGTTTACCGTATAACGAACCTGGCGGAACCAGGAACTGACCCAACCCAACAAATACATAATTGGAACACCGGGAGTATTCGGGAGATTCCCAGGCAAATTGGGTACTATGTGTGTGTCATAAGACAGTTCGGGATAATTCCCGAGTTGAAAATGGAAACTCAAATTTGGGCAACCTAGACTCCCCAAACACTCAAACTCCCTTGATGGAAAGTTAATCATTCTTAAATAACCACGTGTTGGCACTATTGGTATTCCCGTACCATTATCTGAACACGTTAAACTACTGACTTTGGCTGGCACGCGAAACGGTGCCCGGAAGCCAAACTGAAAACTAATACTACCCTGACGTCCATCACCATACCAGTGTCCTGTAGACTCAATCCAGAGTAAAAACTCATGACCAGATCCAAGTTATAACCATTACCAACTTAGATACTGATTTGAGTCCATACTTGCATGTGCGTTATTAAAGTTGATCCAGTTGCTTAATCACTCATGTGTTGAGACCACTACTCGCACTGTGAGTTTCATTTCCCCACTTTTGAATGATTTTACTGTTTTCTGGGAACTTGCATGTTATAAACTGTGTTGATTACACCAATCTGGGAGTGAGTTTTACTCTCCCACTTTTAAACTATGATATGGTTTCTGAGATGATTGGCATGTTACGAAACTGTGTTAATTGAACCAACGTACAATGTGAATTATCTAACACGCGAACTACATCCCCACTGCAAGACAAGTGATTAACGTAAGCCTGTGGACAGTGGATAGTACTATCGGTTTGACCAACCTAGTGCCACGACTGACGGTGTGTCGGCACTAGGCTACTGCACTCGTCCTAATTTGGTTGTGTTGTTAGGCATAACTACTATGGGGCGTTGAACTGCACGTGACGCGGTTGATGGGCCGGGAGTGTATGGGATGACACGGCCCGGGGAAAAAAGTCAAGGTTTCACTTGTATACTCGTGTAATTCCATCTGTGACTAAGACTGTGACCAGTGCAATTAAACTTGTTAACACATATTGTTACACAACAATTAAACAGTGGAACTCACGCAGCATTTAGCCACCCTTTTTAAAACTAACATGCATTTCAGGTAAAACTAAACATGAGTAAGGAGCGTGCGTGTAGATGGCTTTGGTAGTGAACTATAGCAGAATAAGAGCTGTGATAGCTCGTAGTACCGTACTTGAACTTATGGTTTGTAATATGATACTAATAGTATGTTGTAACCGAGGTTCCCTTTTTATGTGATATCATGTTTTTAAATTATCGGGAATTACCATGTGTCTGCCGCACCCTGCAATTGTCTTCCGCTGCGAGTCGGGGTGTGACATAATTTCTCTTGGGAACATCAACCTGCCCATCCAGTTTCCCAAGCCTTAATCTCGTATGCAACCGCCATTCATTACTTGAATGTTGCATACTACCAACATACAATGTGCACCTGGGTGATACTCGCCCTGATGGGCTTTCGTTGTCGGTTTACCATTATTCTGTATCATCGTAAGGTTTAGGTCCTTGATGAGCATGCCCAACTGCCATACCTTCGAACCTTCTAGCAACAACTGAGGTCTATCGTCAGATTCCCCCCATCTTTAGATGCGGGATCATACCTCTGAAATATTCACAAAAATTAGTAACATTAAAATTTAATATGAGCCCGTATTATAATACAAGTCATCCCATAATACTCGTTAATACATGCAACTCATCATTAATATCGGTAAGTTATTTAGGCCTTAGGCCGCCTTAACTGTTTTTGGTTCGTGATCAAGTCTCGGGTCAACATGAATCTCCTCTTAAGAGCACCAAGGTTGAGTTTGAATGTGACACCATATTCAGTTCTCTCAATCCACGACTCTGATACCAATTTGTAATGCCAGAAACTTAAAAAAAACGATATAAAATACTTTGCGGAAAATAAGCCCAGATTTTTTCCCTGACATTACGTAATAAAGGATACTATTCCCAAAACCTACTAATCCACATAACCGGATTAAAAAACACATTTACAAACAAACATTTAGAAAACTTTGGCCATGACCCATTTGCAAAACGACCAATCCTTACGAAAACAAAACCTGCTTAACAGCCAAAGTTTATATAAAACAAACATAACCTATTACCACATTGACATACTAGCATTTCGCTAAAACAAACGTTGGACTTAAACTCCAAAATAGAAATAATTAAGTCTAATTGGCCAAAAGGAAACCCATATACTTAGTGAACAAAATATCACTAAATCCACCTACCGTTGACCCGCTTCCAAGACTTGATCACTTCCGCCTTTCTAATACCCCTATCCGTAATAAACATTACCATATCATTAGTGTCGACCAAGAAACTATGGTAAGTATAATAATAACAACTATACTGATTGAACCGAATTATTGGTGATCGACTTGTGAGTTGTTTTCTTCTTTCACGATTCCGGTTCAAGCCACCCTGTTGATTCTCATGACTTATCACCTACATTGAAAACATCAAAAAAGTTAACGTTTGCTAAGTGAGGACTCATAATATGATTTTGTATCAAACATAACAGAGTATTCAATGCTCCTAACGCCAACGAAACAATGTCGAGCCACCACTTCATTATCTCGAGTCACGCATTTCGTGACTTTCTCCATTCTAATCCAGGCGCCCTTCTTTTATCCACATCTCATGTATATCCCTGCTAATATAGAATCAAGGACATTTCAAAGTAAAAATCAAACCACTTTGGCCAATATAAACAAAATGGTAAACCGCCACATAACTATGTTGTAACTTATTAGACAACATATACGATTATCAAAAATCATTATTCTAAAATAATTCATACATGTATTCATAACATACTCAAATAGGTTATATAGTTTTAACGACACAAGTGTCATTCATTCATGAGCACTACTAAATGAACACATGTTTTTGCACATGCAAGTTACAACGCCCATGACTTCTTAATTTCGCATCCATATTCATGGAATCACTCACTTCAACTCATGTAAAAATATATAACTACATTGAGGTTTAAAACAGCAACATAATCACATCCGATCGGTTCCTTATAAATTCACTAAGATTACGCAAATACTATAAAATCTATGTTTTTCACTCAGCTTTACGCGGCTGTACTAATTCAGTATTTCCCCCTCTTTACAATGGGTATTTCGCTTCTTTAAAAATTCTTAGTAACGGTGACGCCAAGACCTTTCCGTGGATATAAAATACACCCTGAACGGACATTTGGTTGATTTTCTATGAATTTTTAAAGACTGACAAAAATCTGAAAATAAGTTGAATGTTCAGCACTTGGATTCTCGACCCATTAAATTTTTGTACTCTTTATTGATGGGTTTCAACTCCCAAAACATCACTAGAACAATACGTTATTGTTAAGTTAAACCATATTCAATAAGTTGTATTAAATAATAAAACCTAAAGCCAAATTTAAATCAATACGACTCCAATCACATTTGAGTCACTCATCTTCGCCCGTAGGAGTTTTGTTGCTTTATCATTCGTTTGGCTCATTACCATCCAAACTTTTTGTCACCTATCGTGACAAGAAATCAAACTTGCAAACCATTAGAACACATAACATGGACATTCATGTCATAATAACTAAGTATTTATCCACACATCATCAATCATGCTTCTAAATCATTTTTTACCCCAAACTTGTAATTAATTTATTACCACGCGTTTGACCCGTTATCACTCATCTATATTTAAACATAACTTCAGGTCAAATTTACCAATCCAAAATACACTGTTTAACAACAAGCAATGGTCACCAAGTTAAACCCAAATACCCATTCCACTCGTTTAGGTGATTAAGTGAAAATAACATTTACATGTGTACTTTATGTTAATCCCATTCAGCATTCGATTCGTCGAAGCTTTATGTTTACTAAACATCAATAGATTATGAGCAAATCAATTTATATCATGTAGACATCAAAAGTTGTATAACTTCTTTATACTTCCCAATAGTACTACTGTTTTTCATGTTTTTAAAATAAAATCACCATTGCTTTAAGGTTGTCAATTTCTACTCGGATTTGTCTGCAACTTCACACATGGTTTCCATATACTCTATCCTAATCACCAGTAATAAATTTGACCCCAAATCATAACATGCAACATGAATCCATATCTCAAAAGTTACAATCAATCAGTTTAGCATAAAGACTATGGTTGTTCAACACCAAAATCACACACAATTACCCCCAATATCGTGGGTTTGAACAACAATCACGAAGAACACTTACTTTGAATTTCATCAACATAAAGTTAAGAAATCACTTACGAAAGCCCTAGAAATCGAGTAAGAATGGTAGAATTGAGACCTTAGTCTCCCAATTTCATGATTTCCATGATCAATTTGGCCTCATCCCTCCTTAACTAAGCTTGCATCGCACAGGGCTTCCCTCTTCCCTTGGTCATGTTTTTTTTCCTATCATTTCTTTTTATGATGTTTATCCCCCTTAGAGAATATATAATTTCTTTTATCACCATAACTATTGATTTTAATTAAGTTTAACCCCCTTGCAATATAAATATCTTCTTATAAAACTATATCATAGTACTTTTTTTTATTAAAAAGAACATAAACTCATTTTAGAGATTAAATTTTTTGCATTAAGAATGTACTTTTAATGTCATAAAAATCAGGATGTTACAAAATACACAAGAATTTATTACTAAAAATCAAATAAATAATAGATAAAATATTACTAAAAAGTAATTATTAAAAAAAGCTTAAATACTATTCTTGGACATTGTTAAAAATAAAAAACGATTTATGAAACTATTCGTACACGCTTTCCAATTATTATATATAATATATATATATATATATATAATATATATAAACATGGGAAAGGATATAGAAAACCCACTTGTGGTGAGAAAACCTAGGAAAGTCAAAGCTCCCGACATTTTTTTATTTTGAAAATTACACATGTAATATACATGTTTTTAAGGGTTTTGAGAAAAAAAAATCAAAAAAGCGCCGACTAGATTTAAAAAAAAATAAACAAGTTTTTGTGTAACATATGTTACAGTCGCGTTGCTGAAAACTTGTTTATTTTTTTTAAATATCCACTCGGCGCTTTTTTGATTTTTTTTGCTCAAAACCCTTAAAAACATGTATATACATGTGTGATTTTTTTCAAAATAAAAAAATGTTGGGAGCTTTGAGTTTTCTAAGTTTTCTCAATTATAAGGGTTTTCTCCATATACTTACATTATATATATATATATATACAACCCCACACTATTCGTTTACCCACGCAATGCGGCGGTGGCGATAATCCACAATGTGGTACTCTTATCTATTAGTTTATCAATCCTTTCGTGACACATTGTATAGCACTTTCGTTAATTTTGTTATTTGTATGGTATTTTACAAATGTTTATTGTTTTATTTGTTGGATCGGTTCGGTTATAGATGAATATTATTTGTATAACATTTTACAAATGTATATTTTTGGTTATTGCACATTCGGTTATCCGTGAATGTTTGTTGTTTTATTTGTATATGGGTCGGTTTGGTTTTCACCTATACTGTAACCGAAACCATTTCAAAGTCTGGTAAGGTGCTAAACTGGTAGAAATCTAATTGACAACGGGCTGGGAGCTAATCTGTAAAATCTGATAAGCCAAAACGATTAGAAGTTCATTAATTTGAAACTTGATTTTGAGAAAAACCAACAGTTTGTTCATAACGCGTCAAACCGAGGTCATTAACTTGGACTCGATAGACAAATCGGTTAACCAAGATCATTAGCTTGGACTTGGTCAATTGAGTGGATTGTTAAAACTGGTAAAATTTGAAAAGTTCAGGGTCTAAATTGAAAATTTTGAAATTTTTGAGTTTGAAAATGATCAAGTTCGCGCGGACTTGTAATCAAGTTCGACTGAACTTGTATATGCTTGAAAACTGTTATCAGTTGATAAGTTCGCCCGGACTTGTTAACTAATCTTAACTGATTGGATTAACAAGTTCGCCCGAACTTGTTAAGTATATATAGATCATAAGTTCGCCCGAACTTCATTATCAGTTTTCATCATCATCAGAGCGCACTTAGCGATTTTAGGCGATTTTCGAAATTGGTAATCTGGTGTCGAATTGCTGCCAAAATTGAGAGTGATTTGTGGTGATATACACACTATTTATCATGGCTTTGGTGAGTGATTTGGATTTGGACCGTATTTTGACCGAGTTTGAACATGTTAGATCTGAAATGGACATAAGAACACGTTTTAGGGTGTAAGTATTGAACAATAAAACATGTTAAACAAACATAATCGACCATAAATGAATCATCAATTTGGTCAGAATGGCATGCATATGATGTTTGCAGGTTTTTGATGAAGATGATGACAAGTTCGCCTGAACTTGTCAAATGGTTCTTTGAACCAAGTTCGGCCGAACTTGTCCTCATGATAAACTGTTATAAATATCATAAGTTCGCCCGAACTTGTATGATAAAAATTTCAAAATTTAAAATGATAACAAGTTCGTCCGGACTTGTTTAAATCTGCTTCAAAATTGAATCTTTACAAGTTCGCCCGAACTTGTTTAGAATTGATCATTTGCTAAAGGCAAGTTCGCCCGGACTTGATGGTCTGTAATGTTTATATGTTTTAAACAAGTCCCCCGAACTTGATGTGTAGGTTTATGAAAATTGTAAAATTTCGACTAATTTTTTCTCGATTTACGTGTTTGCAGAATATTCAGCTCTCATTCAACAAATTCCATAACACGTGCATAATGTTCGACAAAACAATCTGTCCATCCCTGGAAGCATTTGATAGCATTCTCGCATTTATGGAACATATTCCGATACACAAGGGATTACGGAAAAGACAGTGGTTTACAGGTCGCACGTATACAGATTTTGGAATTCAGCGGCTATGAATGAAGATGATACAGTGATCAAATCAGTAGTTCGTGAAGGAAATGAAGACAAGGAGATTACTGTTACTGAAGCTGATATCCGGAAAGTTTTGAACTTCAACGATGCAGCAAACGATCTGATGATGCTCGATGAAAGAATGGTTAGAGGATGTTTTTGCCGAATGGATACAAGGGGCACGTTAATGAATCTACTTTGAAGAAAGGATCAGTTCCTAACCCCTACAAGTTCCTGATGCACGCAATTATACACGCATTCAGTCATCGAAAGGCTGGATTAGATAATGTGCAAGATTACATGGCTTGTATGGCCACGATGCTTATTCTAAACAAGAGATTTAACTTTTCGAAGCTGGTTTTTACGCATATGAAGAACAATATGGGATCGAATAGGCTCGTGATGTATCCAAGATTTGTACAGATGTTGATCGATGACAAATTCAAGAAGATAGCAAAGGATCCCAACGACATCTTATATCTCAGTCACTTGGATGATACTACTGTCAAGAAGCTGATAACGTTCCAAAAGCAGTCCTCAGCACCTATCGCAAAGCCTTTGTTTGGTGATATTGCTTCGGAAAATTACGTCGCACCACCAGAGTACAAATGGTGTAAAGATGATAGCGGTGATGAAAATGAAAGAAATGCTGAATTAGAGTGGCTATCTACATTCAAAGAAAAACGCAGCGACCGGCTTCTAAAGCAGGTGGTGATTGAAGAGAAAAAGAAAACTTCACGTAAAACAAAGAAAGTCGAAACTATATTGATTGACGAAGAGGAGCCTGTTTATATTCAAACTGAGGCTGGTTCGAGTGCTGCAGTAGTTATTGAAAGTCAAGAAGCAGACAAAAATACACAGGAAGATGATGTGATTTCTGCTACATCTGATAATGACGAAGATAGCGATGATTCGTTAGAGAAGGCTACAAAGAAATCAATCGCCAAAACAGCTGCTGAGAAAATTAAAGAAACAGATGCAGATTATGAACTGGAAATTGAAAATGGTTCAGATGAGGAAGACCAAAGAAGATAGCTAAAAGAGTTAAGTCTTCTGCAACAGATGTATCAACGAAGACTACAGGATCTCCGAAAACAAAAGGCAAGAAAGCTCAAAAGCCAAAAAGCCGCCGATACGTTGGTCAAAAGAAAAGCACAGAAGTCCCACAAGAACCTTCTGTTGCAAAAGATACAGGAGTTACACAAGAACCTCCTACGGCTGCAATAATTCAAACTGCTGAAATTCAAGAAACGATAGTACAGTAAGGAGTTACACAAGAACTTCCTGAGTCTGAATTGCTCGAAATTCCAGTCATACAATCACAAGATCCTCCAACAGCTTCTCAACCTGAAAGTTCTATACACCGAGGAGTACGCCAAAGTCTACACCAAAGACTACTCCGAAGTCAAAGTTATTTGGAGATATTCCTAATGAGCCGATTGATATTCAGGATTTAAATGATTTCTTTCCAGAATCAGATGTCGATGAACTTGAAAAGCGTGTTAAAGTTCTGGAAGATAAAGTTGCAAAGAATGAAACAGAAAAAGTTGCTTTGGAAAGTCTGGTGAAACAAAGCGAGGTTGAAAAGGAGATTCTGAGCGACAAAGTCAAATTCTTGGAAGGCGATAGAGGTTATATGAAGGCATTGATTGAAAGTTTCAAAGATGCAAATGAACAATTGCAGAAAGAGATAGCTGAATTACGATCGGAAAAAGATACGAATGATCGAAGATTTTCTAGGCTTCAGAAAGTCTTATCTAACAGTCTGGGAATCGATTTCAAAGAAAAATATGCTAGATTGGATCTGTAGGAAGAAAAAGAGAAAGCAGAGAAAGAATTGGCTGAACAAGGGAAAGGAAAGAATGTGATAGAAAGTATGCCTGAGATTACAGAATAAATAGTCGAATCTGCGAAAGCTTCTGAATCTACTATTTCAACAGAGACAGAAACTGAAAAGAAAGACGATGAAGAAGCTGAAGATAAAGATGATGATGATGAACATGCAGATGATACTAAAGACGACTCCGATAACGATGATGGTGATAATAATGATCAGGGAGGAGTTGGTTTGAAAGTGATTGATGCCAAAGTGTCTGATGAATTTGATTTCTCTTTGTTGTTAAATGATGATGTTAACAGAATGGAAGATCAAAGCCAGGGGGAGCAGACATGGGAAACAGGTCAAAAGGATGATGTTGATATGATAGATGTTATTACTACTGCAAATCTTGTTGCTGCTATACCTACAAAGCCGATGATTCTTATGTTGGAACACGACGTTGAGGAAGGCGAATATGTGCATAATTACTCAAAGGAAGATCTAGCAAAGTTGATCGATGTTGATGCTGAAACATTTGATTTCGACTTTGAAGAGCAAGTGATGAATGTCAACACGTTTGAGCTGAATGAATATTGTTACAAACGTCGATCTGATGCTGATGATTACAACAAGGTAATTATAGAAGATTGGTCGTCAGGCGATGAGAAAGACGAAGTAGATAAGTATACAGGTTTGAATACATACAGTTTTCCAACGTTCGAAGAGATGTACGAACAGTTGAATGAAGATCTGCTAAAAGACATGATAGCTGAGTCTGTTCGAGAAGGAAAGATCGCTAAACCAATGACGAAGGAAGAGATTGCACCAGCTAAGAAGTCCTGGCTCAAAGAAATGCCAAGAGATCGAAAGTTTTGACGTCCATTAGCATTCTTACCAGAGATGCCGATGTATCATTGGGAGATATACTCAGTTGGGGTTTGTTTAAAGAACTAAATGTCTACGCCATCAAAAGAGAGTTTGGGGTACAATACTTCCGATATTTGGCGATTTGAAAACACTACCGTACTGAGATGTGGAAGAGTTGGTGCAGACAAGAAATGTTACATAGTAGGAAAATGATCACGTTTGAAGTGAGCAAGGCTTTAAGTACTGGAAACCGTTCATTCCGAAGCGTCGAATCAAAACAAACAAGAAGACTGGAGAAAAGATATCACGTTGATTATGAAGCGTCCAAGAGCAATGAGGAACATGCCCCTAATGCTGATTGAACAAGATTTACATCCTCTGTTTAAGTGGTGGCAACTAGATCCTACAACGTGTGAAGCAGTGATTGTGCTAAGGTTTGAAGATCATTTGGATATCACTCAGAAAAGGTTGAAATGTTTCAGACAGAAGGTTTAAGAGGGTTATGGAGAACGATTCGAATACTAGACCCGATGTGGCTAGTAAATTGCTCTAAGGAGGATATTAAATGTCTATTCTTCAGTAAGATATGCTATGAAGGGTCGTGAATGTTTGTTACGCGCATGGAGTAAATTCTGGAAGAATGTGGGAATCCAGTTGGAGAGAGTTAGAGCGCAAAGAGTTTTTGAAAGAGGAGAAGCGTATTGAACGTATACATGAAATGGGTAGGGAGGTGAGACTCAGACGTTTTCAATTCATGACTAAAGTGCCACCTACTGACCAAACACCAATTCAGAGCAAGAACGTAGAAAGAAGCCAATCAAGAACTTTTTTGGACGCGTTAGACAGAGATAGAGCTTTGAAGACTGATCAAGACGAAGACGACATCCAAGGGGGGTCTGTTAGTACATAATGTCTATGTCTTAGTCTTGGATCGAGTCTGTTTAGTTTGGGCTAGATTATGCTAGAAATGTAGTATTTATGTAAGTAGTATGATCAAGTTCGCCAGAACGAACTTGTCTATTCCCCAAGCGAACTTGTCACACTATAAATAGGTGACTTGTGTTTTTCATTTGTAACTTCTGCAACTTTGTCACTTGTACGACGAAGCTCTGCCCGATCTGGATTTGACATGTATTTGACATTTAAGATCAATAAACAATAATTAAATGAGTAATCTTTGCATATTCGATTAACACGTCATATAGTTTCCGCCTATACAAACGTTAGATACCAATTTAGGTTCCTATGCTTATAATGGAGCGATCTACATTAAATATGATTAAATGTTTTAAGTGTAATAGATTGGGAAACTTTTCTAGAGAGTGCAAGAGTCAAATAAATAACTTTGCACCAAGGATTACATATCCTAGTCAAAGAACTCAATCTAATAAAAATAACAGTTTTTTCCCAAAATACAAAATACCCCTGGACCAAATGTGCAAAACACAACCCATTTTGCACAAACCATGAATCCTGTACCTGTGCTTATGTACCTGCACCCCAAATTCCTCAGGTTCAGTATGTCCAAATGCCCATGGCACATGTTCAATCACCCCAAGCTACTCATGCTCCTTCACCAGCAGAGCCTAGTCAACAAAGTTTCTTCACACAAGGCTATGTTAACTGTAGTAGCTTGCCAGAGAATTTATCATATAAAAACTTTGCTTTAATTGCAATAGATTGTGATGAATATGAAAAAAAATTGTTTTATAGTTATTGAGAATGGCTTAGGTGATGTAGATTCAGTTCAAACTGCTTTCGGTGAAGAGATTTTTGGTGAATCTACTGAAAGCTCTGTTTAAATATCTGTTGGTGACCATGTGCAAGTAGAAAGGATGGATGAAAAATGTTCCAAAAGTTCCATTGATTGCTTGAGTGTCAATCAATTTGAATTGGCTGCCTCAAAGGTATCTCCTAAAACTCTTAAAGAGTGTGTTCAGAAAAATGCATTATAGTTTTTGCTAACATAAAAGAGGTGAATGAAAACCTCAGAGAAGTAACAATTCAGTGAACTTATTCTTGAAAATTTGTAAAAAAGATTTTAAAACGAGAATAGCTGAAAAGACCTTGAATTAAGTAGTGTGAAACATGAAGCATCTATAACCAAGGACCAACTCTAGTCGATGATAGAAAATACAAAACTGCAAAAAGGAGTTGGAATCCCCACAGATCACCTGTGAAAAATGAGTTGAATCTTGTCAAGGTTATGAGATGCTTCTAGAAAAAACAAATCAAGAGCAATGTGAAGTTTGGGGTTGGTTTTAGAAAATGTGACCAAGAACAAGAAACCAAAGCTTCCATTGACTCTAAGATGGTTGAAGTTATACCAACCACATCATCTGGGAAAGAAATTATAATCACTGAACCCAGTGGCAAGAAAATAACTCTTGAAAAGCCACTAAGCTCCATTCAAGTTGAAAAACTAAAGTATGAGTTCAAACCTACTTGGTCAGATGAATGTGATTTCAAGAAAATTTCAAACTCATTGATTTTACAAACTTAATTGGCCGTTAACCGACCCAAGATAAAAATCATTCCTCTTACCAACTCTCAAACAAATGTCAAAGCATTTGTTTCTAAAAAGAGAGATAATGTTAAGAAGAAAGAGAAGGTTTCAGCACTACAATGTGATTTTTGTCGGAACAAATCATATGGCAAAAGACTGTTTTAAGTTAAAAGCCTATGATATTAATAAAACAAACAATGTATGTGAATCTACTCCAGGGTGCACCATTTGTGGAAAATTCAACCACTTGACCAACAATGCACTTTTCTTAGACCAGTTGATGTAAATCAAAGTAGGTCAAGAAAGAAAAAGAACTTCAAAAGGGAAGATGTGCCTGATAATGAGAATTCCCAATCTATTCCCAAAAGAGTTGAGTGAGACCACACGCTTCACCCACAAGAGTCAAACCAACATCTTGCACAGAGGTCAGGTCACACCTCTATTGTACCACAAAACCAACTGCCCAGAGGCTATGGGAAACCACCATGTAATTGGGTACCTTACAGGTATGTAGAACCTGTACCACAGTATCAAAAGCCAAGGGTAAACATGCATCCTCATGGGTATCAACATCTTGTTGGAAATGGTCAACTTCCCATTGACCTAAGTGTGCAGGTACTTCTAGAAGGTCAAAAACATCTGTTGGAGATTGTACAAAACTCCTTGTGACCAATGACCAATCCCAAAAAGCCGTTTGTGGATGAAACCACCAAATCCAAAGAAGGTAATGCTTTGGACCATCTGCAAGAATAACACATTCATCACCATCTGCAGGAAACCACTGCTAGTAATTTAAAAATGCTAAAAAAAGTTTATCTATACATCTATCTTTTATCCAAATAAAAGACAAAAAATTATTCTGAAAAACATCATAATCTTTATTTCCATATTGTTTTATGTTGTTTCAAAAATAAAAAAAACAAAAAGTTATTGTTTAAAATCATGAAAAGATTGACAAAATCACCAATAACTCAAAACTCTTTTCAAAAGAGTAGAACGGTTGTTTTATTGGTTCAAAAGTCTGCTGAAGTGTGATAACCACTGTTTAAGGCAAAAGAACCACTTTTCAAAACAACTGTTTGACTTCAAAAGTCAAAACAAAAGTCAAACAAGGCCATTGTTCCATTTAAACTTACCACAGTTTTCTTCAAAACTTTGTTTAACCCTATAAAGGTTTAAACAAAGGTTTGTTCAAAACTCTGTTGAACAAAAGTCAAACAGATGTTTCAAACCACTAATCATGTTGTTCAAAGGTCTGTTGAGCATCACAGGGGCTTAAACATATTTTTGAAAAACAAATCTTTGATATCTTCCTCAAAGGGTTTTCTTATAGGAGCCGCTTTCTAAACAGAGGTATGCTACGACAAATAGGAACTGAGCACGTGGACAAAAAGGGTAAGCATTATCCATTATGGCATCCCTGTTCCCTTAACCCTATAAAACCCCATGAGAAACAGAGTATACATATATCCTCCATTATTAAAAAATTCAAAAGCATTAAAAAAGAGAAAAACTCCGAATTTGCTTCCATCAAACTCTGCTTTCAATCAAAAGATTTTCTCTAAGGATTTTCAAAATATTTGAACAGAAAGTTCTTCATGGCTCTCTACTTGAATACCCCTCACAACTATCTACCTTACCATGTAAAGCATAGCAATAATACGGATTTTCACTCCAACATTAACATCATTAGTTCATCAAAATACCTTTACATACTCATCGCAGACGCACCCATCTATCTCGCCGCACTCAAAGAATTTTGGGCAAATGCAAAGCTATCTTTGAAAAACAAAAATGCCCTTTTTCATAACCTCCACCACTAATAAAGAACATGTGGAAATCACTTCAAAATCCATATCCACCATGTTTCACTTAGAGGATTTGACAGGTATAGAAACTTACCCCAAAAATGAATTAAATGTTGAGTTCATAGAAAGGGGATATGAAGGTCAAATGGTGGGAGCAACACTTTATAAACCAAATTTCCCACTTGAAATGAAATTCTTTTTCTATACTCTCTTGGTTTGCCTATCTGCTAAAACCACTGCTTTTGACGAAACACCCCTAAAAACTTAGTACTTGGGGTATGATATCTTGAGAAATTCAAATCATAAGCTATCCCAGATACTATTTTTAGATTTGGTAGAAAATTTAATGGCAATCAAGAGAGGCACTTGCAACCTTAAAATGTGTTCTCATCTATCTAAGGCTATTAAGCTTCTACCTTAAAATTGTTTTAAGACAAGAAAGTTTTGAACAAGTGAAGCACTAAAAGGTAACAGTCTTTCAAACGGAACTTTTACTCGCATGATGACCAAAAACCAAGAAAATGTGGTAAATGAAAACATTTTAGAAAATCAAGCAACACATGTTACAACATCTGTTGCTGAGCCCACTACTCCTGGTGACCATGATGCCCATCCCAGCACTATGGAACCACACCAGACATTTCCATACAAACCACTTTTATATCCATCCCCAAATCCATAAGAAAATAAAAAAGAAAGGATCTCTAGAGGTTGAGATGCCAGAGATACATGTTGTAACACAAACACAACTAACATCTGTTGTTACTTCGTCACTTGATTATCTCTACTCAAGCCCTTCTCCCAATGCTGCTTCTCTTGCTACACCTCCACCCACTTCAATATTCCCATCACCTAAAAGGACTTCTCAAAAGAAAACCAACATCACTACCCCCACAACACCACCACAAAAACATAAAAACCACAAACCAGAACTAGGAGAACTATATTCATTGTCCAAGATGATGATGAAGAAAATCCTGATACAACTCCTATCCAAACAAAAACTACCACCACTACAACCACTGCACTCACCATCCATTCACCTACCACACTTCGACCCAATTTACTTGACTCATTGGAGTTGGAACATTTCTCAAAAGAGATAGAATCCTTCTACTCCACAACTGACATAAGCAAAGTGACTTTTCCTTCCCTTAGAAGATATAAAAAGCCTAAGAATGTACAACAGTGTCTGGACCTAAAGCTCAAACTAGCTGAAAAATATTGATGCTTTCAAAAGCAAAGGAAAGAGTGATAAGGAGGCAAGACAAATCTTATTTACAAAATTCACCATAGTGAATAAACTTGAAGATTTTGCCAATAATGTCAGTCAAAGGGCTTCTCAAGGACCAAGTAGCAACCCTAACCTGAAAAAAGAATTAAAGGAAGACTATATGGATTTTGTCATGTATGCTTCAAGAGCTCAATTCACTCGATGGACTGTAGAGGCCCTTCTAGAAGAAACAACCACAATTGAGATGCTAAAACTCAATCCAGATATCATGCCCACTCTTCCCAACTAGGTTGTAGGAAGAAAACCTATTGACTTAAAAGCAGTTGAATGGTATTATCTTATTAGTGTTTAGAATAACCTAGATCAGTTGTTACGATTTGAACAAATATTTGCAAACATTTGTGGAATCTTTTCTTTTAAAAACGTTAGATGCCACTATCAGGGTGATGTCAGCCAATCACTCAAGAAAGCTTTCATACTTAGTATGAATAGATGAAACATGTTGGTGATCTATTTCTCACACTTTTCACCTTTTCTCTTATACGAACTGATTTGTTTACGTGATAGAATCCTTCTACTCCACAAGTGACATAAACAAAGTGAATTTTCCTTCCTTTAGAAGATATAAAAAGCCAAAGAATGTACACGAGTTCCTGGTCCGTAAAGCTCAAACAGGATTAAAAATATTGCTGCTTTCAAAAGCAAGGGAAAGAGTGATAAGGAGGCACAACAAATCTTATCTGCAGAATTCACCATAGTGAATAAACTTGGAATTTTTTTTCAAAAATGTCAGTCAAAGGGCTTCTCAAAGACCAATTAGCAACCCTAACCTGAAAAAAGAATTAAAGGAAGACTATCTGGATTTTATCATGAATAACAAACCATACAAAGCTTCAAGAGCTCAATTCAATGGATGGTCTGTAGAGGCCCTCCTAGAAGAAACAACCACAATTGAGATGCTAAAACTCAATCCAGATATCAAGCCCACTCTTCCCAACTAGGTTGAAGGAAGAAAATTTGTTGGCTTAGAAGTGGTCGAACGGTATTATCTTATCAGTGCCTGGACCTAAAGCTCAAGCAGGCTGAAAAATATTGCTGCTTTTAAAAGCAAGGGAAATAGTGATAAGGAGGCACAACAAAACTTATCTGCAGAATTCACCATAGTGAATAAACTTGAAGATTTTGCCAAAAATGTCAGTCTAAGGGCTTCTCAAGGACCAATTAGCAACTCTGACCTGAAAAAACAATTAAAGGAAGGCTATCTTGATTTTATCATGAAAAACAAACCATACAGAGCTTCAAGAGCTCAATTCATTAGATGGTATGTAGAGGCCCATCTGGAAGAAACAACCATAATTGAGATGCTAAAACTCAATCCAGATATCAAGCCCACTCTTCCCAACTAGGTTGCAGGAAGAAAACTTGTTGGCATAAAAGCGGTTGAACGATATTATCTTATCAGTGTTTAGAATAACCTAGATCAGATGTGAGGATTTGAACAAATGTTTGCAAACATTTAAGGAATCTTTTCTGTTTGGAATATTGGATGCCACTATCAGGGTGATGTCAACCAATCACTAAACAAAGCTTTCATACTTAGTATAAATAGATCAAACCTGTTATTGATATATTTATCATACATTTCACCTTTTCTCTTATACGAACTGATTTGTTTACGTGATAGAATCCTTCTACTCCACAACTTACATAAGCAAAGTGACTTTTCCTTTGCTTAGAAAATATACAAAGCCTAAGAATCTACAAGAGTGCCTGGACCTAAAGCTCAAACAGGCTAAAAATATAGCTGCTTTCAAAAGCAAAGGAAAGAGTAATAAGGAGGCATAGCAAATCGTATCTGCTGAATTCACCATAATGAATAAACTTGAAGATTTTGCCAAAAATGTCAGTCAAAGGGCTTCTCAAGGACCAATTAGCAACCCTAACCTGAAAAAGGAAATAAAGGAAGATTATCTGGATTTTATCATGAAAAAGAAACCATACAGAGCTTCAAGAGCTCAGTTTAACGGATGGTCCGTAGAGGCCCTTCTGGTAGAAACAACCAAAATTGAGATGCTAAAATTCAATCCAGATATCAAGCCCACTCTTCCCAACTAGGTTGCAAGAAGAAAACCTGTTGGCTTAAAGGCGGTCGAACGGTATTATCTTATCAGTGTTTAGAATGACCTAGATCAGATGTTAGGATTTGAACAAATGTTTGCAAACATTTATGGAACCTTTTCTGTTAGGAATGTTAGATGCCACTATCAGGGTGATGTCAGCCAATCATAAACAAAGCTTTCATACTTAGTATAAATAGATCAAACCTGCTAATTATTGATCTATTTATCATACATTTTACATTTTCTCTTATACGAACTAATTTGTTTATGTGATAGAATCCTTCTACTCCACAACTGACATAAGCAAAGTGTCTTTTCCTTCCCTTAGAAGATATAAAAGCCTAAGAATGTACAAGAGTGCCTGGACCTAAAGCTCAAGCAGGCTGTAAATATTGTTGCTTTCAAAAGCAAGGGAAAGAGTGATAAGGAGGCACACCAAATCTTATCGGCAGAATTCACTATAGTGAAAAAACTTGAATCTTTTGCCAAAAATGTCAGTCAAAGGGCTTCTCAAGGACCAATTAGCAACCCTAACCTGAAAAAAGAAATAAAGGAAGACTATCTGGATTTTATCATGAAAAACAAACCATACAGAGCTTAAAGAGCTCAATTCATTAGATGGTCTGTAGAGGCCCTTCTGGAAGAAACAACCATAATTGAGATGCTAAAACTCAATCCAGATATCAAGCCCACTCTTCCCGACTAGGTTAAAGGAAGAAAACCTATTAGCTTAAAAGCGGTCACACGATATTATCTTATCAGTGTTTAGAATAACCTAGATCAGATGTTAGGATTTGAACAAATGTTTGCAAACATTTGTGGAATCTTTTCTGTTAGGAATGTTAGATGCCACTATCAGGGCGATGTCAGCCAATCACTAAAAAAACTTTCATACTTAGTATAAATAGATCAAACCTGTTAATTAGTGATCTATTTATCACACATTTCGCATCTTCTCTTATACAAACTAATTTGTTTACGAGATAGAATCCTTCTACTCCACAACTGACATAAGCAAAGTGACTTTTCTTTCCATTAGAAGATATAAAAAGCCTGAGAATGTACAAGAGTGCCTGTACCTAAAGCTCAAACAGGCTGAAAATATTGCTGCTTTCAAAAGCAAGGGAAACATGGATAAGGAGGCACAACATATTTTATCGGCAGAATTCACCATAGTGAATAAATTTGAAGATTTTGCCAAAAATGTTAGTCAAAGGGCTTCTCAAGGACCAATTAGCAACCTTAACCCGAAAAATGAATTAGAGGAAGACTATCTGGATTTTATCATGAAAAACAAACTATACAAAACTTCAAGAGCTCAATTCACTAGATGGTCTGAAGAGGCCTTCTAGAAGAAACAACCATAATTGAGTACTAAAACTCAATCAAGATATCAAGACCACTCTTCCCAACTAGGTTAAAGCAAGAAAACATGTTGGCTTAAAAGCAGTTGAACGGTACTATCTTATCGGTGTTTAGAATAACCTAGATCAGATTTTAGGATTTGAACAAATGTTTGCAAACATTACTGGAATCTTTTCTGCTAGAAATGTTAGATGCCACTATTAGGGTGATGTTAGCCAATCACTAAACAAAGGTTTCTTACATAGTATATATAGATCAAACCTGTTAATTAGTGATCTATTTATCACACATTTCACATCTTCTCTTATACGAATTAATTTGTTTACGTTATAGAATCCTTCTACTCCACAACTGACATAAGCAAATTGACTTTTCTTTCCATTAGAAGATATAAAAAGCCTGAGAATGTACAAGAGTGCCTGGACCTAAAGCTCAAACAGGCTGAAAATATTGCTGCTTTCAAAAGCAAGGGAAACAGTGACAAGGAGGCACAACATATCTTATCGGCAGAATTCACCATAGTGAATAAACTTGAAGATTTTGCCAAAAATGTTAGTTACTTCTCAAGGACCAATTAGCAACCCTAACTTGAAAAAAGAATTAAAGGAAGACTATCTGGATTTTAACATGAAAAACTAACCATACAAAGCTTCAAGAGCTCAATTCACTGGATGGTCTGTAGAGGCCCTTCTGGAAGAAACAACCATAATTGGGATGATAAAACTCAATCCAGATATCAAGCCTACTCTTCCCGACTAGGTTAAAGGAAGAATACCTGTCAGCTTAAAAGCGGTCGAACGATTCATATCAGTGTTTAGAATAACCTAGATCAGATGTTAGGATTTGAACAAATGTTTGCAAACATTTGTGGAACCTTTTTTGTTAGGAATCTTAGATGCCACTATGTTAGCCAATCACTAAACAAATGTTTCTTACATAGTATAAATAGATCAAACCTGTTAATTAGTGATCTATTTATCATAAATTTCACATCTTCTCTTATACGAATTAATTTGTTTACGTGATAGAATCCTTCTACTCCACAACTGACTTAAGCAAATTGACTTTTCTTTCCATTTGAAGATATAAAAAGCCTGAGAATGTACAAGAGTGCCTGGACCTAAAGCTTAAACAGGCTGAAATATTGCTGCTTTCAAAAGCAAGGGAAACAGTGACAAGGAGGCACAACATATCTTATCGGCAGAATTCACCATAGTGAATAAACTTGAATATTTTGCCAAAAATGTTAGTCAAAGGGCTTCTCAAGGACCAATTAGCAACCCTAACTTGAAAAAAAGAATTAAAGGAAGGCTATCTGGATTTTATCTTGAAAAACAAACCATATAAAGCTTCAAGAACTCAATTCACAGGATGGTCTATAGAGGCCCTTCTGGGAGAAACAACCATAATTAAGATGCTAAAACTCAATCCAGATATCAAGCTCACTCTTCCCAACTAGGTTAAAGGAAGAAAAAATGTTGGCTTAAAAGCAGTTGAACAGTAGTATCTTATATGTGTTTAGAATAACCTAGATCAGATGTTAGGATTTGCACAAATGTTTGCAAACATTTGTGGAATCTTTTCTATTAGGAATGTTAGATGCCACTATCAAGGTGATGTCAGCCAATCACTAAAAAAGTTTTTGTACTTCGTATAAATAGATCAAACCTGTTAATTAGTGATAAATTTATCACACAGTTCACATTTTCTGTTATACGAACTGATCTGTTTACGAGATAGAATCCTTCTACTCCACAACAGACATAAGAAAAGTGACTTTTCCTTCCATTAGAAGATATAAAAAGCATGAGAATGTAAAGAGTGCATGGACCTAAAGCTCAAACAGGCTGAAAATATTGCTGCTTTCAAAAGCAAGGGAAACAGGGATAAGGAGGCAACACATATCTTATCGGCAGAATTCACCATAGTGAATAAACTTGAAGATTTTGCCAAAAATGTTAGTCAAAGGGATTCTCAAGGACCAATTAGCAATCCTAACCCGAAAAAGAATTAAAGGAAGACTATCTGGATTTTATCATGAAAAACAAACTATACAAAGCTTCAAGAGCTCAATTCACTAGATGGTCTGAAGAGGCCCTTCTAGAAGAAACAATCATAATTGAGTACTAAAACTCAATCAAGATATCAAGACCACTCTTCCCAACTAGGTTAAAGCAAGAAAACATGTTGGCTTAAAAGTAGTGAACGGTATTATCTTATAGTTGTTTAGAATAACCTAGATCAGATGTTAGGATTTGAACAAATGTTTGCAAACATTTGTGGAATCTTTTTTGTTAGGAATGTTAGATGCCACTTTCAGGGTGATGTCAACCAATCGCTAAACAAAGCTTTCATACTTAGTATAAATAGATCAAACATGTTAATTAGTGATCTCTTTATCATTTCACATCTTCTCTTATACGAACTGATTTGTTTACGTGATAGAATCCTTCTGCTCCACAACTGACATAAGCAAGGTGACTTTTCCTTCCATTAGAAGATATAAAAACCTAAGAATGTACAAGAGTGCCTGGACCTAAAGCTCAAACAGGCTGAAAATATTGCTGCTTATAAAAACAAGGGAAATAGTGATAAGGAGGCACAACAAATCTTATCTGCAGAATTCACCATAGTGAATAAACTTGAAGATTTTGCGAAAAATATCAGTCAAAGGGCTTCTCAAGGACCAATTCGCAAGCTAACCTGAAAAAAGATTTAAAAAAAGACTATCTGGATTTTTCATGAAAAACAAACCATATAGAGCTTCAAGAGCTAAATTCATTGAATGGTTGTAGAGGCCCTTCTGGAAAAAACAACCAGAATTGAGACGCTAAAACTCAATCTAGATATAAAGCCCACTCTTCCCAACTAGGTTGCAGGAAGAAAACCTGTTGGCTTAAAAGCAGTTGAACTGTATCTTATTAGTGTTTAGAATAACCTAGATCAGATGTTCGGATTTGAAAAAATGTTTGCAAACATTTGTGGAATCTTTTTTGTTAGGAATGTTATAAGCCACTTTCACGGTGATGTCAACCAATCACTAAACAAAGCTTGCAACTTAGTATAAATAGATCAACCCTGTTAGTGATCTTTATCACACATTTCACCTGTTCTCTTATACAAACTGATTTGTTTACGTGAATAGCTGAGGGGGAGTCTGTAGAGTCAACTGAATTGTATAACATTTGAATCCTTTGAGATTAATGAAAACATGCAATGATGATGACTTTCGCTTTTTGAATTTGATAGTGATAATCAATATTTGTTTGCAAACAACAAACTCAGTTTCTCTAACAAGTTGCTTTGAGCCCCCGACTACGTTGCCCATAAATCTTTGAAGCATGATCAAATTATCTAATAACCATCATGAGCAAATTATCTAACAACCATCACAATGTAAATCGAAATTTTATTTGTCATTTGATCGATTGTGTGTAATATTCTCTCTCTCTCTCTTTATATTTATTTATTTTATTTTTTTGCTAAGAATATTTAACAAAAATAATAATAATACAGATTCCTATTATCTGGTTCAAATTTTGACGGATGAAAGTAAAAAGGCAATATTCCAATTAATTAGTGTTGTAAAAATCGTGACTAGTTGGTGATTAATCGCTAGTCTGCTAGTAACTGAGTAATTTTTTGGTAATCAGTCCATTAATTGCTAGTCGGGCCTAGTCGGCCGGCCAAAAATCGGCGATTCCGACAAGATTCCTGCAAAACACCTATATATTAATGCCAAAACCTCTAAATTCCATCCAGTTTCCAACGAAATCATGTGAATTGCAACAATTAATCTTGTATACTTAAAAAAATGAGTTAAGTAAGAGTTACAACCTAGCGACTTAAAATAATTACCTATAAAAATGTGTATATGTATACATAAACCTGAAAATCACAAATAAAAACCCGTTTCTATTAATCTTGAGTAGTCGCTAGTCCCCACCTCACTTGCTGACTAGCGACTATCAAGTTCTCCAACCTTGCAACTAACAAACCAACTGAAAATAGTTAAAGGATTTGTTTGTTATTATTTAGTTTACTTATTTTCCTTATTGGATAATACGAAAATACTTATCTATAAGTGATATACTCGTACAAAAACATAAAAATTATTTTATTGTTACACATAAAAAGAAACTCTTGTTTTTATAATACTTAAAAACAGATATTTACACTTATGTACTCATTTTATATCAGAACATTAAAATTCTTTTACACAATAACTAGTTAAGTGATGTTATTTAGTTATGATATATATTTTTTAAAATAAAATTGAAACCTAAGGAGAAAGATCTGCTGCCACGTGACATATTTTGGAATCTTTTATTAGAATTTAAATTTGAATTTAGAATAGATTTGAAGTAAGATAAGATTTAGTATTAATTTATTATTTATTTAATAACTTAGATTAGATTTGAAGTAGGATAAGATTTAATATTAACTAGAATTGACGACCCGCGCGTTGCGGCGGGAATTTACATAAACAATGCGGACTTCCGTGTCTCACGTTGTGCGGACCCGTAAAACCACAAAAAGATTATCGCGAAAAGGTGTTCATAAAAACTAATGTGAAGGTGTGGCGGTATTTCATTAACACATGGCTAGTTGATGCACAATTCACAACACAACTTCATCATTTGCCTCAATCACCTTCATTCTCATGGGCGGATTTCATCAACTTCGTTTGCTAATTAAAATAGAAAAATAAATAAGATTTGTCAACAAAAACTATAGACTCCCAAATTGATAACTACACTGAAGATAGTATGAAATCATGAAAATCAAATATAAGCAGGTAGTATTTACACATCAAGAAACCCAATTCAAATCATGCCAAAAAATAAGGATCACTAAAAACCACAAAATAACAAAATTTTGATACCAAAAACCTGGTATGTAATGCCTGATTGGGTTTTGGACACTCGCTGGATAATCAAGACTTACTCAATTGTACAGAAATCCCCTTGTCTCATAGTCTAGTTTCATAATAAGAAAACTAATCTATGTGTAGACAAATTAAAATTAATTTTAAGAGGCTCAGATATGTAATCGACAAAGAAGACGCATGTTACACCAAGCGCAAATACACAATTGCATAGTCATAAAATATTAACTATGCCATTCGGATATTGCCTCGCCAAGATACGGGTCATATATTTGATGCCCACCATTTATACCTATCATCATAGCCTATAAACAAATATACAAAAACATACTGCTACTATATACCACAACAACGACCACCACTACCGGTGTCGCAAGCACAAAAACCAAAGCAACTCAAGTATCACACACCATCATTGTCACCAAATTCAATGAAAGCCAAAGCAAATCAGGCATAAAATATCTAGCCACGTTGAATGTTCTGTGCCGCCGCCAGAGACAACCGAAAATAGCTCACAAAGTCGCCGGCAATGACCGTCCAAAACCCCCTTTCTCAGCCTGTGTCTACAAATCTTTACTCCCACTGTTTTCATCTCTACAAAATGCGGCAACCGCCATAAACGTCCGCTCGTTGGCAAAACCAAACGGAAGTGTTAAGATCTAAGTTTGAATCAGTTGTGAATTTTGTTTCAAAAATGGAAAGTGAACATAGAAATCAAATTAGAATGCATAGGAAATATATAAAAAACTTTTATCACAACTAATGGTCGTTTGTTTTGATCATCATGCTTTCAAACTTATAGTTTTTGCATGTGAATCACAAACTCCCCCTAGCCCAATAAGATCGTTTAAATAGTACAAAAATGCAAAGAAGATGATAGGTGAATGATCTTTTAGATAGATAATAAAACAGTACAACTGATCGAGTATTTATACTAACACTTCTAACCTCTGAGCATCTTTGATGATGTAAGGGTTGATAGTGACAGGTAACAAATAAAACTAACTCTAAGCGCTGTTATATCTAAACTCTGACCAGTGCCAAGCATTGTTACATTGAATATAAAACTATTATAGCAAAACACTTATCACTATCCACTGGTTTGTCTTCTAGCAGACCTTTGAACTTTGTCGTTTAGTACAACCAGATGATAGGAGGCAGAGCAGAGTTTATTGAACAGAGTTGTAAACTCTGTTATCAGGATCAAACATCTGATATGATTTTGGCTTTATATCATCTGTTCCTTTTTACAGGGTTCAATCCCAACAATCTCCCCCTAGAACAGATGATGCCAAAACACATTTATTTTTTTATCTTTATTTCTCACAGGAGTTCTCTTATTTGGCCTTTGAATTGAAGTTCAATGTTAAGAGACTCTATATCAACCTCATCCTTTTCAAGCTCCAAATTCATCAGATCTTCGAGGTCTTCTGCACCTAACCCATATGCATCCTCCATTTTCATTTTGGTAGCTTGGCCATCTTATATGAGCAGGGTCAATTCATGGTTGTCTTTGTTGACCGTCCATTTTAGAATTTTTGGATCAGAAGGCTTTCTAGGATGGCTAATTATTATTGAGATTGATGGTGGAAGTTGATGTGCAATTTTTGACAAGGTTTCTCTTAACATATCACTAGCATCATCAGTGTGGAATTGAACTTGATCTCTGATTCCTTGCTTGATGAGGTCCAACTCATACCTTCTCTCATATTCTTTTGACATCTCTCTCTGCCTTTTTCTTTGATTCAAGGCTAGGATCGAATGAGCAGATGTTGTAGATGACTTTTGAGTAGGTCGGGTCTAATGAGTTGTAACCTCTGATGGGTAATCTAGCTTCTTTGGCAATGTGGGATCTGTTTTTCTTCTTTCTTCAAGCCACTTGAATGTATCAATCACCTTAACCTATTACCAACTTGTGATCTGATGTTTTGACCCATAGTTTGCTGCTATCAGTTCTTCCTTCGTTCTTTTGAGCTTCAACACTCTATCTGGCACATTCGTTTTAAACTAGTTCTAGTCTGGAGGAGTAGGCTTTTTGAGTGGTCCTTCAACATTTCTTGCATTCTCACCACTTCTTGCTTTAAACCACTCACAGACCAATCCTTGAATTGTGCTCTTGTAGCCTTGTATTGTTTGTGTTGCATGATGTTTTCTAATAGCCTTTTGCACAAGTCTCTTGAAAAATCTTCAAGTTTCCTCACTTTGCTCAACTGATACTGCATATGACTCTACATCTCTCTATCACTCTTTCCCTGTGTGTCTCTATTAGTTATATCCTCTGCTTGTTTAGCTTTCAATTGCAGATATTCATCCAAGTTCCTTGGTTTAGGATATCCTTCAAGAGATGAGAAATCCCTTTTGTCGGGATCTTCTCAGAAAAGAAAGACTTTATCTCTTCCTTTACAGCCAGTAGATCTAGAGGGAACTGAGTAGATAGAGATGTTGGTTGGGTAATGTTTTGAGGTTTTGCAGAGATGGGATTTGAACCAGATGTAGAGGTCAGTGGTTGTGATAATAGTGGAAGTGGTGAAGGGATGATGTTTTATCTTCTATGACATTTGTCATTTTTCTTCTTTTAAAGGTGAGTTTGGGTGATAGTGGTTGTGGAATTCTTGTGGGTGTGAAGATTTGATGAGTTGTGAAATGTGATCATGGCAGTGGTTTGGTTAACATCTGTTATAACCACTGATGCATCAACAGATGTTGACACAACAGGAGTTGTAACATCTGTTGTGGTTGTGGATGGTGTTGTAGTTGTAGATTAGTGTTGATTGAGATTTTGTGGGAGCAGAGGTTGTGGTTGGATTTTCAACATTCTTGGGTTTAGAAGGTATGGATGTTGGTTGTCTAGTCTTTCTAACAGCCCTCTTCTTTGGTTGAGAAGTACCAACCTCTTCGTTTTCCTTTTTTTAAGTAATCCTTTGCTCAACCAAAGCTCTGATCTTATCTCTTACCCTCTACTTATTCTTCTCCTATTCCCTGGCCAATATGTTCTGAGTTTCATTAATTTTCTTAGTGCCATCTGGCCTTGGGATAACCACTGAAGATGGATCTGTTTTGAGTCGTAACACATCTTTTTCATTGAATTTCTCCCCCTTTTGGCATCATATGTGTTTACCAGAATCACAATGAGAGGAGATGTGTCAGTGGTTTGGAGCAAGTGAGCTTTGATGGCCTTTATATCTGTAGAAGTATCCATGTATCTTGCATCAACCAAATTTCTGAGCTCTTGCATGTGATGTTTATGTTGTAGATCAGCATAGTATTGTTGTTGTTGAAACAGAGGATGTATTACTTGTAGCTCAGCAGTGGGTAGAACAGTGGATTTTCCTTTGGATTGTGCTATCACCTACTTCATCAAATTTTTTATTTCATCCACAGAATTTTCAATCTTTGTAACTCTCTCCGTCAAATCCTTGTATTTTAGCTCATCACCTAACTTAATAGGATCATCTGAACTCCTACCACTTGTGGTAGTTTTATCTGTGTTATCATGAGCAGAGGTTTCAAAACTTGCTTCAAACACAAATGCCCCTTTGTCTTGGTACTGGGGACTTCCAACATTATCAGAGGATACCTTGGTAGCCTCAGCAGTTGTTGCCTTCAACAGAGTCTCATACATGTAACCACTATCCAATTGTAGTAGCTGCTCTTGTTGAACTATCACCAAGGGTTACTTGTAAACCAAGGGATGTAGCCTCTTCACTTGTTGATGGGTTAGAAAAGATTAAAGAATCAGACCCAGTCACATTCAGAAGTGAATTCTTAGTAATAGGTTGGTGAGAAGAACTGGTTAATGTCTGTTCTAAATAAATTGCATTCAACAAAGGTAGTATGGTAGGTGGAAGTTTTATTGGTGAGAGTTATGGTGTTGAAAGAGACATTGCCCTGGGATAGGGGCTGCGAAAGATAGAGCAAAGTAGATCTAGAGCTTCATAATTTGGTTGTCCCTGTGTTTACAACCTCATCCTTTTGTGAGGATGAAGGAAGAGTTTGGTAAGCAGGTTGAGATCTTTCTAACATCTGCTGTGAAAAAGTGGCAGCAGTTTTTCAGGTAACTTTCATGTTGTCACAGGGTTATCTTCTGGGAGATCTTTATCTTCCAGAAGTCCCTTTTTGGTTTTGGTTTGTGGGCTTTTGGTTGTTTCTTGTTTTCTTTGGTGATTTTTGGTGTGGGTTTCAACGCACTGGTTGTAGTGCCCTGGTCACCAAGAGCAGTGGGCTCAGTAGCAGGAGGTTGAGATTGAACATTTTGTTCTTCTAAAACAGGCTCAGCCTCCTCTACTTGTGCTTTTTATTTTGATTGATTGGTGATGCAAGTAAAAGTTTCATGAGTAAGGTGGCCATGTGGTGTCACAGCCCCTTGTTTAACAGCATCACCAATCTTGTTTTGAAGGTAAACACTTATAAATCTTGGATGCATCAGAAAAGGTGAGCGATCCTTTTTAATGTTTTCAAAATTTGTCACCAAGTCATTGAACAATACTCGGGAGAAGTTAAAATCAGATTTTGTTAAAATAACATAACCCAAGTATTGCATGTTCCAAGGGATCTCATTAAAAGCCGTTGACTTGGCAGACAAGCATGTTAACAAAGTGTGGAAGAAAAACTTCATTTCAGCAGGAAATTGAGGTTTATAGATAGTCTTACCTTTAAGTTGACCAACATACCCTCTTTCGATGAACTCATGACGCAACTCAGCGATTGGAAATGTAGTAGCATGATTTAGTTCATTTAACCCAAAACCTCTGAAATAGAAGCAGGGTTACTTTCAACAATGTTTTACACACTGTGGTGACAATAAGATAAACCACCTTCTCTGTGTAGTGAACCTTGGCATTTCCCCAGAACTCTCTTAAAGATGTTCGGTAGATAGGAGTAGTAATTTGCATGAGTTCTTTGTATTTTGACTCTTTCAACGCTTTAATCATAGAATTATATTGCGTATTTGAGTTTGTTTCTTCAAAAATTGTAGTGTAGTTGTGGGGGTTTTGAAATTTAGGATCGTCATGATCGAAGACGAAGAAAACAGATGTGAAAATGGAGAAGATTTGAGAGAAAACCGCTTTAAGAATTTTAAATTCGATATGACAGAGGTTTAAAACTCCGATTGGGATAAAACAGGGTTTTATAAAGTGAAAAAGTGATAATGACATGGCAAAGATCTGATGGCTATCATCTGTCCACGTGTATCCGCGGATAGTTTATGGAAGACAGTTGTTATGGTAAATACTGTTGTATGTCAATAGTGGATGGAAATCAGTGTTTTGATTTTATGATATCAGTGGATAGCTTATAAGTGGATAAGGTCAACGCAGTGGTTTGACCAATCAGAGATACACTTTGTCCAGTGGATAGATTTTCAAGCCCATCAGTGTTTTGAAGAGAAGTGGATAGAACATACTTTTGAGATTTATTGAAAAAAATTCAATTTTGACTACTTTTAAGGATGGATTTTTGAATTTATGAAAACATTTTATTGCTATTTACACATGGAACACCAAATTTTGTTTTCAATCCATGTTTAGCATTCCAATCCTAGTTATAGACTTGGAAAGATGGATGTATCTAATGCCTTGGTTAGAAGATCTGCCAGTTGATCTTTAGTATGGACATGTTGTAAAGAAATCAAACCTTTTTCATAGCAATCTCTCACAAAGTGATGTCTGATATCAATGTGCTTTGTTGTGGTGTGTGAAACAGGATTTTTAATGATGTTTTCAGCTGCTTGACTATCAATCTTGAGAGGAGTCTTTAAAGCAGTTACACCAAAATCCAGCAGTTAGTTCTGAAGCCACAAAAGTTGAGCAGTGCAACTTGCAGCAGCAATGTATTCTGCCTCAGCAGTGGATGTGGAAACTGCAACTTGTTTTTTTGCTATGCCAAGACACTAGGAAATCACCTAGCAATTGAACTCCTCCTAATGTGGACTTCCTTGTGGTGTGGCAACTAGCAAAATCACTATCTGAGTAACCTGAAAGCTCAATGTTTCCATTAGCAGGATACCAGAGGACCAAGTGTGGGAGCACCTTTTATGTATCTGAATATCCTCTTCACAGTAATTAAGTTTGACTTTCTAGGTGCTGACTGGGATCTGGCACAAACATATGTTGCAAACATAATGTCCGGCCTAGAAGCAGTTAGGTACAACAAAGACCCAATTATACTTCTATAAAGAGTTTGATCAACCAAGTCATCTTTTCCTCAACAATGATAAGCTTTGATGTTGCAATGGGTGTGCTACAAGGTTACAGTCATTCATATCAAATTTGTTAAGTAGTTCTTTGACATACCTATTTTGATGAATGAAAGTGCCATTGTGCTTTTGTTTAACTTGAAGACCAAGAAAACATTGTAGCTCAACCATTGCACTCATTTCAAACTCAGCTGCCATGAGTTGCCTAAACTCTTCATACATGGCAGTGCATGTGGATCCAGATATGATGTCCTCCACATAAATTTGGACAAGCATCAAATCTTTTCCTCTCCATTTCAAAATAAGGTTTTGTTAATTTTACCTCTTGAAAATCCAATGGATAAGAGAAAAGTGGAAATAGTTTCATACCAAGCTCCGGGTGCTTGTTTTAGACCATACAGTGCTTTGTTGAGTTTGTACACATGATCAGGATAGAATGCATCTTCAAATCCAGGAGGTTAACACACATACACTTCTTCCTTGATCTTTCCATACAAGAATGCACTTTTGATGTCCATTTGAAAGACTTTGATATTGTGGTTAGCAACAAAAGCTAAGAATAGTCTGATGGCTTTTAACCTTGCTACAGGAGAAAAGGTTTCATCATAGTCAATACTTTCTTCCTGAATGTGGCCTTGAACCACGAGCCTTGCCTTGTTCTTGACAACAATACCCCTTTCATCAGTTTTTTTCTTGAAGACCGACTTTGTGCCAATAGGATATACATCCGAGGCAATGGTACAAGTTCCCAGACTTGTTGTCTTTTGAACTGAAGGAGCTCCTCTTGCATAGCTTCTACCCAACTATTGTCTTTTAGTGCCTGTTGGTACTTGACAGGTTGTATGAGTGATAGAAACCAGCAAAGAGGCAAATGTTTTGGGAGTGGCTTCTTGTGAGCACTCCCTCATTTATGTTGTTATAACTTGATCCTGGATGGATTTTGAGGAAAATCAATTCACCTTGATATGGGACAATTGCATTTTGAGGTGAAGGCTGCAAATGTGTATCATCTGACCTAACCTCTGCTGGTGAATTTGAAGGTCCAGCCTCTGATTGGAACGATGGTGGAGGTATAGGAGGTATGGATGTGTGATTGTGTTGACTTTTTTCCATATTGTGTGGACTTTTATCAACAGTGGTTTGATTTTGAGAACTAGCAGAGGTTTATGGATCAACAACTGTGAGCCAGCAGAGCTTTCACCATTGTTACTAACATCTGCTCCTTTGGTAGCATGACTGACTTTGAAGTTTGGAAGGACACAGTCATATCCTTGATCTTGATGTACCTGCATGGTTAGTCTTGACAGACACATCTTCAAATGTAATTTTTTCTAAATCAAACAACTCAGCAGGATTTGCTGGATTTTCAATGAAGAAAGTTCATTGAACACACTTTGTCCTAGAGTTAAAAACTCTATAGGCTTTGGCAGTGGTTGAGTATCCCATATAATAACCACAATTAACCTTGGCTGCAAACTTTGAAATTGAATCTTTTAAGTTTAAAATGAAGCATGGACAGCCAAAAACTTTGAAATATGAGATCAGAGGTTTGATTTTGTAAAGAATTTCATAGGCAGTCTTTTGATGATGTGGTTAATCAAAACTCTGTTTTGAACATAGCAAGTAGTGTTTACAGCCTCTGCCCAAAAATACAAGGGTAAACCAGAGTCTGCAAGCATAGTTCTTGCTGACTCAATTAAAGGTCTATTTTTCCTTTCAACCACCCCATTTTGTTCTGGAGTCCTTGGGATGCTATATTGCCTAATAATCCCTTTTGACTCACAGAAAACATCCAACTCCTTATTCCTAAACTCTGTCCCATTGTCATTTCTAAAACTTTTTACTGGTAGGTCAAATTGCTTTTCAACTTGTTTTACAAAATTTTGCAAAATGCCAGCAGTTTCATCTTTAGAATGCATGAAGAAAGTCCATGATAAACCTTGAAAAATCATCAACAATGACCAGACAATACCTTCTCTTTCTGAGACTCATGATTTTTACAGGGCCAAACAAATCCATGTGCAGCAATTGAAAGCACTAGGTTGTTTTGGACTCTTTAATGGATTTGTAAAAGCTTTTATGTTGTATGCCTTTTAAACAGGAAACACAATGCTCTTTACAAGTAAATTTTTTTTGAGGTAAACCTCTGGCAAGACTTTGTTTTTAGAGAGTGGAGATAGTTTTGAGATTTGTGTGCTGAAGTCTTCTATGCCATAGCTCTGTCTCTTTGTTTGAGGCAACTGAGAACATGCATGCATTAGACATTGGGTTATCTTTCAACATATCAACCACATACACATTGCCACTCCTATGAGCAACAAGTTATGCTTTACTCTCAACAATGACCTGATCAATCTTTTTAACAACGTCTGGTCCTACAATTTGACCTGTTTTCTTTGTAAAGAAGGATCCATATCCTTTATCACTCATTTGTGAAACACTCAAAAGATTGAATTTTAGATTGTCAATGAGATTAACATTTTCAAATTTGAGTTTCCCAGCTTGAACACACCTAGACCCCAACAACTTCCCTTTTGAATTATTACCAAAGGATATATCACCCCCTCCATGAGCCATGAAGTCTTTGAGCAGGGCTTTACATCCTGTCATGCGCCTGGAGCCTCCACTATCTACATACCATAAACTATCAAGGCAAGTAGAAGCTCCCTGCACACAAGTAAATAATTAGTTCTGGTGAGTTTCCAAAGCCAAAATGGCTTTGGATGGGGTTACAGATTGTCCAATCTCAAATCCAGGAGAATGGTCAGTGGTTTGAGTTGGTCTTTGTAACTACTGCTGTGAACCATTTCCTATCAGATGTTGGTATCCATGAGGATGCCTATTTACTTTTGGCTTTGAGGGCTTTTTATAACCCTCGTAGCTAAAAGAAACCTTTTGATAAATAGGTTGGCCATATCCTCTTGGATATCTGTTTGCAGATGGTGCATCTGTCACTTGTACCTCTCTGGGAACAAAGGTTTTGGTCCGTGCTTTAGTAACAGATGTTTCAACAGGTTCAAAGGTCTGCTTAGATTTATTTCTAGCAGAGCTTGAACTTTGACTTTCAAGAGCTTTTTATTTGATCTCTTTTACCTTTTCAGCATAGGTTTTAAGATAAACACACTCCTGAGTCTTGTGATTTGTCTTATCACAAAAGATACATTTTGAGGAATTTGGGATCACAAAAGTTTTGTTTATGTCATAAGCTTTTAAAAGAAAACAGTTTTCAGAGACATGATTTCTTTTCTCACAAAAATTGCAAAACAAGTTTTTAATCTTGTCCTTCTTCCTTTTATCAGACTTCTTTTCTACAGGTGTTGTAACATCTGCTGGAAGATCTTTAATAGGAACGACTCTTGCTTTTGGTGCCTTAACACCATCAATGGTTGTGAAGTCCATTGGCTTGAAGTTTTCTATAATGTCACACTCATCTGACCATGTGGGTTTGAACTGATATTTCTCAACCTCTTTAAAAGTGGAGGAACCCTCATGTTTTTCCAAAATGATTTTGTTTCCATTCTTGTTTGTGACTTTTATTTCTTCACCAGCCAAATTTTTGGGGACAACTTCAACCAATTCAGAATCAATTTTAGCAGCATTTTCAGAAACTTGATCATTTTTAAAACCAATGCCAAATTTTATGTTGCTCTTGATCTGTTTTTCTAACATAATTGCATAACCTTTACAAGACTCAACCCATTTTTCACATGTTATTTGTGTGGAGTCTAACTCCTTTTTGCAAACTTTGTATTTTTTCTATGGAGTTGGTCCTTAATTGTGCTTGCCTCATGCTTCAGGCTACTGATTTCAGAATCTTTGTTAACCAACTTTGTTTTTAACTCTTTTGTAAGTTTTTCAAAATTTAGTTCATCTTCCAAAATTTTGTTTCTAAGGTTTTCATTTACCCTTTTTATGTTTGCAAAAGCTATGATGCATTTTTCAGAACATAGATCTTTGAGGATCTGGGGTGATACCTTAGAAGCAGCCATGAGAGCATAGTCACAATCATCTTCACACACCTCTGTATCCCATGGATCAAATAGAAAGTTCTTTTCTTCATCAATAGTATCTTTTAAAACCACTGCTTCATCACAACTTTGAAACTCATCAGACTTAGACACTTGTTCCACAGACTCATCACCTTCAACATTTTCATTTTCAAAATCATTTTTGGCCATAAGAGCAAAGTTTTCATCAGTTAATTCCTCTCGCAAACTACTCCAATTAACAAAGCCTTGAGTGAAAAAGCTTTGCTGGTTAACCTCTTCCAGAGCAGTGGTTTGAGTAGTTTGAGTGACATGAGGTGCTTGTTGCGCCTGCACTTGAGGTGGTGGTGCTTGAACATATTGAATATGTGGAACAGTGTTTGAACATAATGCACTGGAACAGAGGTAGCAGGGTGTGCATAATGAGCAGTCTTTTGAACTTGAAGAGTAGGATTATATTGGGAATATTTGGCAGTGCTTAGTGTGTGCTGAGGTCTAGGGCCAGGGTGTGTTACAATTGGTCCTGAAGTTTGAGATCTGCATTCTCTGGCAAAATGTCCTAGCCTATTGCACTTATAACACTTGATTTTAGACTTGTCAAGCCCAACCTTCAACCCCCTATGCAACCCAGGGAATTTCCTACCTGTTCTCTTGTAAAATTTACTTTCCCTAACACTTAATAGAGTCAGTTGGTGTAAAATGTCCATCTCTTCCAAATCAGATGGTTCAAAGTGTTGTAAATCATTTAACTCAAAAGAGAGATTGTCAGAGGTTTTGCTTTCCCCACTTGCAGTAAATGCATAGTTGGGTGAGTAAGAATCAGAGTTAAAGTTTCCTCTAGATGTTATATCAATAAATTGATCATAACCCTGATCCTTTCCACTGCCAGAACCCTCTTCTTGGCCAAATAGAGCTGTGTTACCCAAAGTGTAATCATCAGTTATTTTACCAGACTCTTGTAGCTTCTTTTTCTGGTTTAACTCTCTCTCATAGGTGAGGAGTATGCCATGAAGCTGTGTGAGTGACATCTCTTTAAAACTAACAGATGCTCGTGTAACGTAAGCTACAGTGTCCCAACTAAAGCGTTCGAAATGTTGTGTTAACGACTCACCTTTGACGTGACAAAAGGTTTCATACTGTTGATTCAAAATTTCTCTATTTTTTTCGATAACCTCTTCAGTACCACCGAATTGCTCTTTTAGTGCATCCCACAACTCCTTTGCAATATTACAGTTGAGCAGTCCAGCATAGATCTGGTTGGGTAAGGCAGAAGCAACAATGCTAAACACGTTAGCATTGACGGTGGTCCATGGGACAATCCTTAAGTTTGCTAAAAGACCATTTTAACCCGCATTTGACTAGGTAATTATCTTGAATTAGATAACTACAGTTGCTTTGGTTTCGGGTGTGTTCGGGGCGTTAAAGGGAGCAGTTATGCAGCTTAGGATATAAGATTACTGTTGCGGGATTCACAAAGATGGAATGAAGAAAGAAGCAAAGTTGTTTAACCTGTACCGTAGCTTACGGTGGCTACCATAAGCTACGGTAGCCCCTGAAGTCATGAAGACCTACCGTAAGGCAGTAGATATTGACCGTAGCATTTTAATGCTATCATAAGCTACAGTAGCTACCGTAGCTTACGGTAGCCTCTGACACAGAAAGTGTAACTACCCTCAAAATCAGTTTTCAAGGGTCTTTTCATTGTCTGATCATTGGCGAACGCTTCTAGAGCAGTTTCTAGCGAATTTTAGCTTGTGCAAGTGTTGGTGAACTATTCTAATCATTCGGTTTATGTTTTTGATTTGTATGACAATTAAACTTGTGGGTATGATGATTCCCCAAGCGATGTGTGGCTAAACTTATGGTACTCATCCTAGATTGAAGGTTTGTCTAAGAATTTTGTGTTTTTATCTGTATTTTTAGAATAATAGACTTGCAATTATTGTTTGTTTATTATGATGAGTGAATGTTTGTTTGTAAATGTTAATTGATGTTTTGGATCTTAATTTAAATCGTAGGTTCTTGGTGTCGTTGACAATCGAGATATCACGGGAGGAATTAGGGTTGGATATTAGTTAATTGGTCAACGGGTAACAACCTCGCGTTTTCATAATCCGAGTACTTAGTTCCCTTTTATCACAAACAAACAATCACACATGAATCATGTCTTCTAATGGCTTTTAACACAAATGCAAAAGTAAACCAGAAATCTTGGATGGTCGCTCCCTCCTAATCTGTTTTTACAACCAACCTTTGATTTGCATTTTACTTAGTTAAGCTTAGTTCTTAAACCAAACAATCAAAATTCTGAATTTACATTATTGCATTCTAGTTTAATTTTAGGTAACTTAGAAAGCTACATAATTAACATACATTCCACAAACTCCCTGTGTTTGATACCCATTTACCACAAACTAATTAGTTGTAATTGGATTAAATTTGCGTGAAATTACGACTTCACGTCAAATTTTGGCGCCGTTGCCGGGGAGTAGTGCGCAACGTGTGTTAATTTAGTAATTTTTGTTTGTTATTTTTGGGTTTACGTTGGTTGTGTTTAGTGTGCAGGTATTTACAGGTGTATGCATACTAGAGGCTCCACAAGCTATCACCACTAGCATTTGATCCGGAAATCGAGCGAATTTTATGACAAAACCGAGTTTTAGTACGAGAAAACAAAATCATCGGTTCACCTATTACACCCACTACACCAAGCAACACAATGGAACCACCACCTCCCACTACGGGTCAAACAACACCATCTACACCTACACCTACCAATCCTTCACCAACCAACGTCACCAATGTTACATTACCCGCAAGTACCCAAGTTGAACATTCCTTTAGCCAACCTTCTGCATCAACTGTCCCACCTCTTTCATCTTTCTTCCCAACGGGTGGCCAATCATCATCTTCTCACCAGATACCACCATCACATCAATTTCACCCAAGTTAATCCATAGTTCACACTACTTCTACTTACCAACCACCGTTTCAACCGGGTTTGCAATATCAACAAACTACAAATTTGCAATCCATGGGTACACATGAAAGTGGATATGGGGCCGAGTATGAAGAGGAGTTTGGAGTGTAACATCCGTCAAAAACCAGATTTACCAAACCCGCTCCGTTTATTAACCGAACAATCAGTTAAAAATTTCGTTGCGTATTTAATGCCCAAATTAATTTTAAACGATACATAATTAATAAGCATATTGGAATATATAATTTATATTTGAAAATTCATTAAAAATAATGAAATAAAAATATATTGCTGATGCCGGGTTTCGAACCCGGGTCAGCCGAGTCAACAGGTCAACCAAGCCTTAACACACACACGCTCAACCACTCCGCCACTTGTGTTTCTTGTTCATTATTGGAAACAATTAATACATAACATAAATCTCGAATTCAAACTAACGCGCCCAAATCGCAGTCGTCGGAAATCCCGACAATTTCGCCGAGATTGGACAGTTTCTTCTGATTTAACCGAAGCATTAACCTTAACATCGGTTATAACCGATGTCCAGTCCGCGACTTTGGTCATAACCGCCGGAAAATTATTAACCGACGAATCAAGACGGTAAACGGACCAAATTCGTCGATGTTCTGCCCCACCCTTTAACTTCTGATAAACTTTTCGCTCACAATCACACCCATTCTCGACGAAATTTCACTCGGCGGCGATTTTCTGCAACTCGCCGGAAAAACCTCTGAAACTTCTGATCTTACGCTGTGAATCGGTATAACCCTCCAAACTCCTGTAAATCCTTGTTTAAGTACCTCCATATCATAACTAATAGAACAAAACTGGTTATTGACTCTAACAGCCGAAGTTCACAAACAGAGCCGACGAGTCTTCGCCGGAGTTCTGTGAAAGACGCTGATCGGTATATTCTTTCCCCCAAACTCTCTCCATTCCTTACCTTTCAGTTACTTATAAAGCTTGAAAATCGAAATGAGACATAAATCAGTTGAATTGTCATAATCGGAAATTTTAATCGGAGAAGACGAAGTACTGATATGATATAAGATTAATTAAAAACAGTTTTATGAACGGGTTAGACACACAGTCCAGTGGTGGACTGTGTGCAAACAATATGCATAACGTCCCGAGTTCGATTCTTGTCACACGTACCCTAACGAAAATAAAATGCCTTTTTTTTAGAGAGCGAACCGGGTTAACTTCAGTAAGCTGTTAAGTATAATAAAAACCAGAATAATTACCAAGTTAGACACACAGTCCAGCGGTGGACTGTGTGCCAAACTAAACCACAGGTCCCGGGTTCGAGACCTGTGGCGAGCACCGAGCGAGACATTAAAATCGTTTTTAAAAATAAATGATTTTCGGATTAATTCAATTAGTATATAAAATAATTAAAAACAGAAATATTTCGGGTTAGACATGTAGCTCAGTTGGTAGAGCTGCGTGCATGCGAACGGGAGGACTCGGGTTCGAGCCTCACCCGGCGCACACAATTACACAATAAAACCGGTCAACAAGTCAACGGTCAACAAGTCAACGGTCAAAAAGTCAACATTATTTATTATTTTTATTTATTTATTTTATTTAAAAATCAATTAAAAATACTTAAAAATAACATTTTTAAAGTTAGAAAATAGCCTTAAACTCACAAAAATATATCCAATAATACTACAAAAATTGATTAATAAAATCCACTTATTTACCGAACCATTATGTTATTATCTAGGTTAGTTTCACTCGTGGTTAAATCAAACTTCGTGCGCATTCAACATCATCAACCGAACGCACCCAATGTGAGTGAATCTTACAACTCCCCTTTTTAATTACACGTTTTGGGGTGTGTCATGTGTTACTAAAATTAACTCGTTTATTTAAACTCGTGCTATACCATATTGTGATCTAAACTTAGAATGTAAATATTGTTTGTAGTTATGTATTTCATATTGTCAAGTTGTATGCAAATCATTCATTAGGCCCATCAGTTCGTAGAACAACGCGTGCCTTAAAACTCATTCATTAGGCCCATCAGTTCCTCGTGAGAGACGGGTTGAGCAACCGTGCCTCAAAACAATTTATTATTGTATGTGTGTGCATTATTTAATATTAAGTGATTTGTGAATAAGTTTACATCTATATTTACTCATATGTGGTTGTGCACTTTATTTTATAATCAATTCAATAAACTTGTTCAAATGTTTCATAGGATTCACTCGCCAACTTTTTGTTGATCCAAAAACCATTTTTACACATGATACAGGTGAACAGGATGAAGCAAGAAAACATAAGAAATGCCTTAGAAGAAAATAATGAAGTCTAGAATGATGTGTAGGACATGATGTAATTATGATTGTATGTTTCCCTTTAAATTGTAATAATAAATATGAAACGTTATAATAAATGTCGTGAGCTTTGATGATAACCCAATCATGCCCCGATCACCTTTTCCGCTGCGGGCCGGGGTGTGACAGATTGGTATCAGAGTCATGACTATAGGGATATAGGATAGGTTATTAGACCCTTTGAGCCTATACTATAGTTGACTAGATTTTAATTGTTTATGAGGTTACATGCAAACTTATGATATTTATTTGTTTCATATTTGTTTATACTTACAGTCAAACGTACATACTTACATACACATTCATCATACATATTTCAATGTTCACATATTCAAATCATCTTCATACTTCGTTATTCAAAGATTTTGTCGCATTTTTCATTTTTCAAATCTCATCAAAGTGAGTTCTGCGACGGGCATGTAGTAACTGTAAGGGTACAAGTACCGGTAGTCGGGACGTCCTGTCTAGGTTGGCATTCGTATAAATCCAATATAACGGACCAGTTTGCCTACCTGGGGACTAACAATGAGAGTACGAAGGACCTATTAGGCCAAAGCATGCCACACCAAACGTCGTTCGAACTAACCCCACTTTGAGGCGTCACCGTGTCCACACCTGGATACATTCCGAATATCATACGTTACATATTTCTCGATTTTCTCCGGGTTTTAGTGTATGTAACCAGGCTAACACATGCGAACAATATGAAAAACCCGGTATTCATGGGGGCCCACATGATTACGAAGGTGAAGTATGGCGGCATGCAAGGCCCACAATTACGAGCAAAGCCCAAGACATCCTATGGATGTAGTACATTTATTATTTTATATTTATTTTATAAATGTTCATTCCTAAATACGACCCATGATCCCAAAAACAAACAACTCATACTCTTGATATGTATTCCTTGTAGATGTCTTCTGGCCTCGCTCGTAGGAAGATGAGAGCAGGAAAAGCCCGCGAGCGCATGGCTGCCCTAATCGCTCAACAAATGGCTGCAGTAATACCCAACATGGTAATTCAAGTCCAACAAGCCCTTACCGCTAATCCCGTCAACCAAGAAGATCAAAATGATATCAACCCTCCCCCAAATACCACTAAATGCACCTACAAGCATTTCAAATCCTGCGACCCTTCAAAATACGAAGGGACTGAAGGTGTCACCGCTCTCCTCCATTGGTTTGAAGAAATGGAGAACACTTTTCTAAATTGCGATTGCCCCGATGATCGCAAAGTGCGATATGCTACTGGTCGTTTATTTGGAATAGCACTTACTTGGTGGAATACAGAGAAGGCCAAACGAGGTGTTGAAGACGCTATGACTTTGACTTGGGAAGAGTTGAAGGAAATCATGACAAGACGGTTTTGCCCATTGAGCGAAATCAAGAAATTAGAAGATGAGTTTTATTCGTTGAAGCAAAAGGAAGGAGACCACACCACGTACAACAAAAGATTCCTCGAGTTAAACCAAATGGTTCCCAACTTGTTCACTCCTCTTTACCGTTTGATCGAGCACTACATTCGAGGTCTTCTGTCAAAGATTCAGGACTCTGTAATAAGTACCACGCCTGCAACTTTGGAAGCAGCAATGGAGTTAGCTACAGAGCTCACCGAGAACCGCATACGGAACAAAGACTTCAAGGAGGAGAAGAAGAAGGATAAAGCATCGACTGAAACCTCCAACTCCACCCAAACCGAATCCCCCTTCTTAACCCATTTCTAAGAGAAAACGAGACGGGCAACTTTTCGCTGTCACCCAACGTAATCAACCAATTTCACATGCCATACCCATCCAAGCTATCCCAATCACGCAAATAGCACCCAACTCAACTTACCCAAATAAGAAACCATACCTTGGACCTCACCCTCAATGTAACACCTGTTTTTATCACCATCCAACTACCTTACCTTGTCGACTATGTGCGAATTATGGACGCTATGGTCATTTGAGCAAGGTTTGCTGCACCCCTCAAAACCAAATCTTTCCCCCTACTCAAAACATGATCCAAACCTATCAACAACCCCAATACCCCATGTTCCATATGTTCGAGCTTGTTTCAATTGTGGCGACCCTACCCACTTTAGAAACACGTGCCCTCAATTGTTAACATCATAAGCGCTCAAGCTCAATCAAACCCAGTTAACCAAGCAAATCAAGGAAACCTAATCGCTAGGCCACCAGCAAGAGGAAGAGTTTTCAACATCAACGCCAATCCTGTTGAAGATAATGACGGCCCAAACGAAACCACCCAACTAGTCCCCTTCACCAAAAATCAAGATTCAACTCCAACCACTTAGTTTTATGATTTTCTTTATGTTATCTCAATTTTCCCGTATCCCAGTTATAAATTGGAATCTTATCCAAGGATCTTAATGCGAATTACTATTTCAGTTTGTTTATGTTTTAGAGTCACATAGAACAAATCATAACTTAAGGATGAAGCCAATGAGAATTTGACAAGAATATGGTGGATACGCCGCTGGTACTTCGTATATATAAGTATTCTTGTCAAAGGATCAGAGGCATTATCTGGCGGTTATGAGAAGTTCCATGTAGAATTTAGTATTGTCTTGATTGAAGTTTGTGTTATACTCACTGATTTAGCATTCATATCATCTCATTATTTAAAGAAATTGGATTGTGTTCCATTTTCTACATAGACTAACCTCTCCATCATAACAAACGAGAGAGGTACTGTCATCATTCAAACATGTATACTATCAGAATTAAGACTCAAGCTTTGGTTGTTGTGTTTGTTTATGTTTTAGAGTCACATAGGACTAATCATCACTTACTGATAAAACCAATGAAAATTTGACGAGAATATGGTGGATACGCCGCTGGTACTTCCTATATATAAGTATTCTTGTCAAAGGATCAGAGGCATTATCGGGCGGTTATGAGAAGTTCCATGTAGGATTTAGTATTGTTTTGGTTGAAGTTTGTGTTATACTCACTGATTTAACATTCATGTCATCTCATCATCTAAAGAAATTGGATTGTGTTCCATTTTCTACATAGACTAACCTCTCCATCATAACAAACGAGAGAGGTACTGTCATCATTCAAACATGTATACTATCAGAATTAGGACTCAGATATTGGTTGTTATGTTTATTTATGTTCTAGAGTCATATCATAGAACCAATCATCACTTACTGATAAAACCAATGAAAATTTGACGAGAATATGGTGGATACGCCGCTGGTACTTCCTATATATAAGTATTCTTGTCAAAGGATCAGAGGCATTATCTGGCGGTTATGAGAAGTTCCATGTAGAATTTAGTATTGTCTTGATTGAAGTTTGTGTTATACTCACTGATTTAGCATTCATATCATCTCATTATTTAAAGAAATTGGATTGTGTTCCATTTTCTACATAGACTAACCTCTCCATCATAACAAACGAGAGAGGTACTGTCATCATTCAAACATGTCTACTATCAGAATTAAGACTCAAGCTTTGGTTGTTGTGTTTGTTTATGTTTTAGAGTCACATAGGACTAATAATCACTTACTAATAAAACCAATGAAAATTTGACGAGAATATGGTGGATACGCCGCTGGTACTTCCTATATATAAGTATTCTTGTCAAAGAATCAGAGGCATTATCGGGCGGTTATGAGAAGTTCCATGTAGGATTTAGTATTGTTTTGGTTGAAGTTTGTGTTATACTCACTGATTTAACATTCATGTCATCTCATCATCTAAAGAAATTGGATTGTGTTCCATTTTCTACATAGACTAACCTCTCCATCATAACAAACGAGAGAGGTACTGTCATCATTCAAACATGTATACTATCAGAATTAGGACTCAGATATTGGTTGTTATGTTTATTTATGTTCTAGAGTCATATCATAGAACCAATCATCACTTACTGATAAAACCAATGAAAATTTGACGAGAAATGGTGGATACGCTGCTGGTACTTCCTATATATAAGTATTCTTGTCAAAGGATCAGAGGCATTGTCAGGCGGTTATGAGAAGTTCCATGTAGGATTTAGTAATTTCTTGGTTGAAGTTCGTTTTATACTCACTGATCTAGCATTTATATCATCTCACCATTTAAAGAAATGGGATTATGTCACCAATCAAACATGTATACTATCAGAATTAGGACTCAGACATTGGTTGTGGTGTTTATTATGTTCTAGAGTCACACATAGAACCAATCATAACTTACTGATAAAACCAATGAAAATTTGACAAGAATATGGTGGATACGCCGCTGGTACTTCCTATATATAAGTATTCTTACCAAAGGATCAGAGACATTGTCAGGCGGTTATGAGAAGTTCCATGTAGGTTGTAGTATTGGAAGTTTTGTTTTAGGATATAACCTTATCTTTCCAAACATATCAAAACTCTTGCGCATGAAATCATACTTAGTGAATCAACTCCGCTTATCAATATTTCTACCGTAGGAAAAAAAAGCGATTCCTGTAGCAGGGTACTCAACCCTTACAAGGAACGTTACCGCCTCAAACAAAATTTAAACTCTTACTCTTTTTCTAGGTATGTAACTGTCAAACTAAACACCATCCTTTTTAGACAAATATGCCACTACTTAAATTTCGGGACGAAGTTTCTAAAAAGTAAGGGATACTGTAACATCCGTCAAAAACCGGATTTACCAAACCCGCTCCGTTTATTAACCGAACAATCAGTTAAAAATTTCGTTGCGTATTTAATGCCCAAATTAATTTTAAACGATACATAATTAATAAGTATATTGGAATATATAATTTATATTTGAAAATTGATTAAAAATAATGAAATAAAAATATATTGCTGATGCCGGGTTTCGAACCCGGGTCAACCGAGTCAACAGGTCAACCAAGCCTTAACACACACACGCTCAACCACTCCGCCACTTGTGTTTCTTGTTCATTATTGGAAACACTTAATACATAACATAAATCTCGAATTCAAACTAACGCGCCCAAATCGCAGTCGTCGGAAATCTCGACGATTTCTCCGAGATTGGACGGTTTCTTCTGATTTAACCGAAGCATTAACCTTAACATCGGTTATAACCGATGTCCAGTACGCGACTTTGGTCATAACCGCCGGAAAATTATTAACCGACGAATCAAGACGGTAAACGGACCAAATTCGTCGATGTTCTGCCCTATAAATACACCCTTTAACTTCTGATAAACTTTTCGCTCACAATCACACCCATTCTCGACGAAATTTAACTCGACGGCGACTTTCTGCAACTCGCCGGAAAAACCTCTGAAACTTCTGATCTTACGCTGTGAATCGGTATAACCCTCCAAACTCCTGTAAATCCTTGTTTAAGTACCTCCATATCATAACTAATCGAACAAAACTGGTTATTGACTCTAACAGCCGAAGTTCACAAACAGAGCCGACGAGTCTTCGCCGGAGTTCTGTGAAAGACGCTGATCGGTATATTCTTTCCCCCAAACTCTCTCCATTCCTTACCTTTCAATTACTTATAAAGCTTGAAAATCGAATGAGACATAAATCAGTTGAATTGTCATAATCGGAAATTTAAATCGGAGAAGACGAAGTACTGATATGATATAAGATTAATTAAAAACAGTTTTATGAACGGGTTAGACACACAGTCTAGCGGTGGACTGTGTGCAAACAATATGCATAACGTCCCGAGTTCGATTCTTGTCACACGCACCCTAACAGAAATAAAAAGCCTTTTTTTAGAGACCGAACCAGGTTAACTTCAGTAAGCTGTTAAGTATAATAAAAACTAGAATAATTACCAAGTTAGACACATAGTCCAGCGGTGGACTGTGTGCCAAACTAAACCACAGGTCCCGGGTTCGAGACCTGTGGCGAGCACCGAGCGAGACATTAAAATCGTTTTTAAAAATAAATGATTTTCGGATTAATTCAATTAGTATATAAATATAATTAAAAACAGAAATATTTCGGGTTAGACATGTAGCTCAGTTGGTAGAGCTGCGTGCACGCGAACGGGAGGACTCGGGTTCGAGCCTCACCCGGCGCACACAATTAAACAATAAAACCGGTCAACAAGTCAACGGTCAAAAAGTCAACATTTTTTATTATTTTTATTTATTTATTTTATTTAAAAATCAATTAAAAATACTTAAAAATAACATTTTTAAAGTTAGAAAATATCCTTAAACTCACAAAAATATATCCAATAATACTACAAAAATTGATTAATAAAATCCACTTATTTACCGAACCATTATGTTATTATCTAGGTTAGTTTCACTCGTGGTTAAATCAAACTTCGTGCGCATTCAACATCATCAACCGAACGCACCCAATGTGAGTGAATCTTACAACTCCCCTTTTTAATTACACGTTTTGGGGTGTGTCATGTGTCACTAAAATTAACTCATTTATTTAAACTCGTGCCATACCATATTGTGATCTAAACTTAGAATGTAAATATTGTTTGTAGTTATGCATTTCATATTGTCAAGTTGTATGCAAATCATTCATTAGGCCCATCAGTTCATAGAACAACGCGTGCCTTAAAACTCATTCATTAGGCCCATCAGTTCCTCGTGAGAGACGGGTTGAGCAACGCGTGCCTCAATCAATTTATTATTGTATGTGTGTGCATTATTTAATATTAAGTGATTTGTGAATAAGTTTACATCTATATTTACTCATATGTGGTTGTGCACTTTATTTATAATCAATTCAATAAACTTGTTCAAATGTTTTTCATAGGATTCACTCGCCAACTTTTTGTTGATCCAAAAACCATTTTTACACATGATACAGGTGAACAGGATGAAGCAAGGAAAACATAGGAAATGCCTTAGAAGAAAATAATGAAGTCTAGAATGATGTGTAGGACATGATGTAATTATGATTGTATGTTTCTCTTTAAATTGTAATAATAAATATGAAACGTTATAATAAATGTCGTGAGCTTTGATGATAACCCAATCATGCCCGATCACCTTTTCCGTTGCGTGTCGGGGTGTGACATGGAGGATACGAAGAGGAGGGGTATTATTATGGAGATGATGGAGGTAATTTGGGACCTCAAGGAGGAATGATTTACCAACAAAGGCAACAAGTGGAACAAATTCAAGAAGTGGTTAGGCAACCAACGGGGAGTACAACAAGTTCGTCCTCAATGGCCGCAGTTTCAACAGCCATTGCCTCTACAACAAGTTCAACCTCAGTATAACAACCCTAGTGTCAGCAATCTCAACAATTTCAAAGGTCGATGCGCAACCGCAAGTGAACAAGATTTTGCACCTCAAGGGGCGGTGCAAGGTCAAGCGGGTCGACCAAGAGTACGTTGGGTGCTCCACGAAGAAACCATAGAGAAGTGGTAAGAGGGGTTGAAGCTCACTTCCGGCTGGATATCACCAACAACCCTTCTCCGGTGGTAATCCATCACCATCCGGATGAAGAACATTCGAAGTTAGAACCAATGCCCTCCAAAGTTTTCCAAAGTATAAAGGGTTGCAACGGAAAAACCCTATTTTCATTTGGAGGCTTATGACTCCATTTGTAACACTATTGGAGGTCAAGGATTTTCATCCGATGACGTTAAGTTGGTTCTTTCCACATTTCGTTGGAAGACAAGGCAAAGAGGTGGTTTTATACGTTACCTTCTGCATCGGTCTATACATGGGCAGAAATGCAACAACGATTTTTGGAAGAATTTTTCACTTTCCAAAAGACTATTGATGCACGAAGGAGTATTCGAGGGTTTCAACAACAAGTGGGGGAGATGTTTCATGAGGCATTCGATAGATTTAATATGATGCTTAAAAATTGTCCACATCAAGGGATTGCTGTTTGGGAGTTATTACATGCTTTCCATGAGGGGTTAAGTGATGGCGATGCTCGTGACTTAATGTCGGTCACAAATGGTACGTTTGGTACCAACTTTGAGCAAGACGATTGGGCCTTTTTGGAGCAAATGTCGTTCAACTCTAAACGGAAGGCGCACGCATCAAGAAACAAAAAGCATGTGGTTACAAGACCACAAATAAATGCCGTTGAAGATGTAAAGGTACACACTACTAACCAATGTGTACTAATTGTAATGAAATAGGGCATACAGCGGATGTTTATGTGGTAGGAATTGTTGAAGGTCGTGGAGGAGGTAAATGCTATTCAAGTGGGTGGTAGAAATTTTGGCATGAATTCGAACACATACCACCCCGGGTTAACGAACCATCCAAACCTTCGTTATGGGAACCCAGTGAATCAAGCCAACCCAAATTTCCAAGGAGCTCAAGGAAATTTTGTTCCGTGCCAACAATACAATCAAGGTAATTTTAGAAGCGGGAACAATTAAGGCTATCAAGGTCAATTTCAACAACAGGGGGGTGGTCAAAGTGGTTCTTCGGGTCAAGCTTCGTCAAGTGGGAATGAAGTTATGGATATGCTCCGGATGATGCAACAAGATATGCAAAAGAGAAATCAACTTGATGAAGTCCGAATGCAAAAGGACGAGATTCCTGACAAGAGCATTCAAACATTGACCACTCAAATGGGTCAACTTGCAACCGAGGTGGCAGAGTTGAAAAAAGGTAAAGGTCAACTTCCTACTAACACTAAGGTAAATCCTTCTCATAGTTCTTCATGTAATATTCCTATTAACCATGTTAGTGTCTTAAGAAGTGAAAAAGAATTTAAGGCAAATTTGTAACCGGGTTTGGTTGATGGGGTGGTTGAGGATATTATGGGAAATGAAAGTGATGAGGATGAAGTCTCACCCTCAATTGTGGCTACGGACCCGAAAGTTGAAATGGTAATTAAAAAACCGGGATTGGGTGAAATTTTAGAAGATAAAAACGAGGAAGGGGGACCTAGTCAAGTTCCATTTCCTTCGGCTTTAATCGACCCGGGTAAGAAAAATTTTATTTCGACAAGGGGTCCCCAAAAAGAGGAATTATGGATGTTTTCAAGAAAGTTAAGGTTAACTTCATTTGCTTGATACAATTAAACAAGTACCCGCTTACGAGAAATTTTTAAAAGAATTGTGCACACAAAAGAGGCAACAAAAGAAAAAGATGCCTAAGCGGGTTGACTTGACCGGACAGGTAAGTCCGGTGCTTAATGGGATCTTCCTCCTAAGCTCCAAGATCCGGGAACGCCATTAATAAATATCCAAGATCTGGGAACGCTGTTATCGGGGGGCTTATATAACCAATATGATTTTGGTCCATTAGCACGAGTTGAGACAATAGTGGTTCTGGCCGATTTGTCTCATAAGCTACCCCGAGGGATGGTGCAAGATGTCATAGTAAAGGTTGATGAGTTTTACTATCCGGTTGACTTTTTAGTCTTAGATTACTCATCCGCGGACCCAAAACAACAACAAATGTTATTTTGGGTCGGCCATTTTTTAGCACCGCTCATGCCTTGATTGATTGTCGATTTGGTACGGTCGACATGACATTCGGCAATAGAAAAATGAGATTGAATGTTTTTACTAACACTTCTAACTCTATTGGTGTTGATGAGTATTTTATGGCAGATTTGGTCGATGGGTGTGACCGTACGAGTATGAGGAAGATAGTGTGGATGCTTGCATTTGTGATTTTTCTGAACAGGTACATGCTTGTGCGCTAAGGATTGAGGAGCAAAAGCTAGATGCTCTGGCAGTTAAAGAGGGTCGGCCGCCATGGACCCATCAGTTCGAGTGTCTACCAGTGGAGATTAGTTCGGGTATGAAGCCGTCATTGGAGGAGCCACTGAAGTTGGAGTTGAAGGACTTGCCAAGCCATTTGAAGTATGCATTTTTAGGGGATAATGACAGTCTACCGGTCATTATTGCCTCTAATTTGGAGATGGCTCAAGAGCAAGCATTGTTGAAGGTGTTGAAAGCAAATAAAGCGGCTATTAGGTGGACAATCACCGATTTGAAAGGAATTAGTCCATCAATCGTCATGCACAAAATCATAACGACCGAGGATGCGAAACCTACTAGAGAGGCTCAAAGGAGATTGAACCCGAATCTAAGGGAAGTGGTAAAAAAGGAGGTGATTAAGTGGTTGGATGCCGGTGTAATCTATCCGATTTCGGATAGTGCTTGGGTAAGTCCTACCCAAGTGGTACCTAAAAAAGCCGGCATTCAAGTTGTTAAAGATGAAAGTGGTGAACAAATTATCGATTACGGAAAGTTGAACGCCGCCACTTCTAAGGACCATTTTCCATTACCTTTCATTGACCAAATTATTGAAAATTATTGGGTCAAAAATATTGTTGCTTCTTAGATGGGTTGTAAGTCCCAAAACAATACAATCAGATATCAAACACCAAACAAGTAGCATAATTACAAGTAAGATGTGGAAGATCGAAAAGCAAATTTAATGATTCAAACCCAAGAACACATGAGTTCTGGACTCGTCTGGTATTCTTGATCGCACAATATATCAAGAGTTTGCAAGTGAATGAACAACCACAAAAGTCTAAGGAATCCCCTATTTATACAAGCATAGGAGATCCAAATACATTGGGCCAAGCACATACCCCATAGAACATAAAATAACCCAAGACAGACACAAACCTACACTAGATTATATCCTTACAATATCCCCTCGCTTTTGTCGTCTTGTGAGATCTAGTTTCGCTTTCGCTTCTGCTTCTTCTTGGTCAAATCATCTTCAGAGATATACTTTCCAACATACGGACCAAACAGCTGCGTCTCAACTCAGCCTCTAGCTCCAGACCATAACTTCAAAGAAATTATCTGAGCAACTCCACCAGTAAAGGCTTTCGCACAAACCTCATACTCAGGATCACTCTGAATCTGAGATTGTGCAAGCAAATGAATATCTCTCTCTCCGAACCACATCAAGTCATGAACGTCACTCAGAAATTTTGTACTCTTCATTCTCACAAACTATAATTGCTTCACCAGTAGTTGCATCATATATCCAGAACTTAAAATTCTTCAGGCTATCATCTAGCCACACGACTGTCTTTACAGGTCTCTCGCCATCCTTCTCAAACACATCACTGTGAGTCTTCACAAAAGATTGCTGAAACTTCATATCTCTGAAATTCACTCTGTTATGTTGATGTAGCTTGTTGTAGAAGTTCCATCCAATCTTGCAATTTGGATTCCGACACTGATCATGATAAGGGGCATTGCTCAGTTCCCGCAATCCAACCATCTTCCAAGATTCAAAAGCACTTGTTGAATTATAATATTCAACCTTTCCATTCTTCCTCGTTACCAAAAACATCCCTTTATCGTCGTTTTATGCCCAGCTTTGAATTCCAGAACGATTTCCAACACGATCAAATTTATCTCGACTCACATTCACAACAAACCTTCAGGCATCTCCTGATAGCCATAATCCTTTTCAGCAGCCATGTTTCTCATCATTATCTCCTTTTTCTTCAGCTTCTGATTTGCAATTCTTGGTGGATTCTGAATGTATCTATCCATAGTTTCCTCTCTCTCTTTGTCTTGCTGTGCTCTCTCTTCTGCTGTATATTCTTTTGGAGGTTCACCAAACTCCTTTGGAAATTTACTCTCCAACTTCTGCTTTATATCTATGAACATAGTAGTAAGAGATCCAAGATTCGTTTCAAGCTCCTGAATCTTTTGATTCTTATGAGTGATCTCTTCCATCAAACTAGCAATCTGAACGTCCTTAAAGATCTTACCTTCTTCTAGAGCAGTAATCCTTCGCTTACAGCACCAATATCAATATCACCAAACATTCTTCACTATTTGGGCTTTCAACAGCTTTCTTCCCTGTAGCCTTTTCTGACTCTGCATGCTCTCTAATCGCTTGTTGCAACAATGCTACAGCCTTAAGTATTTGATCATCAGAGGGAGTACTATCAGACACAACATTGCTTAATGCTTCACCTGGTTTTGGAACAGGCATATACTCAATAGCTCTTGGATTAGTGTAAAATTCAATAAAAGCATCACTAACAGGTGTTCCAGAAATAGTAGTAACAGGTTGTTCTGGAATCACTCGCATAATTGGGCTCAAACTTGTGGTTTTCGCTTCTGTGTCCACACGGCTGATCCTAGGATCCTTCTACTTCGTTTCCTAGGATGAAGATCAGCCGTTGGATCTTCAAGAACTCTTTCATCAACAACTTGAAAAGTAACCGATTCAGTGTGAGGAAGGTTCACATCTGATGGTTGTTCGGCTTGTGGAATTTCTGCTGTGAGGCTTGCAGTCTCTGTTTCATATTCATCACCTTCACTTTTATCAACTTCTGCTTCATTCATCAAACTTTCTTCAAACACATTTTCGACCTCTTCATCCTCACTCTCAAATCCAGTCAAATCCACATTCTCAACTGGTTCTTGAGTTCCAACAGGAGCTTCAATTATTTCTACATTGCGCTCTTCTGCTACAATGGCATTGATCTGAGCAGGTGCCTCTTCTTGAATCTCAGCAAACGTTCTAAATGTCTCTAATTTTTGCTTGTTTTGATACTTTATCTCAACATTGTCTCTTGACTTTTGATTCAACCAAGTGAATACCAAGTGATTCATCATCTTGGCGTCATAAGTTTTTACAATAATTGGAAATTTTGGATATTTCGTCTCTAAGATCAGCTGCACAAATCTGGGAAACTTGTACCAATACTTCTCATTTATGGTTTTGACATTAGCCATCATATCATCAAACACACTCTTTGAATAGTTGTATTTCCATCATTCAACTACTGAAACCACTCCAGATATCTTCTTCAATGTCAGCTTATCAAGACCACTCTTGTTCCCACTAATACATACTAGATAAGCGTGTGCCAGAAATCTCCAGTATGGATGCAGTAGCTTCTTAAATGTGGGAGGAGGACGCGCTCCCTCATAACTCATTTTTACCAATACTTCCATAACTTTTTCTTTTGGATACTCCATTGGATCACCAGCCTCATCACCAAATAGTAAAACATCACGAACGTCTTGCTCATTAACTGAAACTTCTGTTCCCTGAACCTTTGACTTGATGACTACATCTCCTTTCTTTGCCGTGGCATTGTCCCAGGAATCCTTGATCAAATATTCATGAATAACAGGATTCTCTCGAAGTGAATGAGCCATTCTGCATGTATTCAGACCTATGATCATCGACTTGTACATTTCGAAACCCTTTGGAGGATCTGATAAGTAAGAAGCAACATTCATCGTCTTTTCCCATGTTGGAACATGAGAACCTGTCGTTTTCTTTCCTGTATCTGCACCAAAAGAGATGAATTAGCACTGACACATATAATTCAACGCCTAAAAATTCCCAAGTTTGACCGTGAACTTGGTCAAACTAAGTTAACCTTTTTAAGAAAAATTTAGAATTTTCAAACACAAAATATAAACATATTATGCTAAAGATAATTCACAAAATTATAATAAAACAGTTTAACAGATCAAGAGTTTTTAGAAACGGCCGAAATAAACTGATCAGGCCCAAACATGCGATCATGCATCAGTTGTGCGATGGCAATTTTGTAATTTCTTTAAGTGCAATTGCACAGTTTGCTGGTCAAAGAAGGTCAACAGAAGTCAACCATACAAGACTTGGTCAACAAAGGGCAATCGCACAAGACTTAGTTAACAAAAGTCAATCGCACAAGACTTGGTTAACTGAGGTCAATCGCACAACACTTGGTCAACATAAGTCAAACAAGTCTCAATCGCACAAGATGGTCAACTAAGGTCAAAAATATCAGTCGCACAAGTTTGGTCAAAACAGGGGCAAAATAGACTTTACACTAAAATATTCAGGGGCAAACTCGTCCACCCCAACTTGTGCGATTCAATCAGACAGCGTGTGTACATCACTCGCCGTCTCCGGTCATCTTCTCTGGCGAAACCTGTACATTCTGGCGACTATCTAGGGTTCCGAACATAATTTTCTGGCCACAATATTGGGTTTCGTTCAATTTCTTTAGTCAATAAGAACAATGTTAAACCTTACAAACCCTAAACCTCTTTCGATTTCAACAGAAAACCCTTCTAAACACACAATATCTTTTAATCAAGCAAACAAAACCACACAGGTCTAACAACTCACCATCGTGACATTCAAATTCAAGAAAATAAATCAAACAAAGGAACTAACCTTTAGATTTTTCTTTTGAGTTTGACATGACTAAGATGCAATCAGATCGTGAGTTTTTATCTTGTGTTGAGTAGAGGATGATAAAGGTGAAAAGATAAAAATGAACATGTGTCATCAGAGAGTTTTAGAGTTTTGAAAAGAAATACCTTTGAATGATGGAGTTTTGAAAAGGACTTCAGCCGTCGCACAACTCCCTATATACCCCAGTCATATTTTTCAACCAAAAGGGGGGGGGGGGAGCACCAAGTGTGCAGTGGGCCCAACCGCCGTTTCAACACATCCCATTTCTTTATTAACAGAAACTGTTTTAGATTTTGTGGGGCCCACCAAGTTTACGGTGGGCCCAGCTCGAATCCCGAGGATAAACCCTTTTAAAAACTTTGTGCAAGAGATATTTTATGAAGTTTTGGTCTTTCTCGATTAATAAACAGACGGCCACAAATTTTAGAATATTTATATACAGCAGACTAAAATATTTACACAAAAGAGAAACAAAAACATGAAACATTATAGAGAACAAGCAATATACACACCAATTTTGCATGCACTTTTCTTATGGGATCAAATCACAGAGTTTCGGGCTAGACTACACTTATCAACACAAATTTACTTTGGTAGATCCGAGCGATTGTCAATATGTTTTTCCTCTTAAACTTATCTCCCTAGGCCTTTGTCAAATAACGGATTACAACTTATTGATCATGTTTACATTTTTAAATTATATGAGCACACATATCAATCACGATAAATCCTGGAATTTTTTATTTTGAACAGGCTATCATACGAGTAGTTTCCTTACCACATATTTTCACAAGCCCGTTCTAGAGTTCTGAAAACTTGACTGGACTGGATTGAGAAAAGAACAGAATGGATCAGCAGAGATGGATATAATGTACAAATCAATGAGATTTTCTCAGTTTGATATAGGTTTTACTTTTGGGTTTCTTTTGGGCACTAGAGGGCCTCTTTCGGGTGTATTTGATCCACAAAGTGACAACATACAACTAGGTCTTTGCACACGCAAAACATAAGCCGATGTTGCCTAGCTGTGGCAACTCCAAAATATCCCCTTCACTTTAACATCTCCAAGCTCGCGCTTATCCAATTTTCGGGACGAAAATTCCTTCAAGTTGGGGATAATGTGACATCTCAGAAAATCAGGTATCGTTATGATCGATTCCTGTAATTATTTCAATTCCACCTTATATATATATCTATATATAATATGTTCTATCTTTTAATTATAAATATAATCATAAATATATATAAAACTTACGTCGCGAATAATTAACGTGTTAGAGGTATTGCTCTAAAAACCCGAACCTGAAACCGAGCCCGTTCCTTTGCGCAAACTAAGCAAACCCACCACCTTTTTCCCCTTGCGGCCCACACCCACTTCGGCCTAAGTAAACCCCAAACCGCCCCACCCCTTGTTAAACCCCCTTTATGTACGTATGCATGCTCTTGTTTTGAAAAAAAACATTCACAAAAAAAGAAACCCTAGAGCCCTTGTGTGTGCGACGGCAGTGGAGCAACCCCCCCATCGCGATCTCTTACTCTCTTGCGGCCCTCTTTCTCTCTCGCAACTCCTCTCTAGTTTTACAAATCATCTTTGCAAGGTTAGTCTCGTTTTAGTGGTTGTTTCGTGTTCAAATCTTTGTATACATGGCTGCGTTTCTTTGATGTTTCATGATAATCTTATTGTTATAATGTTCACTTCATGTATTAGAATGATATGCATGCATATGAGAATGATGGCTGTGTTTGTGAAGATACTAGGATGTTTTCTATCTAGGGTTTTGTGTAAATATTGATATATTAGATGATATATGGCGTGATAACCGCTATAAATCGATATAACAAAGCCCATGATGTTTAAACTTGTTTTGTACGATAAAACTGAAAACATAAAGCTGATATACATTTACAGCCAACTTTGATTGGCTGTAAACTAGATCGTTAACTATCGAAAAGTGGAATTTCTAAGCTTAAAACGTGTATTTTGAAAAATGCTTCAAATGGCGCCAGATTCATATTTTTCTGAGTCGTTGCTATTTTTAAATGATTATTTAGTGCAGCAGCTGAAGCTGCGTAATTTCTGCAGAATTTGCAGGTTGTTTATCAAGTCGTATCTCATAGTCTGTATAGGGTTAGGTCATGAAATTTTGTACAGTAACTGGAGGCGGGAGTTTCCGAAAATCTCCCACTGGAAATTTCAGCTAATCGGATGAACGATGATTTTTAAATGATTTTTCTCGTGGACCGCAGTCAGAAAGCGACGAATTTGACTGCAGCCTAGTAAATAAATTTTTGTAAATAATTGGTAAAGATTTAGGACTAGAAAATTTTACATTAAATGCTACAGAATAATGGACACCTTCTGTGAAATGATTGGAATTTTGGAACAGGGAACTATTTTATAAAATTCCCGAAAACAGCCTAGTTTCGGGTTACAAGTTAAGTCATGATAAGTTGCATATATGTGTGTTTAAATGTTGCATGTGCTACTTGTGAATGAATGAGCCATCTATAATCAAGTTAGACTTTATTTGAAATTGCCGTGTGAAATCTATGTGCATATATGCATGCGAAGTGTATACGAATCGTCAACGTAATTGCCTGAAACGAGTTAAGTTAATTTCATTAATGTATGTATATTTCTTGAACACGCTAATAATTAAGTGGTAATCATAATAGGACGTGATAGAACCACTTTGACTCTATTTTCGTAAAAGTCTAACGAGCAATTTAAGGTGAGTTCACGGCCCCTATTTCATTAAACGTTTACAAAACACAGGGGGAGAAAACATGTACACGTTACAGTGATATATGGGTTGATTATATTACGGTACAGTAACGTCTTTCTATTTAAAACATGTACACGTTACAGTGATGTATGGGTGGCATACATCACGGTACAGTAACGCTTTTTATTTAGAGTTATGTTATATGGTTATGGTCACAAGGGAGCATATATCACATGTCAGTCCCCTTAAAACTTACGATGCCGTTAGTATTGGATTATAGCGAGGAAATTGTTAGTCGACAAGCCCCACTCGAACTGGTCGCGCCAGTTAGACCGAACGTTGATGGTCACAAGTGTAGAATTTGCCTAACTTTCTAGCCATGGTTGGTGATAGACCTGGCACAACAGGGGCATCAACGTTAGCTTCGGATCGAACACTTTGTTGACATGACCTAGGCTAGCTACCTAAACATATAACATGAACTGCTAAACTACTTAACATTAATCTGATTCGGGTTGGATCAGGGAAACTTATGAGACACTAGTTCGGGGTTGAACCAGTGGGGAAAAACTAATGATTGAAATTGTGAACTAAAACCTGTGAACTCACTCTTCATTAATTGTTGACACTTGTTTCTTTTGCATGTTTTTCTCAGGTTGTTAAGGTATCATTTCCGCATAGGAGCATGGCACGAGCATGAAAAACTATTTCTTTTAAACGCTTTGCATTTTACTTTTTAAGTATTTTGGTTTGGGTGTTTGATTTGGCGCACACTTTATTTACGTATACTTACGCTTCCACATTTATTAAACTGCATGGTTGGGTTTGTTTAAACGTATCTTTTTGCATATAGAGTCATTCTATATGACTAGTGTCTTGGATCCTGGTTTGTCAGCGCCTCGCGGTAAAACACCGCAAGTGGATTTTTGAGGGTGTGACAAATTGGTATCAGAGCCACTGGTTATAGAGAATTAGGTTTGCATATCACACTAGTAAACCTACACTATAGCCACAAACTTGACACTAGTTTGGAACTAACGCGAATGCTTAAATTTCATGCTTTCTATTATTTACTGTGTTTTGTATGTTCTATGTCTTATTCTTTCGCTTTGCTAACTCGCACGACTCATCTGAACCTAGTGAGGAACAAGGCGATGCCCCGCCTTCACCTATGTCTCCCATCTTCTCGGGAAGACTCAGGGCCGCTCGCACTCGTCGTCTCACGCAATTCGAGCCCTTCATCGTCAGATCCAGTTCGGGGAATGGCGATTGGAGCTGGTATCCATATCACATTCGGAACTACATAGTGGATGAGAATGTTCCACCTGTAGTTTTGGAGGATTCCTATGATGTTAACATGGAAGTCTATGGTACCTTGCCCCCTCTCGGCTATCCTATAGAGGAGGCCTTTGCTGGATTCGTGGCCGCCACGGAGCACGAATTTAAGTACATGCGTGAGGTGGCTGGGGCTATAACAACCTCATCGTGAGCAATAGCTCATTGAAACAGGAACTGGAACAGGTGAAACAGGAGCTCGCACAGGTCAGGGCAACCCAGCAAGCTGAAGCCGCTAAAACAAGTAACCTTAGAGAGATTAGCAGAGTGATGGCCGAACAGGTCATGGACCTCACAGAGAGGATGAGTTTAGCTGAAGACAGGATCATTGAGATTGGGTTGGCAAATGAGCCGGAGGAAGAAGCACCAGAGGAGATCCCTGAGGAGCCTGAGGAGGCAGCAGCAAATGAAGACGAGGATATGGGGGACATGGACGTTGATGATTAGATTTATTTCTCGTTTATCATGACATTTCTTTATTTCATTATTTGAACTTAGTAGTTGTTTGAAAATTTCCGTTGACATTTGGATTTATTTAAAATATTTGGTTTGATACATTGTGGTGAATTGCAATATATTTTAGTCAAATGTTTGGTTTGAATGTTATATGAGATGGGTTGTACTAATTCTTATTACATTATTCTTAGAATTCTATGATGAAATATGTGATACATTTTCTCATGTATTGTATATCTGTGGTCAAAAACAAAATGTCTGCTCGCGGTGGTGGCGTCGGGTGGTGGCGCGGTGCCGCGGCAACATCACAATGACACATGCAGAACTTGCTGCGCTCATCCAGGAGCAGGTTACTGCGGCGTTGGCAGCCCAAAATCCGAATCCAAACAATAATCAGAATCTGGGAGGTAACCCTCATTCATTTCTACATTCATTTCACTCCACGTATGCTAGCGTATTCAACCGTCCTTTAAATCACCTTCTTCTAAATCTCTTACTTCCAAACTTGTGCATGTAGGTATGGGCCCTAACCCGTACAAGTTGTTCATCGATGCTAAGCCCAACAAATTCACTGGCGAGGAAGGGCCAATCGGGCTAGTCAGATGGCTCGAAAAATCAGAATATGTCTTTGCAATGTGTAACTGCTTACCTAAGAATCAGGTCAAATTCGCAGCTTCGACTCTAGAAGATGCGGTTCTCACCTGGTGGAATGCGCGGGTCCAGGTTCTTGGACTCGACGTAGACAACGCAATGGGTTGGGACAAGTTCAAGAATCTTATGAAGAACAATACTGCCCCCGGGATCGCATCCACCAATTGGAACAAGACCTTTGGGTAATGAAGATGGAAGGGTCGGAAATTGAAGCCTACACCACGAAGCACTATGACCTGGTCTCCTTATGTCCCGATATGGCTAGGCCAGCGTACAAACAGATAGAGCTTTACATCAAGGGATTGGCTCCGGAGATTAAAGGCATGGTTGAGTCAAGCAACCCCGTTACAGTTCAGCAGGCCGTGTGACTGGCGCACAAACTGACAGACACTGCAGTAGAAGAGGGTAAACTACCAAAGAGGGGTGCAGCTGGGAACGCCCCAGAAAATAAATGCAAGTGGGAGGATGGATCCTCGAAACAAGCATCAAATGGGCAGGCGCAACAGGGTTCTCAGAAATGTTTCAACAACAGTAACCACAACTTCAACAACAACAACCAACAGTCTAGTAACAACACCAACAATCAGGTTCAGAGTGGGTATGCTGGAAAGAAACCTCTGTGCAACAAGTGTAACCGTCATCACTTCAGGCAGTGCGGTGGTTGTCAGCGATGTAGTAGGGGAGGCTACACCGCTAAAGACTATAGGGTAAACCTTAACTCGAAGCAAAACACTAATTAGACCTAGCAGCCACCGGGAGTCACCAGGTCATGTTATCAGTGTGGTGGCATTGATCATTTCAAGAAAGATTGCCCACAACTGAACAAGGAAATAGTGGTGGAAATCAGAACCAGAATCAGAACAATAATAATAATAATAATGCTGGTGGAAGTGGTGGAGCTAAGGGTCGTGTATTCACATTGGGAAAAGGTGAGGCTCGTAATGATTCTAAAGTGGTTACTGGTAAATTTCCTTTAAACAACAATTTTGCTCACATTTTATTCGATAGCAGTGCGGATAGGAGTTTTATTTCCGAGTCGTTTAGAAAATTAGTGGTCAAATACCTGGTAGAGTTAGCCAATTGAAAATCGGTAGATATAACCCACATCGCCTACGGATGTCAGCTACAACTGGCTGGCCATCTATTCACCATCGATCTCATGCCAACCACACTTGGTAGCTTTGACGTTGTAGTTGGCATGGATTGGTTATCTGAAAATCGAGCGGAAATCTTATGTCGCGAAAAGGCTATTCGCATACCTCACTCAAGCGACGAGATCCTAACCATTCATGGCGAGAAGGGTGGTGTAGTAACCAACATCATTTCCTTCATGAAAGCTCAAAAGTACCTACGACAGAGAAACTCGTATACAATCTTAGCCAATGTCACCGAATAAACAAGCAACGAGAGGAAAGTTGAAGATTTTCCTATCGTACATGAATTTCCCGACGTCTTCCCTGAAGACTTGCCTGGTTTACCCCCACATAGGCAGGTCGAATTCGAAATTCAGCTAGCAAAACACGTTGTACCAATCGCCAAGGCTCCGTACTGATTAGCTCCATCTGAACTTCAAGAACTTTCTACTCAACTTCAGGAGATCTTAGATAAAGGCTTTATCCATTCGAGCTCATCACCATGGGGAGCTCTGGTCCTTTTTGTCAAGAAGAAGGATGGAACTTTCTGTATGTGTATTGATTACAGAGAGCTCAACGAAGTTACTATCAAAAACCGATACCCCTTACCTCAAATCGATGACCTGTTTGACCAGCTCCAAGGGCCAAGTTACTATTCCAAAATCGATCTAAGGCCGGGATACCATCAGTTGCGTGTATGAGAGGAAGACATCTCCAGGATCGCATTTTGCACTCGTTATGGCCACTATGAATTTTTGGTTATGCCATTCGGACTAACAAACGCACCTGCAGTATTCATGGACCTCATGAACCGTATTTGTAAGACCTTATCTAGACAAATTCGTAATCGTGTTCATTGATGACATACTGGTGTACTCTAAGACTAAGGAGGAACATGAACAGCATCTGCGTTTAATGTTGGAACTTCTGCGACAAGAACAACTCTATGCCAAGTTTTCAAAGTACGACTTCTGGATTCGAGAAGTCCAATTCCTTGGGCATATAGTGAACGAAAAGGGTACCCACGACCCAACGAAGATTGAAGCCAGGCGCCGAAAACTCCAACAGAAGTAAGACAGTTTCTTCGGTTTGGCAGGCTACTATCGTCGCTTTATTGTGGGTTTTTCAAAGATCGCTCAACCTCTTACATCTCTAACCCAGAAAAGAACCAAGTATATATGGGGTGACAAACAGAAGGAAGCATTCCAGGTGCTGAAGCAGAAGCTTTGTAGTGCGCCTATCTTGTCCCTACCTGAGGGGACCGAAGACTTTGTAGTGTACTGCGATGCTTCCATTCAGGGACTTAGGATGTGTACTCATGCAACGCGATAAGGTCATTGCTTATGCATCTCGGCAATTGAAAGTACATGAGAAGAACTACACAACGCATGACTTAGAGTTAGGAGCCATGGTGTTCGCTTTAAAAATCTGGAGGCACTTTTCTGTATGGAACCAAGTGTACCATCTACATCGACCACAAAAGCCTTCAACACATTTTCGATCAAAAAGAGTTAAACATGCGACAGCGCCGTTGGCTCGAACTTTTGAACGACTACGAATGTGCCATCCAGTACCATCCAGGCAAGGCTACTGTAGTAGCCGACACTCTCAGTAGGAAAGAGCACGAGAAGCCTCGACGAGTTCGGTCCTTACAACTTACGATAACCTAACCTACCCGAAAAATTACGCAAGATGGAACGTGATTGGGAAACCAAACCGGATGGAACGTGATTGGGAAACCAAACCGGATGGAACTCGTTACTTACTTAGTCGGATATGGGTGCCCCTCTACGGAAACTTGAGGGAACTCATAATGGACGAAGCTCACAAATCAAGGTACTCTGTCATCCAGGATCGGATAAGATGTACCAAGATCTCAAAACAACTTACTGGTGGCCGAACATGAAGGCTGAAATAGCCACCTACATAAGCAAATGCCTAACCTCTGCCAAGGTCAAGGTAGAATACCAAAAGCCCCCGGGGCTTTACAACAGCCTGAGATTCCCGTTTGGAAATGGGAACAAATCGCCATGGATTTTATTACAGGTCTACCTAAGACACCCAGTGGAAAAGATACAATTTGGGTGATTATCGACCGACTAACCAAATCGACTCACTTCTTAGCAATCAAGGAAACCGAAAAGTTCGACACCCTTGCAGCGCTATACATGAAGGAAATAGTAGCCCGGCACGGATTCCAATATCCATCATATCCGACCGTGATTCACACTTTACTTCTCATCTGTGACAATCAGCACAGAAATCCTTGGGTCACGCGTTGACTTGAGCACAAATACCATCCTCAGACTGATGGTCAAAGTGAACGTACCATTCAGACTCTCGAAGACATGCCTTAGAGCGTGTGTAATCGACTTTGGTAAGGGCTGGGAGAAGCATCTACCTTTGGTGGAGTTTTCCTATAACAACAGTTATCACACAAGTATCCAAGCAGCACTATTCGAGGCGCTGTATGGGCGAAAGTGTCGCTCGCCCGTTTGTTGGGCGGAAGTTGGTGATAGTCAATCACTGGTCCAGAGTTGGTTCTGGAAGCAATTGAAAAGATAGTACAAATTCGAAACCGTATGGCGACAGCTCGGGATCGACAAAAGAGCTACGCCGATCAGCGACGCAAACCGTTAGCATTTCAAGTAGGCGATCGGGTCCTACTCAAGGTATCACCTTGGAAGGGCGTGATTCGTTTTGGCAAAAGAGGTAAACTAAACCCGTGATATGTTGGTCCGTTTGAAATCACAAAGAAAATCGGTCAGGTAGCTTATGAGTTGAACCTTCCTGATGAGCTCAGTGGAGTTCACAACGTTTTTCATGTCTCAAATCTGAAGAAGTGTCTGTCAGATGAAACGTTAGCCGTTCCACTGGATGAGATCCATGTGGACGAACAACTGCGGTTTATTGAAGAACCAATCGAAATTATGGACCGAGAGGTCAAAACAAGGAGACATAGTAGAATACCAATTGTCAAGGTTCGTTGGAACTCTAAGCGTGGACTAGAGTACACTTGGGAAAGAGAGGATCAAATGAAAGATAAATATTCTCACCTTTTTGCAGCCGAATCACAAAATCAAGCGACCTGAACTGAATTTCGGGGCGAAATTCCTTTAACAAGGGGAGAATGTGGCAATCCAAATATCCCCTTCACTTTAACATCTCCAAGCTCACGCTTATCCAATTTTTCGGTGAGTACAAATATCCTTCAAGGTATGGGGATAAGTGACATCTCAGAAAATCAGGTATCGTTCTGATCCGATTCCTCGTAATTATTTCAATTCCACCTTATATATATATAATATATATATATATATGTATATATATATATATGTTCTATCTTTTAATTATAAATCTAATCATAAATATATATAAAACTTACGTCGCGAATAATTAACGTGTTAGAGGTGTTTGCTCTAAAAATCCGAACTTGAAACCGAGCCCTGTTCCTTTACGCAAACTAAGCCCAACCCGCCACCCTTTTCCCCCTTGCGGCCCACACCCACTTCAGCCCAAGTAAACCCCAAACCTCCCACCCCTTGTTAAACCCCTTTATGTACGTATGCATGCTCTTGTTTTAAAAAAAAAAAACATTCACAAAATAAGAAACCCTAGAGCCCTTGTGTGTGCGACGGCAGTGGAGCAACCCCCCCATCGCAATCTCTTACTCTCTTGCGGTCCCTCTTTCTCTCTCGCAACTCCTCTCTAGTTTTACAAATCATCTTTGCAAGGCTAGTCTCATTTTAGTGGTTGTTCGTGTTCAAATCTTTGTATACATGGCTGCGTTTCTTTGATGTTTCATGATAATATTGTTGTTATAATGTTCACTTCATGTATTAGATTGATATGCGTGCATATGAGAATGATGGCTGTGTTTGTGAAGATACTAGGATGTTTTCTATCTAGGGTTTGTGTAAATATTGATATATTAGATGATATATGGCATGATAACCTGCTATAAATCGATATAACAAAGCGCCATGATCGTTTAAACTTGTTTTGGTACGATAAAACTGAAAACAAAAAGCTGATATACATTTACAGCCAACTTCGATTGGCTGTAAACTAATCGTTAATTATCAAAAAGTGGAATTTCTGAAGCCTAAAATGTGTATTTTGAAAAATGCTTCAAATGGCGCCAGATTCATATATTTCTGAGGTCGGTTGCTATTTTTAAATGATTATTTAGTGCAGCAGCGGAAGCTGCGTAATTTCTGCAGAATTCGCAGGTTGTTTATCGGATCGTATCTCATAGTCTGTATGGGGTTAGGTCACGAATTTGTACAGTAACTGGAGGCGGGAGTTTCCGAAAATCTCCCACTGGAAATTCGTTAATCGGATGAACAATGATTTTTGAATGATTTTTCTCGTGGACTGCAGTCAGAAAGCGACGAATTTTACTGCAACCTAGTAAATAAATTTTTGTAAATAATTGGTAAAGATATAGGACTTAAAAATTTTACATCAAATGCTACAGACTAATTGACACCTTTTTGTAAAATGATTGGAATTTTTAGAACATGGGAACTATTTTATAAAATCCCGAAAACAGCCTAGTTTCGGGTCTACAAGTTAAGTCATGATAAGTTGCATATATGTGTGTTTAAATGTGGCTGTGCTACTTGTGAATGAATGAGCAGTCTATAATCAAGTTAGACTTTATTTGAAATTTCCGTTTGAAATCTATGTGCATGTATATGCATGCGAAGTGTATAAGAATCGTCAACGTAATTGCCTTAAACGAGTTAAGTTAATTGCATTAATGTATGTATATTTCTTGAACACGCTAATAATTATGTGGTAATCATAATAGGACGTGATAGAACCACTTTGAATCTATTTTCGTAAAAGTCTAACCGAGCAATTTAAGGTGAGTTTACGGACCATATTTCTTTAAACGTTTACAAAACACAGGGGAGAAAACATGTACACGTTACAACGATATATGGGTTGATTATATTACGGTACAGTAACGTCTTTCTATTTAAAACATGTACACGTTACAGTGATGTATGGGTGGCATACATCACGGTACAGTAACACCTTTCTATTTAGAGTTATGTTATACGGTTATGGTCACAAGGGAGCATACATCACATGTCAGTCCCCTTAAAACTTACGATGCCGTTAGTATTGGATTATAGCGAGGAAATTGTTAGTAGTACTACTGGGCCCGACAAGCCCCACTCGAACTGGTCGCGCCAGTTAGACTAAACGTTGATGGTCACGAGTGTAGAATTTGCCTAACTTTTTTGCTATGGTTGGTGATAGACCTGGCACAACAGGGGCAGCAACGTCAGCTTCGGATCGAACACTTTGTGGACATGACCTAGGCTAGCTACCTAAACATATAACATGAACTGCTAAACTACTTAAGATTAATCTGATTCGGGTTGGATCACGGAAACTTATGAGACACTGGTTCAGGGTTGAACTAGTGGGGAAAAACTTATAATTGAAATTGTGAACTAAAACTGTGAACTCACTCTTCATTAATTGTTGACACTTGTTCTCTTTTGCATGTTTTTCTCAGGTTGTTAAGGTATCATTTCCGCATAGGAGCATGGCACGAGCATGAAAAACTATTTCTTTTAAATGCTTTGCATTTTACTTTTTAAGTATTTTGGTTTGGGCGTTTGTTTTGGCGCACACTTTATTTACGTATACTTACGCTTCCGCATTTATTAAACTACATGGTTGGGTTTGTTTAAACGTATCTTTTTGCATATAGAGTCATTCTATATGACTAGTGTCTTGGATCCTGGTTTGTGACGCGCCTCGCGGTAAAACCTCGCAAGTGGATTTTTGAGGGTGTGACACTAGCACCTCCAGTTCTTTGCTCACGTAAAACAAAGGAGATACACGAGTTGATTAGAAAAGATTTTAGAACTAGAACGAAATTTTGTGTATCGGGAGACACAGACGCTTTCTAATAACCATGCTCTAATTCCAAGTGTTCTATGCAATACCAGTCAAAGATTCCAGCCATCAGAATCAAGCCTACCAACACATCGCTCTAGGGTCAGACCATTTCAATATTGGTCTTACATGAGTCAGCCCTAATCCTCATAGAGAAAATTTATTTCATTTCCCAGTTTTTTGGTTTTTCTGGTTTCGTCAGTATGAGTTTGATCCATTTTAATTAAACCCTGGTTGAAAGAATCACGAATGAAGTGAATTTTATGGCAATGTGCTTGGTTTTTGAAAAATATACTGGATTTTTCACTGTTTGGATAGCTGCATCATTGTCACAATAAATGGGAGTTTGGAAAAAAATTCAAACCGTAGTCCACCAGCTCGTGTTGAATCCAAATAACCTGAGAGCAGCAGGCTGAAGCAACCATATACTCGGCTTCTGCAGTCGACAGTGAGACAGTTTGCTGCTTCTTGCATTGCTAGGAGATGAGGCGATCCCCCATAAATTGGCATCCAGCTGACGTAGACTTCATGTCCCTACCAGTACCTCCAAATTTGCTGTCAGAAAAAGCACACAGATCAAATGGAGATTCTTTTCGATACAGAAGTCCAAGCCGAGGCCTGCCCTTAAGGTACCGAAAGATCCTCTAAACAGCATTTAAATGAGAAAGATTAGGAGCAGCCTGATAAAGTGCACACTGACACACATCAAACATGATATCTGGTTTACTGGCTGTCAAATACATCAACGAGCCAATCATCAAACAGTACTGTGTAGCATCAACAGCTTCCTCTTCCAGATCTTCAGTCATCACTGGTCTTTCTGCTATAGGAGTATTTGCAAGTTTGGCATCTTGAAATTTGAACTTTGCGATGATATCATCAACATATTTTCCCTGATGAATGAGAATCCCTTTGGAATCTTGATGAATTTGCAGACCCAGAAAGAAACTCATCTCTCCCAACGCACTCATTTCAAATTGCTTCTTCATGACCTCCTCGAATTCTTTGCACAGTGCTTCATAGTGGATCCGAAGATGATGTCATCCACATAGATCTACACTAAGATTTGATCATCTCCCATCTTTCGAATGAACAGTGTCTGATCAATTACTCCCCGAGTGTATCCATGAGCGAGCAGATGCTCCATCAGAGTGGCATACCATGCACGAGGAGCCTGATGCAATCCATATAAAGCCTTATCAAGCTTATAAACATGACGAGGACACTGTTTGTTCACAAAGCCCGGTGACTGTGACACATAGATCTCTTCCTTTACTTTGCCATAGAGAAATGTCGTCTTTACATCCATCTGATAGACCTTGAATCCGATGTAGGATGCATACGCTAGAAAGATTTCGATTGCCTCCAGTCGGGCCACAGGAGCATATACTTCATCGTAGTCAAGACCTTCAATTTGTCTAAACCCTTGGACAACCAGTCTTACTTTATTTCGAACAATCACTCCGCTATCGTCTCCCTTGCTGCCATAGACCCATCTAGTTCTGAGTGATTTCTTCCAGTAGGTAGAGTAACCAACTTCCAGACCTTCACTTTCTCAAACTGATTCAACTCATCCTGCATCGCGTCTACCCATCTAGGTTCCAAAACAGCCGTGTCAATTGTCTTTGGCTCGATTTGTGAGATGAAACATGAAAACAAGCAATTGTTGGTAATTCCTGACTGACTTCTAGTCAACACTCCAGCATCTACCGGTCCCAATCACATTTTTAATGGGATGATCATGTTGGACACTTGTAGGAATAGCAACTTCTGGAGCAGTTCCAGTTGGTGACAAATTCGTTAAATGATCAACTGCTACCGACTCAGTTTGGTCAATGACTTGCTCTGCTTCTGGACCATTTGCGACAAACTCTTCAAGAATGGGACCATCAAACATATCATTGTGATTGCTGGGTGTGTCCTCATCATCAGATGAATCGAACGCCTCCCTTCCATCATTAAGAATGTTAATGTAATCAGGAGGCACTTGAATCTCTGGTGTAGATGTTGAAGATGAGGCTGCAGGTGTGTGATCCCCCACAGCTATAGAATCCCCCTCAAATTCAACATCCCCCTCTTCTTCAGCATTGTGTGGGACAACTGAGGGTCGAGAGATAGCATTAGATGTACCAGACGTACCTGCATGAGTAGCAGAAGAATCATCAAGAATATCAAACGATTTAAACAGATAAGCATATTGATAAAGAGTAAATGGCCCGTTTCCAGCATCCATCTGATTTTCTTCGAGCCACTGCACATCGTAAGACTCAACGGTCTGTCTAGTCTTCTTGTTGTACACTCTATATGCAGTCTTGTTTTCATAAGCAGCCTTTCCAGCATATCCAATGAAATAACATTCATCTCCCCTAGCATCAAACTTTGGTATGGATTCCAAGTACAAAAGAGTGCATGGACAACCGAAAGCTCTAAAGTGCCCAACAAATAGTTTTTCTCCAAACATTACTTCATGAGGCGTCTTCATGCGTGCTTTGTTAATAATAACTTTGTTTTGAACATAGCACGCAGTATTAATAGCCTCTTCCCAGAAGAATACTAGGAGCTTAGAATCACAAAGCATCGTGCGAGTTGCCTCAAGTAGGGTTCTATTCCTTCTTTCGGAAACTCCATTTTGCTGAGGAGTTCTAGCAGCGCTGTATTGTCGAGCAATTCCCCTCTCGACACAGAAGGAATTCAATTCAACATTCTTGAATTCGGTTCCATTATCGTTTTGAATACCCTTCACTTTCTTACCAGTCTGATTTTCCATAAAGATTATGAATCTTTTGATCAATTCTGCAGTCTCACTTTTGTTAACTAAGAAGAAAACCCAAGTAAAACGGGAGTAGTCATCAGTAATTACAAGACAGTAGGACTTTCCAAACAAACTGAGCACATTCACTGGACCAAAAAGATCCATGTGAAGAAGCTGCATCACACTGTTGATAGTGTTTACAGTTTTGGGAAAATGAGGTCTTCGATGTTGTTTACCCTTAGCACATGAAACACATTTTTCAAAAGTCATGAAATCTTTTACCGGTAGACCCCTTACCAACCCCAGTTTTGCAAGACGGTTTAGATTTTTCACATTTGAATGTCCTAAACGACGATGCCACAGCATAGCATTATGCTCAGAGATTTTGGTAAACAAACAGGCAACACTTTGGGTGGGTGGTTTATTCATGTCAATGATATAAGCGTTGCCCTTTCGTTCAGACTTTAACAATATCCATTCATCAAGAATGACCATTCCTGGTTTCAGAATGAGACAATGTTTATTAGTGAAGTGAGTTGAGTAACCGTTGTCTCAAATTTGAGCAACACTCAGCATGCTATGCTTCAACTCAGGAACGTAGTTGACGTCTTTGAAACAGAGATCACCATTCTTGACTGTGCCTCATTGCGTGATCTTTCCTTTCTCTCCACCCGCAAAAGCAACATATCCTCCATTAAATTCCTCAAGATCAGAAAGTTGGGATAAGTCACCAGTCATATGCCTGGAACAGCCACTGTCAATGACCCAGAGTCGAATGATAGCCCTCCATAGCCATTCCTGCATAGTACGCGGGATTAATTAGATTTTGGTACCCAAGCCATAGTTGTAGTGGGTACACCTTGGTCATTAAAATATGTGACTTGCATCCAAATCAGCTTTTCTTTAGAGTAGATAGGTTTGTCATTTATGCACGATGATTTAGGAAAGTTATTTGGAACATAATTCTTAGGTTTCTAAACTTTCCTAGGGCTTTCCAATTTCTTGGATGCCTTTCGCAAAACAGGTGTGGAGTTTGGAGTGTAATTCTTTGTTTTCATTTTCATTTGTTTAGATTTGTTCCAATCTCCATCAGAAGGCTTCACCTTGGAATTCAGCTTCTTAACAGGTCTAGATTTTGGAGTCTTTTCCTTTGAAGGCTTGACATTCCCTTTTGGAGCCTTCTGATGCTCTCCCTTTTTGAGTTTATCAGGACGATGCTGACAACTTCTTGCAATGTGTCCAACAACTCCACACGTGTAACATGTTTGTCATTTCACATGTGGTTTTGCCTGACATCCATCAGTCTTTTCAGAACTTGAGGGCTTGTGTGGTTCCTGAGATGCAAACAATACATGTTTAACCTTATATTTAGAAGCAGAACGACCTTTAATTGGCTTGTTTAATCTTGATTTTGGAGGAACATATTTTGTTTCATTTCCTCTTTTAGTCTGTTTTACCAATAAATTTTTAGACTTATCAACTTTATTTGGTAAAAAAACAGAATTCAAATCCACACAAATAGGACCAAAATAAATGTCAGAACATTCATTGCTCTTTAAAACAAAGCCCACACAATCCAAAGCATTAGAAGAAATTGAAGAATTGTTTTTCTGAATTTTATTTTTCAAAACACGTAAAGCAAATTCATCCTCATCATCTTCATCTACCCAATCTTCAATAATTACTTGGTCTGCATTTGAAGCAACACAGTTAGTATCGTTATTTTCTCACAAATGGTGTCACTTGGTGCAGCACTATTACTTTCAGTCTCTAATGACACCATTGATTCAGAAGGATAGAATTATTTTCTTTTAAACATTCAGCAGGAGCTTCTATGGTTTCATCACCATCTAACTCAACAGAGGCTCCTGATGTTGCTTTTGATTCTTCTTTAATCGAATCTGAATCAACTGTTTCAGGTGATTCATTTGCTGACTCTACTAAATCAACAGACACCGAGTTGTTACAGTCAATCTTTTCAGAGGAGTCACATGTTGAATCAGATGAAGCTGATGATTCAGAACATGGAGAAGCAGATTCACCCTGTTTGCCATTTCTGAATTCTTCATAAATTCAGTCAAACCTTTTATCATGGCAAACTCAATGTTGTCTACATTCACCTTAAACTCTCTTACCTCAGGCTCTTGTGTTAATGATTTAGTTTCAGTTGATTTTTGTGTCACACAAGATTGTTCCTTTTCCAACACTTGAAAATGTTTATCAACACTTACATTTTTGTCAAAATTTAAGGTTTCTGTGTGATTTAAAACATTTTCTGATTTAAAAAACGTTTGTTTATAAGCCTGATTTTCTAAAATGATTTCAGTATTATCAGGCCTAGCGATTTTTATCCTTCGAGGCTTGACTGGCTCAGGTTTCTTATCCTCTGGTATTCCATATTCCATCTTGGGTAAATTGTCTATCTCCTCTTCAATCATTGGAATTGAGGAATAATTGTGGTTGTATGGTGGGGGTATGCACACAAAACCCAACCCTTTATTCCTCACTTCCTTTTTGCTATACTTTAACTGATGATTTATCATCTTTTCGACCTTTTCACTTGAAACATCAAATTTTTTAAAACTGAATTCTGTATTTTCAAAAGTTGATTTTAAGTCATTTAATTCAACAGTTAATTTTTCAGATAGCTCCTTGAAGTGAAGATATCGACAGTTGATTCGCTTAGAACACTATGCAATCTTTCGAATATCGCGTTTTTGCGCCTCCACCATATCCTTATAGCCATCCAGTTTCTTTTTGACTTCATAACTACTGGATCTGGTATATTGAAGTTGCATAGTAAGCGAGTTAGCCTGTTCTTTAAACCCTTTTACCTTCTCCCTACACTTTGAAGTACAACAAACATCATCTACACATACCTCAGCCTCAGAAGGAGTGTAGTCGTTCATTTGAGCCATTAGGGCATGATAGATCGTTCCCTCAATGTCTTTAGTTGCTGACTCAGCATCTTCTTTCACTTCTGCCACGAGAGCTTGATTTGACGGATATAATGTGTCTATAGTGAGCTGAGATCATTCATTTGTTGTGTCCAATCGAAGCCCCCTCCTTCCTGAACCATCAGTGCACTTCCAAGATTTGCAACAGATTCTGAAGCAATTGTTTGATTTCTAGCAGTAGTGTTTGAGCATGAAACTTGAGAGGGACGAGTAACGGGGATGTTTGAGGTTGACACAATATTTGGAGCTGGTCGCCCGCTGAACTAACAGTGACAGAAACATTTGGATCAGCTCTATCCCTTCTTGGTTGCTTGCACTCTCGAGCATAGTGCCCAGGCTCATGGCCATTATAACATCTGAGCTTAGCCTTGTTCATCCAAGCTCATGATCAGTTGTTTCCCATTTGTTTCTAACAGTTTTCTTTACGAAGATTTTGCAGAAACACTGCCATGGCCATCTACCAAGTGATATCCATTTCTTCAACATCATCAGGATGAATTTCCAGCAGTTCAGTACAGTCGATGTTATTTGCTACCCTTCCAACAATAAACGCGTGATAACAGTTCATGAACCCTATCATGAAAGCCATAGCTTGCTCAAATTCCTTCGAAGTAGCCACTGAAGAGTTCGTTGTTGCAAAAGCAGTCATAATATTCAGAAGGAGTTGGGTGGGTGTAGGAGCAGATTGATTAGCAGGCTGTGGAGCAGATTGAGTTTGATTCACTTGTTGAGCAGGAGCAGGAAAATAACCAGATTGATTAACATCAGTTCCAAGATTAGCGGGAAACAGAAAAGTAGAAGGTGTTTGAAGCGAGCTCATGCCTTGCTGAGATATCAAAGCAGTGTTGGTCAACACACCTGCCTGTTGTAGCTTGCAGTGTGATTGTAGAGCCTTTGTTTATCGTCCATCCATAGGACATCAGCAATGATATAAGCTCAGAAAGAGTCATTCTAGCCAAGTCCCTGGTTCTTTTGACAAGGGTTACATTTGTATCCCAGTTTCTTGGAAGAGCATTGAGCAATTTCATGTTGATAACACAATTTTCCATCCTGATATCATGAGTCTTCATATCACTAACCAAAGCAACAAACCTTTCAATTTGGTTTTCCAAAGTTTCTCCTGGGAAGTGATTGAACAAGTTAAACTTCTGAGTAAGCATTTCTCGTCTGCTTTCCTTCATCTCTTCGTTTCCCTCATACATGGCCAGGAGAGCTTCCCATATTTCCTTAGCATTTTTGCAATCACGAACTCCAATGTCAATTTCTGGTTCTAGAGCAGAGTGTAGCATAACGAGAGCCTTTACATCAATGTCAAGTTTTTCACGATCCTCATCAGTAAATTGAGACTCAGGTTTAGGTGCAGTTGTTCCTCAGCTTCATTCACGATATAGGTGATCACAGTGGGTCCGATCCAGATGGACCTCCAGGCCTTTGGATCTTTGATTCTCATGTATTGGATAAATCTGAATTTCCATTCTGAAAAGGATCCCCCAGAAATGAGCCTAGGAATCCTGTTGTTAGTTCTAATTATGATATCTAGATCCTGGTTAATAGCAACTTTTTCAGTCAATCCCAATTGATTAATTTGATCCATTTCTGAAAGGTCAATTAAACATATAAGTAACATGTAAATTTAAATATGAGATAAAATATCAATAACCCTTATGATTACAATATAGTTTATTAACAATTCAGAAGGTTCAATAAATAATCAAATGGTCCAATACAGAATATGATCCGTAAAACAGTTCAAAAGTTCAACACAGTTCAGCCCACTTGAAGAAGCCCAATCACAATCGCACAATTTTTCAATCGCACAACTTGACCCCTTCGATCGCACAAGTTGACCCTTCAAATGAATCTTTTGTCAATCGTACAAGGTGTCACCTCCAACTGAACCTTTAGCCAATCGCACAAGTTGACAATCATTCAATTTCAATATCGACAGTTCAAATGAACAGTTGATCGCACAAGATATGCCCAACCGCACAAGTAGTTATAGATCGCACAAGTGATAAAATTGGGCCTAAATCCTTAAAATCCCAATTAGTTTGCAATCACACACCTGTTTTGGATCGTACAAGTTTGGATTTGATTCCTTAACAGTTCAAGCAATTCACAATCGCACAACTTAATTTTGGAAGTGTAATCACACAATTTTCAACCACAATCCCGAGAAATATGGTGATTTAATTTTCGAATCTGTTTGAAAATTTCCTGCAACAAACTTTCCAAAATTCCTGCAAACACAATCAATCTTGCACACAAACAGATCAAATCCCACTTTTATAAAAAAATTTTCGATGAATATTGATGAACTTCGAAGCACAAATCCTAGAATTTTAACAATTTAAAGGAACTTTTAACCAAAATTTTGACCTTTTTGGTTTGAAATTCTTCAATTTTAACAAAACTAAAAATTTTAACCAAAACAAATCAGAATTTCAGATTAAATACTTCGTTTTGTTTCACAATATATCAGATTAATTTCTGAACAAAACAGAAAACACTTTCACAATCTGTGTTTAAGCCTTAACTTGGGTCGATATTTAGATGTAATTAATCGAGTTTTCAAGAAGAAAATTATGCAACTAAAACCCTCTATATCCTAAGAAACAATCATCAAGAAAGAAAATTATAAAATAAACTGAGATAACCGAAAATTCAAACCTTTCTTTGTCAAACTTGAATACTGATCAACAGCAAAACAGTCTTCAATCTTCAAGATATCTGATCCAACCGAGCCTTCGCAAGACTACTTAGGCTCTGATACCAATTGTAAGTCCCAAAACAATACAATTGGATATCAAACACCAAACAAGTAGCGGAACTACAAGTAACATGTGGAAGATCGAAAAGCAAATTGTATTGATTCAAACCCAAGAACACACGAGTTATGGACTCGTCTGGTATTCTTGATAGCACAGTATATCAAGAGTTTGCAAGTGAATCAACAACCACAAAAGTCTAATAAATCCCCTATTTATACAAGCATAGGAGATCCAAAGCAAGCCCATACCCCATAGAACACAAAATAACCCAAGACAGACGCAAACCTACACTAGATTATATCCTTACATGGGTATTCGAGGTATAACCAAATTGCCATTCACCCAGATGACCAACACAAAACCACTTTCACTTGTCCGTATGGAACTTTTGCTTTTTGGCGGATGCCATTCGGCTTGTGTAATGCCCCGACGACTTTCCAATGATGTATGATGAGTATTTTCTTGGACATGGTTAGGGAGTCACTCGAGGTATTCATGGATGATTTTTCTATTTTGGCACAAGTTTTGAGTATTGTCTTGATGAATTGGAAAAATTTTTAAAAAGGTGTGTCGAGAAAAAACTTGGTGCTAAGTTGGGAGAAAAGTCATTTCATGGTCCAAGAGGGTATTGTGTTGGGTCATGTTATTTCGGAAAGGGGGATGGAGGTGGACAAGGCAAAAATACGGGTAATATCATCTTTGCCTCCACCTAAAAATGTTAAAGGGGTAAGATCATTTTTGGGGCATGCGGGTTTCTACGGACGGGTTATTAAAGGTTTTAGTGTCATAACAAAACCTTTATGTAATTTGTTATTGAAAGATGTTCCTTTTGATTTTACTTACGAATGTTTGCAAGCTTTTAATGTCTTGAAGGAATAAATGGTTAATGCTCCTATTTTGCAACCGCCGGATTGGTCAAAGCCGTTCGAGATCATGTGTGATGCGAGTGACACGACAATTGGAGCGTTTTGGGCCAACACATTGATAAAAAACTGGTGGCCATTTATTATGCAAGCAAGACATTGTCCGAGGCGCAACTAAATTACACCACAACCGAAAAGGAGTTGTTAGCAGTGGTGTATGCTTTGGACAAACGTCGGTCGTACATATAAGGAAGCAAAGTGATTGTGTATTCGGACCAGGGTGTGGTTCGTTGCCTGATGGAGAAGAAAGATGCAAAGCCCCGTTTGATTTGTTGGATGCTTTTATTACTAGAGTTTGATTTAGAAATTCAGGATAAGAAAGGAAGTGATAATGTAGTGGCTGATCACTTATCCCGCATTCCTTTGGAAGGAGTCGATGATGTTAGTGAAATAAATGAACGGTTTCCCGATGAACAACTGTTAGTCGTGTCTACTTTTGTTGCACCATGGTACGCGCATTACGTGAATTTTTGGCCACGGGTGCCATTCCGAGTCATTGGACGAAGAAAAGGAGACAACACTTTATGGTTCAAGTCAAATAATATATATGGGATGAACCAGACCTTTTTAAAATTGGGGTCGACCAAGTGATTCGAAGAACCATGCCTGAGACAGAAGTATTAGAAATTTTGACCCATGCTCATTCATCCGCTTGTGGGGGTCATTTTAGTGGTCACAAGACGGGATACCGGGTACTCACATGTGGGTTTTATTGGCCTACAGTTTTTAAAGATGCGTGTGAGTTTGCTCGGAATTGTCTAAATTGACAAAGAATGGGAAGTATTTCGAAAGGGATGAGATGCCTTTGCAACCCATTTTGGTGGTTGAAATATTGATGTGTGGGGCATCGATTTTATGGGTCCTTTTCCAAGTTCGAATGGGTTTTTGTATATTTTGGTTGTGGTGGATTATGTCTCGAAGTGGATTGAAGCCATACCTACAAGAACCAACGATCATTCGGTGGTATGCAAGTTTGTTCAATCTAATATTTTTGCTCGATTTGGGATCCCGCAGGTTATAATTAGCGAAGGTGGTTTGCATTTTAAGAATTTTAATTTCGGGAAATTGTTGAAGCGGTACAACGTGAACCACAATCGCTACTCCTTACCATTCGCAAACAAGTGAACAAGTTGAAGTGTCCAACCGTCAAATCAAAGAAATTCTCATGAAGACGGTGAGGACGGATAGAAAAGATTTATCGAGCAAGTTGGATGATGCGCTATGGGCGTACCGGCAGCATACAAAACTCCTATTGGTATAACTCCTTACCGGTTAGTGTATGGAAAGGGGTTCCATTTACCGATGGAGTTAGTCCACCGAGCACATTGGGCGATTAAAACAGTTAATGCGGATTATGATGAAGCAGGCAAGATTCGGAAGCTACAGTTGAGCGAGATAGAAGAGATCCGAGATGAAGCATAGGAGTGTGCATCGACATACAAAGATAAGCTTAAGAAGGTTCATGATGCGAAGATAAGAAAGAGAACCTTTGAAGTTGGTCAAAAAGTGTGTTTATACAATTCGTGATTGAAGTTGTTCACGGGGAAGTTAAAGAGTAAATGGATGGGTCCGTATTTTATCACAAGAGTGGGTAGATTCGGAGATGTAGATATTGAAGACGTTCATACCAAGAAGAAGCAAACGGTGATGGGCATCGGCTCAAACCGTACTTGGAAGGGAACGGCATCAATAATCTCGAGCTCAACAAGGTGGGCTATATTTTACGCCCGGTAAATGAGGAACAAGCATAAGAGGCCCAGGTTTGGTAGTATAAATATGTAGTTTAGTTTAGTTTAGTTGTTTTAGTAATTACCGTTCCCGTTCTAACTTGTGTTCGAAACAAGTATGGGAAATTCATACGAATTTCTTTAACATAGTGTTGAGGACAACATGGGTTTCTTTAACATGCTTTTTGAAAATATAAAAACCATAAAAACCATAAGAATTATAAAAATTATAAAAAAACAACAAAAAATGGGTTTTTGGCGACGTGTAGTTGCCAGGTGCTACCGTAAGTTACGGTAGTCAACGTAGCTTATGGTAGACCTGGGTTAAATAAAACCCTTACGCCCCAGGCTATTGCCTTACGGTAGGGATTGTTTGCCAGAAGCCACCGTAAGTTACGGTAGCCACTAGCAGGCTAAAAGACGCAACAGGTCACGGGTGTTATATAAAAAAATATATATAACAAATTCGAGAATTCACCCCCCCACTCATTCTCTGAATACACCCTAGCCACACACATCTCTTTCTTCTTTCCCACATCTTCTCCACAAAACCCAACCTTCAAATCACCATAACTCCTTCAATCCTACACGAAATCGAGTGATTTTTGGGTCCATCTTGACTAGAATTTCACAAGCTTTCTGTTTTTGGGGTGAGATTGAAGAAAAACATCGTTTTGGTGGCCAACTTTCGTACCCTAGGTCCGAAAATTTTAGGGCTTTTTGTGGGTCTTGTGATTTCTTAGAAGTTCTTTGCTAGGTCATCTTCTATAAGTGCAAGGTATGTATTTTCCCACTCCTGTTGATGGTGCATTGTGAATTGAAGGTTGATGTTCTTAATTCTTCTTACACACTTGCTTGTACATACTTGATGATATGAAGTTGATATCAATCTTTCAAAGTTTTGGGAAATCTTTACAATGTAGAGACATCATGCCCAAATTTTGTTTGTTTAGTTAACTTAAAAAAATATTATAATAATAAATAATAAATAAAACTTTGTGTTTATTTGCATCTACAACCATAGTAGTAAGCAAGTGTGGGGATGTTGGATGAAGAGAAATTGATTTTGTGTTTTTGTGTGTTATGGTTGTGATTTGCAGGGATATGGGTCGGAAAGGAAAGGAGCATGTGGGTTTGTCTAGCAACCCAACTGAGATTCCGGGGTGAAAGTGGAGGTTAGTTCGTCTTGCGGATTAAGATGAAGAAGAGGAAGAGGAGCAGCAGGTGGATCCGGGCCCCAAACCAAGTTGGTTGCGGGTTCATTGGATGATCAACCGGAATATTGGCAACCTATTTTATTCCATGAGCGCATGAACAAGTTGAAGAATACGGCTGCTGCTTTTATTTGTGAAAAAGAGGTGAAGGAGGTGGAGATTGGGCCGTTCAATGTTTTTAATCGGTTACGGGCTCTAGGTTGGGAAGCTGCTTTGAGTTGTTATGATCGGGACAATAAAATTTTGTTCAAAGAAGAAATCCAAGAGTGGATAGCTACTCTAAGGTGTCCCCCGTATAGCAAGCCAGCGCAGATGAAATTGTTCATTACAATGAATGGTATAAAGGTTGAGATGTCTTTTGACATGTTAAAAAGGGTGGTGAAGTTGATAGTCGGGCTGTAAGAGATTACATGATTCCAAGCCTTGATGATTTGTTTCATAAACCGGAAGAGCACCCTCGTGGGACCGATATGTTGGAAGCTTTGTTTCTACCTGGTACTTGGCATGGCACCCTTTACAGGAGAAATCTGAAAATTGAAGCCAAGTTGTTGTTGATGATATGTCTGTGTAATGTGACACCGAGGAGAGGGATAAGTGGAAGTAGGTTCCCCGAGGTGCACATACTTTACTCATTGCTCCATGTGTCACCTCATTTTCCATTCCGGTTTTGGTGATTAATAACGTGTGGATATGTCGAAATAAGGTTGGAAGAAGCATAATCCCTCATTGTAGGTTGATTACGGCATTGCTCAAAATGTACGGAGCAATTGGGCCGGATGACAGGGGCGCTCCAAAAAGGCATAAGTCGTCCGACATTAGAAAGATGGGTACGAGATGGAAATACACAGAATCCGAACGGTTATCATAAGTTGAAGAGTGAAGGGCAACGATAGAGGGCATTGAAAGTGGATTCACAGGCATTGGCACCGGGTGAGGAAGACGAACCGGAAAGTGATGATGACCCCAAGAGTGGGGATGATGATTATGTTGAAGAACTGGAGTCGACACGATGGAAGTGGACCAAGGGGGTCCGAGTAGTGGGCGTGCTCATGATGGTGGGTATTTTGACTATTCGATGGCAACCATACGAGCCAAATTGGGCTCATCAAGGAATGATGCAAGAGGTAATTGAAAGTCAACGTCCTCTTCAATTCTCCGGTTGGTCCGGGTCCGATCGGACATTTTTTGATCACCAAACATGGATGGGAGCAAGCATGGAACGTGCGTTAAAGCACATCTTTTATCGACAAGAATCATGGAATTGCACTCATGCATATGCTTTTGAACAAGAGATGAAAAACAGATATCTCGATGATCAGAACCGGAGAATGCACGACGACTAGCACGCGGGTGACCAGTTGTTGCGTACCCAACGATAGTGGATTATTCAACATTGCCGCCTTATGACGGAAGTATTTCATATCCCACACCACCATTGCATCATTCACAGTGGGTAGACCCCGACAGAGCCAGCAACATGACGCCACGCAGTAAGGAGGCAGTGAAGGTGGAAGTGGTAGCAGGAGCGGCGCCTTTGCATTTGGAGAGTTTACGAAGATGATGACATCGATGTTCAAGCCTCCTCAGCTTCGGTATTACTAGCCAGGTGGTGCTCTTTCCGTTTTGTAGATGATCGTAAATATTTTGATGTTTATGTTCATGGTTGGTGGTGGTGGTGTTTTGATGTTTATGTTATGGGTTGGGGTATTTTCGGTGTAGTTAGTATGATTGTTAAAACAAAATAAAAAAATGGGGTTTGAGAAGTTAAGCTGAAATTGATGTTGAAGTGTTTTTAACGATTAGTTCCTCCAAAGCCATACATTGGGGTCAATGTATCCCAAGTGTGGGGATGGGGGAAATTTTTGAGGATTTTGAAAATTTTTAAACCAAGCGAAAAACTGTGAAAATTTGAAAACTTGACATTAATACGCATGACATCGGCAACCCTTTTTGTCCTTTCATGGTGAGTACTTGAGCCACACACACATATAACAACTAGAAAATTTTTTTTGGTTGAGTGGCGATGCGTGATTTATATTAATAGAACTTGTGTGATAAATGCATTTTGAGGCCTTGGCTTGTTGGCTTGTGAAGATGATAAGGGCATTTAGGTAGCCTCGTCTAGATGTGTGAGAGTGTGGAATTTGGGGTTGGACCTCATACGATATATATATATATATATATATAATATATGAGCTTGGTAGTGCGAGGGGTGGGGGTTTGGTCATTAGTAACCATATTTGAGCCTAGTGCCATTTATTTGTGACCCGTACCTATCTCCTAAATTTCTACCCATTGATTCGATTCGGTTTAGTAGTTTTAGTTGCAGCATTTATTGTTCTATGTTAGTTTGTTTTATGTTTAAAAAAATAAAAAAATATATATAAAAAAACAATAAAAAATGAGAAAAATACAAAAAGAAGGAATAATTGTGTTAGTAGTTAGAAGAAAAGAAAGAAAAAAAGGGGAGTGAAGTTGTGTATATAGTTAGAGTTTGTTTTTGATTAGTTGTAATAATAATACCGAGTCGAATCAACGAGCTACTTGCATATATATCCTCCCATTTCCTACCTTTACACATAGCCCCGTTACAACCGGTAAGTCCCTTTGATTTACAAGCAAGCTAAGCAAGTTGTTGGCGGATAATTGATTTGTACACAAGCTTATTATCGCAACATCACACATTTGCATTGAGTGTACAAGCATAATCTCGCTAGTATCTTTTTGTCACCGAGAGGAGAGTTATTTGTGAGGGGTGTGTCATATGGTATGATGGTAGGTTAGTAAAAAGATGACATGTATTTGCTTGGTTTAAATTTTCATTTCTTATGGACTTGGAATTGGTTTGATGAGTTGCTTGGGACAAGCAACGGTTAAGTGTGGGGATGTGACGGGTGATCCATGGGACAACCCTTAAGTATGCTAAAAGATCATTTTAACCCACATTTGACTAGGTAATTATCTTGAATTAGATAACTACAATTGCTTTGGTTTCAGGTGTATTCGGGGCATTAAAGGGAGCGGTTATGCAGCTTAGGATATAAGATTACTGTTTCGGGATTCACAAAGATGCAATGAAGAAAGAAAAAAAGCTGTTTAACCTCTACCGTAGCTTACGGTGGCTACCGTAAGCTACGTAGCCCCTGAAGTCATGAAGACCTACCGTAAGGCAGTAGATATTAAGCTAGCCTCTGACGCAGTGTACTGCCCTCAAAATCAGTTTTTCAAGGGTCTTTTCATTGTCTGATCATTGGGGAACATTTCTAGAGCAGTTTCTGGCGAATTTTAGCTTATGCAAGTGTTGGTGAACAATTCTAATCATTCGGTTTATGTTTTTGATTTGTATGAACATTAAACTTATCGGTATGATGATTCACCGAGCGATGTGTGGCTAAACTTATGGTGATCATCCTAGATTGAAGGTTTGTCTAAGACTTTTGTGTTTTTTATCTGTTTTTTTAGAATAATAGACTTGCAATTCTTGTTTGTTTATTATGATGAGGAATGTTTGTTTGTAAATTGTTAATTGATGTTTTGATCTTAATTTAAATCGTACCTTCTTGGTGCCGTTGACAATCGAGATATCACGGGAGGAATTAGGGTTGGGTATTAGTTAATTGGTCATCGGGTAACAACCTCGCGTTTTCATAATCCGAGTACTTAGTTCCCTTTTATCACAAACAAGCAATCACACATGAATCATGTTTATGTGATTCTTTCTAGTGGATTTTAACACAAATATCAAAAGTAAACCGGAAATCTAGGATGTTCACTCTCTCCTAATTTGTTTTTACAACCAACCTTTGATTTGCAATTTACTTAGTTAAGCTTAGTTCTTAAACCAAACAAAAAAATTCTGAATTACATTTCTGCATTCTAGTTTAATTTTAGGTAAAATATAAAGCTACATAATCAACATACATTCCACAAACTCTCTGTGTTCGATACCCATTTACCACTAGCTAATTAGTTGTAATTGGATTAAATTTGCGTGAAACTACGTACTTCACGTCAAGCATCCAACTCTATTTTCTGGTAATCCTGCTTGGAGTATAGATCAAGACTTTTTGGCACTTGAGTATTGGGGTCCTCTGTACTTGGAACCATTGGAATGTGAGGTCCAAATACAATAGATCGCCAACAACCGGTGTTCTATTGAGCTAAAATGTGTCCCATCCAACGCTGCCATATGAAATATTCATTTCTTTTCAGCATCAGTGGTTTAAATATCGACCAATGTTGGAATCAAGTGTGTTTTGAGACATTTCTGATGGTTTTCAATAGATTTTTGTTTTAAAACTTTTAAATGCTATAAAACTATGTTTTCCAAAAATATCAAACGAATTAGCAGGGAGAGCTGATCTTTCAAATCAAATTGATAGTTAAATCAAATTTTGGTTGACATGCCTCCGATACCAATTGTTAGGATCTAAGTTTGAATTAGTTGTGATTTTGTTTCAAAAAATGGAAAGTGAACATAGAAATTAAAGTATAATGCAGCGGGAATATATGAAAACTTTTATCACAACTAACGGTCGTTTGTTTTGATCATCATGCTTTCAAACTTATAGTTTTTGCATGTGAATCACAAAATCCCCTTAGCCCAATAAGATCGTTTGAATAGTATAGAAATGCAAAGAAGATGATAGGTTAATGATCTTTTGATAGATAATAAAACAGTACAACTGATCGAGTATTTATACTACACTTCTAACCTCTGAGCATCTTTGATGACGTCAGGGTTGATAGTGACAGGTAACAAATAAAACTAACTCTAAGCACTACTATACCTAAACTCTGACCAGTTCCAAGCATTGTTACATTGAATATAAAACTATTATAGCTAAACACTGATCACTATCCACTGCTTTGTCTTCTGGCAGACCTTTGAACTTTGTCGTTTAGTACAAGCAGATGATAGGAGGCAGAGCAGAGTTTATTGAATAGAGCTTGTAAACTTTGTTATTACGATCAAATATCTTATATGATTTTGGCTTTATATCATATGTTCCTTTTTACAGGGTTCAATCACAACAATCATGCAATTCGACTGGTTTGCAGGTCCGTCAGCGCCATAAAAACGGCCACCGGCTGACAAAAGACAAAGAAATGACACAGGTCGTTAGAAAAGGAGTAGAGAGAAGATGGAGAGCCTTTGATAGAGAGAAAGTAGAGAGCGTGAGATGAGAAAGAAAATGGTATGCTTGACTAACTTGTACACAAAGCATCAAAAGGTTGTAAAAAATTGAACAGTCACACACAACACAAACTTACAAAATTAAGAGAGAGAGATAGTATATGATGAAAGAAGGGTTTTATTATGGTGGGGAGTGTGAACATGTGTATAAAAATGAACCATACACTTCAATTTTTATTATTTATGAAAAACACCCAAAGCCCAAGTTACAATCACCAAAGCTCAAACTTATTGTTTATTTATAGTGTTGAAATTTATTATTTATTTATATAATTAAAATAAGATAAATAGGAAAGAATAGCAGGAAAACTAAAAGTTGATGCCTCAAATAAATGACACGTGTTACACACTGATTTTTTTATTAGAGTGAATTTCAAGAATTGTCCTTTATCTTTATACTCAATTTCAGCCGGTGCCCTTTATCTTCAATATTGATGAGTTTTGTACTTTATGTTTCCAAATGTTACACGGTTTGTCCTTTTGACTTAACTCAGTTAGTTTTTATCATTAAATCAGATCACACAAGGGTAATTTAGTCTTTTTATCCATTTATTTAAAAATATTTAACAATTACCCATTTATTTAATTTCCTAATTGCAACCATGGGAGAAGAAAAACATGGCAATCAGATTTCAATCAAGTTTATCGGTTTCTAGCATGTTTATTGTTCGTGATTCAAGAATGTAATTACGTTTGAAGAAGTGACTACGGATTTGCTGATGTAAAACTATGGTCGACTGATCGGAATTTTTCCGGCAAAGACAACAATTGTAGAGATGATTGAAGAAAGTTAAAACCACAAGTCAGTTCTTTTGTCATTATTACGTTTAAAATTCCGATCAGTGAAACGTAAAATTAGTTCGAAATTCTGATCAGTTACTTATATTATCGTTATTAAGTTCCTGAACGTAGACTTTCTTCAATCAGATTTCCAAAATTCAGATTTCAATAAAAAATCCAGATAATTAATTTACCAATAAATGGACAAATCAATTACGTTGATGATAAACGTAATTTACTAGTAGAGATTGAAGAAGTATTGGGCGATTTGGTTGCTATTAAGGGCGTTCTTCGACGATGGGGGTTCTGATCTGTTTAATCAAACCACAAATAACCCTAATTTCGTCACTGTAGTGGTGGTGCTAATGGGGGCTCCGATCTGTTCAATCTCCACATATCGTCGACGATATAGTGATGGGGTTTCCGATCTGTTCAATCACTGTAGTGATGGTGGTGTTATTAGGTTTTAGCAGCGATTAGTATGTGGTAGTGGCAGGTTTTAGGTGGTGGTGGTTATGGAGATGACAGGTACAGGTGGCGGTGGTATGGAGGCGGCATGTGTAGGTGCGGTGGTTATGGACGCGACAATGCAGCAGGTTATGGGGCGGTAGGTGTAGGTGGCGGTGGTTGTGGGGGTCGCAGGTACAGGTGGCGGTTATGATGCCGGGGGGGGGGGGGTGGTGGCAGAGGTGGTGGTGGTGGTGAGAGAGATGGGGAGGTGAAAGAGAGAGAGTAGGGTTTTTTGTGTATATGTATACTTTTATTTATTTTTCTAAACCTTTTTAGATATTTACACAATCAGTCCCTGCAAAGGTAAAATGACGAAACTGTCCTTGTGTGCAAGGCACATAACTAGATTTAACAAAAAAACTAACCGAGTTGGGCCAAAAGGACAAACCGTGTACCATTTGTCAACATAAAATACAAAACTCATCAATTTTAAAGGTAAAGGGCCCCGTCTGAAATTGGGTATAAAGATAAATGACATTTCTTGAAATTCATTCTTTTTATTATATGGTATAGGTATAGATATATATTTTAATCTAACATGTTAACTTATAATTAAATAAAAAGAAATCATGTTCAAATCCCAAAAGTAAACAATTTAACGTTAACATGTTAAATCTTTTGATGTTATATTTTACTAATATGTATGAAACTCGAATTAAAAAAGAGAATTTAACATGCTAACTCTTTAAAATCATCGTTATCATCCAAACCAAACAACAAATCGTCAATCTTCTTATAAAGAAAGCCTAAAAATCAATAAACTTGAGAGTGATGTTTCCGTCTTGAATAAAAGTTTTGATGATTCATTCATATTTAATTTTGTTCATTATGTATATATGCTTGTAACAAGTCTATTTTTCCGGTTTATTCATCGTGGTTGTTGTAACACCTCGTAAATTCATGTCCGATAATATACCGACACGTGTTCATACTCTCAAACATGCTTAGTGTTGGCTGAGAGGGACCATTTTTTCCATTTAACGGAATTATAATATTAGAAGGACTAAAGGTGTCAACATGCCATTTTATGACCTCGAGTGACCATTTACGGACTGTAAGCCTTTGTGCTTACCGACCATAAGATTTATAAAATCTTGTAACTGGGAGTTGGTTATGGACAGTAAGAAATTCAAATCTGTGGGTGCGCATAAGGCTTACGGACCGTAAGCCTTGAACCCTTACGGTCCGTATGGCTGGTACTGGCAGAATGTGCAGCTGGCATGGAAGCCTACTGCTGTGGACACCTCACTTGAGAATTTCCACCTCTATGCTACTTCTAACATGTCCTAAAACACATGGAGTGATCCTAAATGAGTTCCAACACCTGTCATGATCATAGATCATGCTTCACAACTATAAATAAGACCTCCTTCATGCCTTTGAACTTGCTCACACTTCTTCTTACTCTCTCACTCTCATCTGGAGCTCCTAATAAAAAAGGACCTCCTAACTGAGTTTAATATTCTCCACAGATCACTTGTAAGTGTTCCTTTCCAGTTCATTATTTTTCTAGGCTAAGTTATTAGCTTGAAAGTCGAGCAAATTGACTTTTGCTTTGACTTTCGGTTAAGACCAGTATGGTCCATCCATTTTTCGCTTCGAACATGGCTACGTGATCGTAATAAGGTAGGTGTTAATCTCTTAAAAGGGCACCTCCTGGAAATCACGTTAAGTTGGTCAAATGGCGGGTCAAAGTTACGTTAATTAAAAGTCAAAACGTCGTTTTTCGGAAAACTTATAAAATGAACTTATGAATGTTTAAACACATGTTTTGACACTTAGTAAATAATACTAGAACATGTTTGAACATGTTCAGCCCGTCATTTCCAGTTTTAGTGTCAGTTCGCAACCGAAAGTCGCAAAGTTTGAGTTTCGTTTTGACATTTGATTCTGACCCGATTTAGCTAAGTTAGCTACTAACTTTAAGTTGCATTGTGATCATAATATAATCTAGGATAACCCTCTGAGGTTATACTACAAGATCATAATCATATTTTGAGTTTTTACACAAGTCTTTATAATATGCCGTTCTTTGACCAAAATTCCTTTTTCACATAAAACATGGTTTTAATTAAGAATAAACTGGAAATGAATTACCTACTGATATGTTAGTATAATTAACATATTTTCACATTATGATTCTAATCATAACTTGAGTTTTGATTAAACATTGCAAAATACGTCTTTATATGACCAAATCGCCCTTTTGGCGCATAGTATGGGTTTTATCCGTAATTTTCAATGAAACTCATTACCTACTGATGTTATAACAAATTTAAGTGTTACCACAGTAGGTACTTAATCATAACTCGGTTTTTATGCAAGATCTTATACAATGTCATATAATGACCAAAGTACCCTTACGATGTACATTTTGATTCTAAACCAATAATGGGCATATAAGTTGATAACCTACTGATGTTACAACTTATTTAAAATATAATGGTATATGAAACTTGTTTGTGACTCATCCGGTTACCCAATATCGCTTATATGCGCACGGTTAAGCTTATGTAGTCCGCTTACGTAAGTTTACCGAAACGGGTCAAATCTTATCATTTATATTTCAAATTTCAGAATGTATAATGTTTACCCATAACATACAAGTCATAGTACTTGTTGGTTTTAAACCACATTCTTTTTCGGTTAACGCTTAATCTAGCGCATCGTACCGTTTTCATTAAGTTAATTTAACTAGTCCAAGTCTATGACTTGAATAGGACCCGTTGACATTCTAATTGGTTATTGATACCATTCATTCCAGACTAGAGCCTTCCAGTAAATTGCGACCGAGCTAGTTAATTGGATACGGTTGTGCTTATTATATTTTCTTATTTATAAGACTTGCTTAAGCCAGGTAAATATTCTTAACCTATTTTCCCTATACGAGCTTGGGATACGGTATATTATTACCGCTTTGTCGGGTATGGGATCATATGTCAGATTGTGACTAGAAAATCCACATAACCCGTTTTAATATGTTTTGTCTGATAACTTAAACATTAGGGTTTAATTCATCCGTGTATCCTCAGCTCATTAAATTGCTAATGGCCACAACTTATGCATGGGGTGTAGGCATACTGCCTGACAGATGCTATTATAAAATGTTTTCTTACCCATATTGGGGATACTCTTTGTGGGTTGAAGTGGTGTGGCGGTTAATCATGTTATTCCGTTTCTGCACCGGACCCCATATGTATTGACAGACTTGTAAAACTGTATACAAGATCATTTTAAATTATCCCAAGTTATTTATGAAAATCATATGCCTTGTGCACTTCAAACAATTTTGAAATATTTTCAAAATGTTTCGGTTATTTGTATTTACCAGTGAAAACTGACGTATATTTAAAAGACTAACGCAGGTTGCAAAGTACTAAATAGGCTGGAAGCTGCTTGGTAAATGCTTAATAGAAATTTGCAACTCCTTGCATTGAAGTCTAGAGTCTGATAATAGAATTGTTTTGTACATTTTTCGATCCGCCTGTGGGTCTTGTTACAAACGTCTGTATTATTATTTTGAACATTAGGAACATTTACGTTTGTAATAATATTTTAAATAAAAGACATCTGTTGTGCTAATTGTGTTGTTTGACTATGACGACACCAATCTTACGTCACGATACTCCTCACCCGGACCCACCGGGATTTGCTTGGAAATTCGGGGTATGACAGTTGTCGGGAATTATGGATATGTATATATTTTTTGTCACATTTTTATCTCAAGTGTACATACATATAATACGTAACATTTGTATCTTTCAATATTTTACTAAGTTCATGTAAGTATATAATAATTTGTATATATATATATATATACACCTCTCCATATCATCCTACTATATACATGTATAACAGAAAATATATAATTAGATTTCCATAGTTCACTAAATATATATTTTGTCATATATATGTATATATATATACACTCATTTTTAAGTGCTTGAAACCCTTGTTCACCAACATGTTATTTAACTTATATTTTCACCATCATTACATATAATCATGCTTAGTAAATACTAATCTCTTTTAAACCTTGTAATTCCCTAGTTAACCATGCTTTAACATAACTTATATTTTAGTAAATTTTCGCATGGTGTCCCCTAAATTATCACTAATTCCCTTTAATCATCATCATTATAATCATTAGTTTTCAAACTTCATGATTATCCATTTTAAAAACAAGATTATACCAACAACTTTTCATATACTTTTTAAATCAAACCCATGATCATGAGGTTTATATAAAATTTATATAACTCTAAAAATACTTTTAAAGACAACTTTCAAGATCATCCATGCTCTTAAAAAGTTTCACCATACTTCTAAGTCTAGTATATTGTTAAGTCATCTTTTGACTACCAACTTTATGAGTTCTACATGTATACTAACACAATCTACTATAAATCACCATTGTTAGGGTCTGAGTTTGATTTACTTGTAGTTTTTGTTTCAAAAATGGAAATATGATTGAAATTGAAAGTAAATGCAGCGGAATAGAATGGAAAACTTTTACTACAAGTAAAGGTTGTTTGTTTTCATCATCATCATCATGATTATCATCATCATCATCATCATGCTTTCAAGTATATAAACTTTGCATATGATTCACAAACTCCCCCTCAGCCTATTGCAACTGTTTGATAGTACAGAAAATGGAAGAAGATGATTGGTGTAAATATCTTTATAAGGAGACGAAAAAATACTATTACATCGACTTCTCTATTTATACTAACTATCTAACCTCTGAGCATCTTTTGATGACGTCAGGGTTGATAGTGACATCTAACAATAATATAACTAACTCTAAACACTGACCCCTAACAACTAATAGTGCAAAAGTGTGACAATTGTGAAAAATCCCGGTAAACTTTGATTGGCACAAGTCCGTGGTAACTGGACGTGATATGTATATCATGATATTATTTTGATTATGTGTGATGATACGAATTCTGGAAAATGTTACACCAACTATAATAAGAGTATATGCAGAGTAATTACCAAAAACATTACATGGACGCTATGCGTCACCTACATGGCAAGACAAAGTCGTGAATTGATTGACGACTCTAGCAACACCTCATGGTTGACATGACACTATTCAGGGCCAACGATTGAGGTTGGTGTCCTTAGTCTTTGACAACATGTTAAACGGGAACTTGACGTTTAACAGCGCATTAAACAGTCGACCATGATTATTAGGCCAACGTAGGGCCCTTTAAGATTCCGAGTTCACGAAACATCTTAGTTACGAGCCATAGACTATGACATAAGATTAGAAACAAATCGGAGCTCGGGCACGAAAAACTAGGCAGTCCCAGTTAGGGAAACACCTTTGCGTTAGGAGCAATGAAAGATAAACCAAACATGCAAGGAACGATCAATAAAGCCTAAAAACACTTAAACTAACCCAATACGTGGCTTTTATGGTTAAAACGTAACCGGGCTCGGGTTTCGAGACGGTTATGCTCAATTTTTAAAACCGAGTCTTTTGACACTAAAAACGCGAAAAACGAAGACCGTTTCGCAAATCTGGTACGCGTCTGAGATCCGAAAACGAACCTAAACGCGCCACCGAATATAAACATCATCTTTTATGCAAAAAACGAAGCACGACAAAGCGAGGGTGGGGTAGGGGCACCGCACCTTATTATATATTGGTTTTTCCTTTATTTTTTTCATTATTTCCTCCATTTTCAACCACAAATCTGCTCAAACTCAACAAGACACAACTGGTTATCATCTAAATTCAGCCAAATCAAAGGTAAAATTTAAGTTTCAAGTGGTTTTGATGATGTTTTCTTGGTTAAACATGATTTATAACCGAAAACCCTTTTTAATCCATGATTTTGGAGGGTTTAAACAAGTTTCTTGGCTGAAAAAGAACACCTTAGGAATTCTCTGGTGTTATATGGTAGCCAAGACCACCAAAATTCGGCTTTTGATACCCTAATCGAAACTCGAAACTAGTAGAGGCAGAATATTGTTTGGACCATAACTTGGTCCGTGGTTATTGTATTGAGCTGAAATTTTGTGTGGTAATGTAGTGTATTGACAGGAAGGCCCACGTAAAATTTTAGAAATTTTGGTATTTTCTACGATTTTTGGTGAATTTTTGACTGTTTTACCAAACCAGATTCGGAAAAAATGCCAAACGAAGTCCATAAATCACCAAAATTTACATGAAATAAAGAACATATGGGAAAGGTTCTGGGAAGTTTGAGAGTCCATTGGTTGAGTTTTGATATGGATTAAAATCCACGTTTTATGAGTTTTCGATAGCCGGAAACGCACTGAAACGAAATCGGAAAAATTTCCCAAATTTTTACAGTGAGTTTCTGGACATGTAAGGAAGTTCCTGGAATATTTTGGGACTTTTGGACATCGGATGATGAATAAAGTGAATTATTCGGGTAAATACTGTTTAACAAATATTTGACTTTGATGATGAATGAATAAAGTAATTTTTCGTAAATATGTTTAACAAATAATTTATTGGAAGTCTAAAATAGCTTTAAAAATTCCAAGATAATTTTATTGAATCTAAATAATTTTTACGAGTTTCTAGAAAAATTCCAGGATTTATGACTATTAGATTAAATTGAGTTTTCGACTTTAAAACACTTATTGCTAAATTCGGCAGTTTGCCGGACACGAACCTCACTGAGCGGATCAACTATGTTGACTATAATTGGAACACCGGGAATATTTTGGGAGGTTCTAGGGTAAGCGTGACACTCTAGGTGTGTTCCACCACCGTTCGGGAAGATCCCCGACGGTGAAAACGGAAACTCAAATTCGGGGGAACCTCCAAACGTCCGAATTTCCTTAATGAATACTTAATATTTTCTAAATAAAAATGTATTAGCACTTTCTAAATCTTAGTGCCGTTATCCGAACACATAAAACAGCCGACTTTGGCTGGCACGCGAACCGGTGTCCGGGAGCCAAACATCACCACATCAGGATACTATATGTACAACATGGACTAAAAATACTCACTCGGACCCAAGTTATAGGCATTACCGATCTAGTAACTGATATTAGTAATTACCTGCATGATTACTGTTAGAGCCGAACCAGCTTGCATATATTCCTATTGCTACCCGTGATACTGCTACCCGGTGAGTTTTCACATCCCCACTTTTGAATTGTTTTACTGTTTTCTTGTGACTTGCATTTTACAAACTGTGTTAATTACACCAACTTGTGAGCGAGTTTCACTCCCCCACTTTTAAACTGTTTTACTGTTTTCTGGGGTGACTTGCGTACATTAATTGCCCAACTTAGGATGTGAATTACCTAACACACGAATAATCCCCAACTAGTGCGTGTGATTAACGTAAGCCGTGGGCAGTGGTAGTACTATTGGTCTGACAAACCCAGTTGCTGCGACCGGACTGTATCCCGGCAACAGGCAACTGCATGCGTCCTAAACTCGGTTATGTTGTTAGGTATAACTACATCTAGGGCGTTGGACTACACGTGACGCAGTGAATGGGCTGAGGTGTCGAACGTGACACGGCCTGGTGTGCTGAGTTGTCGAACGTGACACAGCACAGTTATAACGGTCAAGGTTTCATGGGTACATACTCGTGTAATTCCATCTGTGATCTGTGACCTATGACCAGTGCAATTAAACTTGTTAAAACATATACCAGTGGAACTCACCAGCAGCGTTTAGCTGGCCCTTTTAAAACTAACATGCATTTCAGGTAACTTGAGACTAGTGTGATCCGTGTATGTGATTCAAGACATGTTTATAAGCGAAGCCTGTTATAGATACATGTGGCTTAGAAGACTTATGTGGTTCATGGGAACACGCAGTTGTAACATACATGTAGTATGTAATCAACATTTTGTAAGTAATAAAATATAGTGTCTTTGTAAACAATGTGGTTGTACCAGAGGTGTCTGTTGCATCCCGTATTTTTTCTTCCGCTGCAAGTCGGGGTGTGACAAAAGATGGTATCAGAGCCATTAGTTATAAAGAATTAGGTGCCTTTAAGGAAACCTATACTATAACTACAGGCTCGGACTTTAGTGGACATGATTGGAAAAATTAACCTCTACTCAAGGTTGTTAGTGAACACTGTAAAGTATCCTATTAGCAAGTACCAGGATGGCCTTGTGGGGCAAGTGGGTTATTATGGTCCGGAACGTAATAACATACTTGCTCATACGAGGCGGTGTTGGGAAAGCCGCGGTAATAAACACACTTAAATACGTGGAATGATACATACGTGGAATGATACATACGTGTACCAAGGTGATAGTGTGTGAATGTTTGTGCATGAATTTATACATGAATTGGGATTGGTGGATAATGCGTGACTACATATGCCTTCGGGATAGGCAGAAAACTGGTATTACAGTCCATTCCAAATTCCTACTGGCCACATATTTAATATCCACTAGAGTTGGATTCCTACCACTCACACAGTTGTTACTTATACTTTATAATGTGAGAACTCAAGTCTTTATTAGATACGATCTCACCAACTCTACCCTTATAGCTACTATAATGACAATTATGTATCAGATTGAGACTTTAATAAGAACATAGATACCCAAAGAACGCGAGGTCGTTCTAATAGACTGGGAGGATGTGTACGGATCCTTATTCCACTTCTCGTTGCTTCACACTCGATTATTATACAATCACAGAGTTCAAACATTTTACGAAACTTTTCATCCTTGAATCCACGATTAATTTGATTGTCTGCTGGATTCCTTTTTTGCGTACAATATTGGCTTTAGCTTTCACGTAATGTGATACTATGATACTTAGTGGTGTTCCTTAGCACATGTTTCGACATATGTTATATCTGAATATGACGATCTCTAGGCTGTGGAGATGGCATGGAGTGCGTGAATAAGTACCCTTCCCGTTGTCATTCGATTCCATGGGGCATAAATTTTGTGATGATATATGCTTTGCGTAGTGGAACATCGTTTCGTGTGACCATCAGTTACATTGTGTTCTATTACAATTATTGATTGTTTCGGATTTCAGTTGGCTAGTTGCGAAAAGCAATATTAGGCCGAATATCTTGGTGAACGGAACGTTGATCAGGTATATGGGTGTGGTGGATACGCTGCGGTACTTCCTATATATAAAGACCCGGCTACATGATCAAGGTATCGTTACTCAGGGCAGACGGGCTTCATGTTGCGATTCGTTTGGTTATGTTTTGGGCAACACGGTGTTGAGACTTCGACCCTGTTTAATGCGATAGATAATCCCATAGTTTTCGTAACCACGATATCTATATACGTTTGTAGTGATTTTAAATGAAAATAGTTTGGGGGTTGAAATATAACGACCTTTGGGTTAATCCGGGAAAGGTCCTTTTTTCGAAATTATAGTACGACTTTCTAGGGGTACTACACACTGGTAGTACTCTGTATTGAACTATGTGGGTATAGCCGGTAATAGCTTACCCACATCAATTTACCCAATGATTGCTTCATGATAGGTATCAATCCTTCTGCCTTTGGTAAGACCATTCAGTGTAATTTATTTCTTTTGGTGGGATTTGTTAGAACATACAGTCATATATTCAAAATCACTACGTTACGACAAACCAATTATACTTATGTCACCAACCCTCATCTAGGAACTATTCGGTTGAAGAATATATTTCCTTTACTAGCTATTGTTCGCTAGTGATACAATCTCTAATTCTTAGTAAGGATGCGTAATTAGCATCGGTGTTGGCAACCCAAGGGGATTTAGGGGTAACACATAAATGGAGAAACTTATTTGATGTAATCAAAGTTTGGCAAGGAGTTGTGTGGATGCGGAAGCTGATGGTAATAAGACTTGTGGAGGCGAGAACAATTTTGCCTATATTCCTCGAAACCGTTAATACTCCATATTAACAGGACACTCATATGCATACGTTTATTTATAAATATACAACATTAACCGCGGTCCAATCCAAGTGTCAATTTGGTAAATTTCGGTTGAGGGTGACGTAACCCTGGTGCGAAGTAAAAATACTATAGTCATGAAGTAATCCGACTCACCGCTTCAAATCAATTCAATCCTCCTTACAAACACTATTGGAAAGTGTTAAGGTCAGGTACATATAAATTACTAATTTGATACGCCCTATCGATTTAGTTCAAACCAATACTAGATAATTCCCCAGTAACTCGAAGAAGTAGGGAATGAACGGTACGAAGGACCGTAACGAAGCTACCTCTTAATGTATATTTAATAAACAAATGACACAAAGCGAATTTTTTCGTTGAACGATTATTATATATATATATATATGTCTAATTCGAAGGACGATATTTAAAAGAATTGTATAAATTTTTTATATATCAAACGATCCCTTGTTTTCAGCCTCGCATAACTTAGTGAAAATATGTCTAATGAAAGACGAGATCGCCTTCGAGAGTATTCGAGTACCGTAATACGAAGATTAACCTATTGACAACTCTTATTTACATCTTCAAACTCTAGACTACACGGGGTCCTGACCTGAATTCTCTCGCTAACCCTGAGATACTAAGTCTTGAATCAATATCACCCGTATGAGGGCGGTGCATTCATGCTAGAAATCGCATAAGGGGATACATGGTTATTTGATTCCTTTTGATTAAGGCTTTTCACGTCACGATACCTACTACGACCGTGCGAGTGGTCCTGAGTAGGGACTAACTCAGAAACTTGTATGCCTATAAGACATATTGACTCCCCGACGCTACGATAGTAATACCTGGAGAACACCATATGTCTCCTCCTCTTCCTTGAAACACCCGAGGAGTCCAAATTTTATACATGATGAATTCACGATTCATAGGGGAATATCGAAATTCCCTTCGGGCCATAGTAAAGGTGTTATTTGGTAGTGGTCTCCTACATGAGTAGGAGAATGATGCATGAGATACACTGACTTTCATCCGTCGATTGGACACAAAGTGAAGTATACCCTACGCTTGTGAATAACCAAGAGTATGCGTTAAACGGTGTTGCTTGTCCTCGTGAGTATACGAGGAGTAAATTCTTTAGATCATGGGAGTATTGTTGAAACACCCCTCATCTTCCTTGAATGGTTGGCACCTTCAATTGATTTTCAGTTTGATCGATTTAATTAAGTATTCGTAAAATACGATGCTACCAAGAAACCCGATTCTTCGTTATTTTCGAGTGACGAAAATTCTTGTGTTACCTATAGAAATAAGAACGAGAGAAATCATAAGTATAATACTATACATATACATATATACATGGGTATTCGTACCACGAGTGAAATTCACGATCGGGGAGGATGATTGTCGGAAGCTATTGCGCTATCATTTGCACGATTTCCGCCTCAGTCATTTGTGGTGAGCGCTTCGGGGCCATTCTATTATAAACAATATATTTATACATGTATTAATGTCACATATTCAATCCTCCCATATTATACAATTTCGTCGCACGCATGATTCCACAACATGTATAACCAACATAATTATCATGTATATAATGATATCCGTCATCATACAACTGATAAAAATTGCACTTAGACTTAACCCAAAAGGGCCAGTGCTTAAAGGTGCAGTCAGAACATGTCACCGGAGTGACATATATACGCCATACTATGAAAAGCATGAACTAACCTGCATAAAGGAACACGGTCAAAACCAAACTCTCTTTGAAATGGAGTAGTCCTGAGTCGTCCGAATATCGTAATTGGTGTCTTTTGTGCGCTTGAACCCACCTGGGGAAAGCTGTAGTCCCGATCATTCCAGATGAAGGGACTACTGAATCTTCCGAATACGTCCCTCGGATATCATGCCCATCCAGAGGGGGGATTCCTTTGATAAGCACGTATTATACGCCTGAAATAAAAAAAAATAAAACTTCGACGCTACAACCAATGCTCTTCAAACTTGGAGAATTACTTAACATATGATATGAATTACAGATACCTCGATGTATGATACCAAGCCAAACTAAATAACCAAAGTGTAAATCGGTGCTTGGTTAGATGCACCGATTGGCTGTGAAATGGCATTCATAACCTTTATTCGTATCCTAGCCGTCAGAGTGCTAGACTTACTTCGATTGATTACGAATTTCATTAGCCTTTCTTAAAGTTACTTTTATTATATCAAGAGGTTGCCAAGCGATTGTGGATCCATGTTACTACATTTCCCAGCAGCACGTATTCCTTCCGTGCCCGATTGGGAAAAAGAACTGACTAATCCTACGACAAAGGGTCGAAAAACTTAGCGACCCTAGTCTCGACCAACTCGGGGGCCGGGTCTTCATTTCTTGTTTACATTATTACAAATGTGAGACTAACAGGAAAAATCAGATTCAATGGTCAACTGTCCCTATCGGACTAGGGTGACTATGGATTCGGGCTTTAGCCCATGGTTTCATAAAACCACATAAATTTCTCAATCTAAACCAAGATGGTTTGGCATGAACGAACTCGACGAAACCCTTCTGTTTAATCGTTGATTCAAATGGCGGAGGTGCCAAGATGGGAATGCATTATATCTTTCTATACTCATATACGGTTCAGACATACCAAGTCCGAATTTAACTCGAAAAACCACGAGACCGAGACGGTCCAAGTGGTGATCAACCATCTTGTGACTAGTATGAGCAAGATTCGCCTATGCACTAGGTAGTCTTTCGAGAACATGATAGGAATTGATTACTTCTCGTATTTCCTTTAACGATATCCTTATGAAACGTTAAGTCAAGTGTGGCTATGTTCCTACCTTGCGAGGGGTACTCCGTTGATGGGGAATCTTGATTCACTGACTCGTTATTTAGTGATGTTTTACAAAATCACCTGTACGTCTACGGTCAAATCTGGTCCCACGTGTAGGGGCATCATGGTGATACTTGTGGTCGCTAGACACTCGTCACACCTCAAATATGTCTATGTGATAGTAGCGTTCTAGAGGTGGTGTTACTTGAATTAAAACTGCATTGGGTACACACTCTACCATTCCCGGTATATGGGAATTTTTATACGATTATCTCCCGGAAAATCACATCGATGTTATCGAAGCTACTAAGCTGTTTCCTTCTGGAGAAGACATAAACAGTTGTACAACAGCTCGAGCCAAGCTACCGAAACTTAAAGTAAACTGGAAGTATTATTATAGAAATTTCATATCCTTTTGACGTAATCCGACTACTGGTGGGTAGTGCGAGCACACCACTGAGGTAAGTGTGCAGATTCGTTATTACTCGTGTACATGCTCACCTTATGGCAGCCTTAGGCTCTTAAAAGCCTTTCTCTTTCTTATTCCCTACCATAGAGCAGGGACTCTCGTGGTCGGTTAGTATTAGCCGAAGATATTCACGTACACGACAACAAGGGAAGATTACCGCGCACCACTCGGTGAGGCCAAATTTATTCCCTTAACACAAACATGCGGAGCATGATGCTTACCATTGCGACATTTGCAACGAACCCTGGGAGAGTACCCATACTCCTCCTCTATAGGAGGTGTTCAATAACTATTAACTGAAATCGTAATGAAACTTATGGTGTATGAATGGTGAAGATAATGAATGCAAAGAAAATGTAATAATTGCAGTCAGCTATAAGCTGAATACGAGACTCCTATTCTACTGTGAGTCCAACAACACTCTCACTTTCAGATTGGAAGTAATGACAAACATTACTCTAACAATACGTAGGAATTGTGGATGGACAAATTACACAGCTACTATATAGCACAATTATCATCCCGTACGATGATGATACTAATCAAAAAGCGAAAACATACTTGTCTATCGAGTGACTGACTTGAATGTAAATACGGACCTTTCCCAATGGATTACTATACGGAATTTCGAGGATGAAATCCTTTTAACCGGGGGAGACTGTGACAATTGTGAAAAATACTAGTAAACTTTGATTGGTACAAGTCCGTGGTAACCGGACGTGATATGTATATCATGATATTGTTGTGATTATGTGTAATGATACGAATTCTGGAAAATGTTACACCGACTATAATAGGAGTATACGCCAAGTAATTACCAAAAACATTACATGGACGCTATGCGTCACCTACATGGCAAGACAAAGTCGTGAATGGATTGACAACTCTGGGAACATGTCATGGTTGACATGACACTATTCAGGGCCAACGATGTGAGGTTGGTGTCCTTAGTCTTTGACAACGTGTTAAACGGGAACTTGACGTTTAACAACACATTATAACGGTCGACCATGATTATTAGGCCAACGGTAGGGCCCTTTAAGATTCCGAGTTCACGAAACATCTTAGTTACGAGCCATAGACTATGACATAAGATTAGAAACAAATCGGAGCTCGGACACGAAAAACTAGGCAGTCCCGGTTAGGAGCAATGAAAGACAAATCAAACATGCAATGAACGGTCAATCAAGCCTAAAAACACTTAAACTAACCCAATATGAGTCTTTATGATTAAAACGTAACCAGGCTCGGGTTTCGAGACGGTTATGCTCGATTTTTAAAAGCGAGTCTTTTGACACTAAAAACGCGAAAAACGGAGTCCGTTTCGCAATCAGGTACGCGTCTGAGACCCGAAAACGAACCTAAACGCGCCACCGAAGATAAACATCATCTTTTAACGCGAAAAATGAAGCACGACAAAGCGAGGGTGGGATAGGGGCAACCCACCTTATTATATAAAGGTTTTTCTTTATTTTTTTCATTATTTCCTCCATTTTCAACCACAAATCTGTTCAAACTCAACAAGAACACAGCTGGTTATCATCTAAATTCAGCCAAATCAAAGGTAAAATTTAAGTTTCAATTGGTTTTAATGATGTTTTCTTGGTTAAACATGATTTATAACCAAAAAAACCTTTTTAATCCATGATTTTGGAGGGTTTAAACAAATTTCTTGGCTGAATAAGAACACCTTAGGAATTTCTGGTGTTATATGGTACCCAAGACACACAAAAAAACAGCTTTTGATACCCTAATCGAACCCTAATCGCCAGAAGCGATTAACAAAGTTCTTAACTAAAAAACAATGAAACAAGGCTTGATTGACATGGGTTATGGCATGTTTGGATTGTTCTTGGTATATAGGTACTGAATATGGCTCACACCCACTTATGGACTCAAGAAAAACACTCTGAATCGAAGGAATCGCTAGGTATAGCACCCGGAACTCGAAACTAGTAGAGGAAGAATATTGTTTGAACCTTAACTTTGTCCGTGGTTATTATATTGATATGAAATTCGGTGTGGTGATGTAGGTTATTGACAGGAATATCCATGTAAAATTTTAGAATTTTTGGAATTTTCTACAATTTTTGGTGAATGTTTTACTTTTTTACCAAAGAAATTCGGAAAAAATACCATACGAAGTCCATAAATCACCAAAATTTATATGAACACTAAGAAACATATGGGAAAGGTTCTGGAAACTTTGAGAGTCTATTGGTTAAGTTTTGATACGGATTAAAAATCCACGTTTTTATGAGTTTTGATAGCCGGAAACGCAATGAAAAGAAATCGGAAAAATCCCAAATTTTTATAGGGAGATTCTGGACATGCAAGGAAGTTCCTGGAATATTTTGGGAATGTTTGGACATCGGATGATAAACAAAGTGAATTATTAAGGTAAATACTGTTTTACAAATGATTTATTTGAGAAGTTAAAATGGCTTTATAAATTCCTAAAATAAATTTATTGGAATCTATATATTTTTACTAAGTTCTAGAAAAATTTCCAGGATTTTAGGAACTATGTAGATTAAATGGGATTTTTCAACTTTTAAAACGTTTATTTTAACTAAATTCGGCAGTTTACCGGACAACGGACCAAAACCTATTTTGACTATAATTGGAACACCGGGAGTATTTTGGGAGGTTCCAGGGTAAGCGGGACACTCTGGGTGTGTTCCACCACCGTTCGGGAAGATCCCTGACGGCGAAAACGGAAACTCAAATTCGGGGGAACTAGAACCTCCAAACGTCCGGATTTCCTTAATGAATACTTAATCTTTTCTAAATAACAAGGTATTGGAACTCTCTAAATCTTAGTGTCGTTATCCGAACACATAAAACAACCGAATTTGGCTGGCACGCGAACTGGTGCCCGGGAGCCAAACGTGAAACTAATCCTACCGTAACATCCATCACCATACCAAGATACTATATGTACAACATGGACTGAAAATACTCACTAGACCCAAGTTATAGGCATTACCGACCTAGCAACTGATATTAGTAATTGCCTGTATGATTACTGTTAGAGACGAACCAACTTGCATACATTCTTGTTGCTACCTGTGATACCGCTATCCAGTGAGTTTTCACTTCCCCACTTTTGAATTGTTTTACTGTTTTCTAGGGACTTGCATGTTACAAACTAAGTTAATTACACCTACTTGTGAGCGAGTTTCACTCCCCCACTTTTAAACTATTTTACAGTGTTCTGGGGTGACTTGCATGTTACCAACTGTGTTAATTGCACCAACAGGATGTGAATTACCTAACACACGAATAATCCCCAGCTAGTGCACGTGATTAACGTAAGCCGTGGGCAGTGGATAGTACTATTGGTTTGACAAACCAAGTTGCTGCGACCGGACTGTATCCCGACAACAGGCAACAACACTCGTCCTAAACTCGGTTATGTTGTAAGGCATAACTACATCTGGGGTGTTGGACTGTACGTGACGCAGTGAATGGGCTGAGGTGTCGAACGTGACACGGCCTGCTGTGCTGAGGGTCGAACGTGACATAGCACAGTTATAACAGTCAAGGTTTCATGGGTGCATACTCGTGTAATTCCATCTGTGATCTGTGACCTATGACCAGTGCAATTGAACTTGGTAAAACATATTGTTCCGCAACAACTAAACCAGTGGAACTCACCAGCAGTGTTTAGCTGACCCTTTTTAAAACTAACATGCATTTCAGGTAACTTGAGACTGGTGTGATCCGTGTATGTGATTCAAGACATGTTTATAAGCGAATCCTGTTATAGACGCATGTGGCTTAGAAGACTTATGTGGTTCATGGGAATACGCAGTTGTAACATACATGTAGTATGTAATCAATATTTTGTAAGTAATAAAATATAGTGTCTTTATAAACAATGTGCTTGTACCAGAAGTTACTGTTGCATCCCGTATTTTTCCTTCCGCTGCAAGTCGGGTGTGACAAAAAGCACTGTTACATTGAATATAAAACTAATATACTAAAACTATGATGACTAAGTTCAGCTTCTTTTCTTCTGTCAAACCTTTGATAATTGCTGTTGCATATGATGCATAGGTAACAGACTTTAGGAAGACAGAGTTTAGGTGATAAGAGGATCTAAACTCTGATAGTTGGACGAAAAACGCGGATAGAGTATTTTGGTTTTATATCATCTGTTCCTTTGTAAAGGGTTCAATCCCAACAGTCTCCCCCTGGAACAGATGATGCCAAAAACTCTTTTTATTCTTGGTCTTTATTCCTCAACAGGAGATCTCTGATTTGACCTTTGAACTGCAATCGAAATTCAGAGATTCCTCATCATCAACATCTTTTTCCAGTACCAGATCCAATAGTTCTTGGAGGTCTTCTACGCACAGCCCATATGCATCCTCCATTTTCATCTTGGTAGTTATGCCATCAGACTTAAGCAGAGTCAATTCGTAGGAGTTTTGGTCAACTTTCCACTTTAGAATTTTTGGGTCTGATGGCTTTCTAGGATGGAATGTTATTGTTGACGTAGGTAGAATTGATTGACGTGCCATCTGAGAAAGATCTTCTGCAAGCTTTTGACTGGTTTCATCAGTATGGAAACCAAGCATGTTTTGGATTCCTTCTTTTATATGCTCATACACTCTTTTATGTTCTTCTACCATATCCATTTGCCTTTTTCTTTGATTCAAGGCCAGAATAGATACAGTAGATGTTTCAGATGGTTTTGAAGAGTGTTGGTTCTGTTGAGCTATATCCTCTGTTGCATACATTAGCTTCTTTGGCAATGATGGATCTGTTTCCTTCTTTTCTCAAGCCCTTTGTATGTTTCAACCACCTTAACCTTTGTCCACCTCATGATTTGGTTCTCTGACCCATAATCTGCAGCAATCAACTCTTCCTTCATTCTTCTTATCTTTAAATTCTTTTCAGGCATCTTCTTATGTTTATTCCAGTCTGGAGGAGTTGGCTTTTTGAGAGGATCTTTCAGCATTTCTTGCATTCTTTGTACCTCATCTTCCAACTCTTTCACAGTCTAGTCTTCAAATGTGCCCTTGTAGCCTTGTATAACTTGGTTTCCATGATATGATTGATGTAATCTTCTTTAAAGCTTTTATCTTCTCTCTCTAACAGGTGTTTGCTTAAGTCTCTTGCATACTCTTCTATTCTTCTGACTTTGCTCAACAGGTATTGCCAGTAATTTTGTATTACTCTATCAGTATTTCCCTGGGTATCCCTTTTTGTGATATCCTCTGCTTGTTTGACTTTAAGCCTCTTGTATTCTTCTAAGTTTCTTGGTTTGGGATAACCTTTCAGGGATGAAAATTCCCTTTTATCTGGATCTTCTTCTGTAAAGAAGGATTTAATCTCTGGCTTGATAGCTTGTAACTCCAGTGGGAATTGAGTGGCAAGAGGCATTATAGAAATTTGAGAAGAAGGAGGTTTAACAGCTGCTGTGGTGAACATTGGTTTTGATGACACAGGTAAAGGAGAGGGGATGATCTTGTTATCAAGTACAACATTTGTGGTTCTCCTCCTTTTGAAACTAAGATTAGGTGATTGTGGTTGTGGAATTCTTGGGGTGTGGGTAGAGATATGGTAGAAGTAGGAATTATGACCATAGCAGTGGTTGGATTAACATTTTGTTATAACCTCTGTTGTGTTGACACAACAGTTGTTGTAACATCTGTTGTAATTGGTTTATCAACTGCTTTTGAAGAAGGAAGTGTAAGTGTTTTTGTGGGAGTAGAGGATATGGTTGGATTAGCAACTGTCTTAGGTTTAGAAGGTATGGATGCTGATTGCATTGTTTTTCTAATAGGCATCTTTTCTGTTGAAGAACCAATACTTTATTTTTCTTATTGCAGAGCTATCTTTTTCTTAACCAAAGCTCTGCTCTTAACCCTTACCCTTTTCTTTGTATTCTCCTTTTCCTTGCAAAGGTATTAGCTGTTTCATCAATCTTTTTAGAACCATCTGGTTTAGGGTTAACCATTGTTGGACGTGCACCTTTTTCATCAAGCTTTAGCACTCCTTTCTTTAACGGTATCTCCCCCTTTTTGCATCATCGGTGTTAACCAAAATTACTGTAGGATGAGGAGTACCAGTGGTTTGAAGGAGATGAGCCTTGATTGCCTTGATATCTGCAGCAGTATGCATGTATCTGGCATTAACCATGTTTCTAAACTCTTGCATTTGATGTTTGTATTGAAGATCAGCATAATATTTGTGTTGTTGAAACAGAGGGTCTAAGGCTTGTTTGAGATCATCAGTGGATAGGACAGAGGGTTGGCTCTTTGTAGCTAACATATGCTTCAGTAAATCCTTGATTTCTTCAACATAGCTTTCAATTTTGGTAACTCTCTCCATCAAATCCTGATATTTTAGATCATCACCTAACTTAATAGGATCATCTAAACTCCTACCAGAAAAGATAGTTTTATCTATGTCATCATGAACAAGGGTCTCAACCCCTGTTTCAAACATAGATGCCCCTTGATCTTGGAACTGGGGACTTCCCACTGGAACAGAGGTTACCTTGGTAGCCTCAGCAGTGGTTGCCTTCAAAAGAGTCTTATATATGTAACCACTGTCCAATTGAAAACTTGTTAGTTTAGCAATTGTAGTGGCTGCTCTTGTTGAACTATCACCAAGGGTTACATGTAACACAAGGGATGTATCCTCTTCATTTGTTGAGGGGCTAGCAATGAGTATTGAATCAGACCCAGTCACTTGTTGGAGTATATTCTCATTGATAGGTTGTTAAGAAAAACTGGTTAATGTCTTTTCTAATTCAATTGCATTCAGCAAAGGCAATATGGTAGGAGGGAGTGATTTTGTTGATGACGATTGTGGTGTAGAAAGAGACAATGCCCTGGGAGAGGGGCTGTGGAAGATGGAACCAAGTGGATCCAGAGCTTCATAATTTGGTGTCCCTGTGTTTACAACCTTTTCCTTTTGTGAGGAAGAAGGAGGAGTTTCAAGCCAGGTTGAGATTCTAACATCTGCTGTGAAGAAGTAGCAGCAGTGTTTTTCATGTGATTTTTGTGTTATCACTGGGTTAACCTCTGGGATCTCATCTTCCAGAGGGCCCTTTTTGGGTTTGGTGGGTTTTCTGGAGATTTTCTTTGCTTTCTTTTTGGAGATTGCTGGTGTGGGTTTCAGGGCGGTGGTTGGAAAGCCCTGATCACCAGAAGCAGTGGGCTCAGTAGCAGGAGGTTGAAATTGAACATTTTGTTCGTGTAAATCTTGCTCACCCTCCTCTACTTGTGTTTTGGAAACTTTATCCTGATTTGTAATTCATGTAAAAGTTTCATGAGTTAGGCCGCCTGGTTGTCTAACAGCTCCTTGTTTAACATCATTATCAGGTAACTGATTATGAAGATAAACACTCAAGAATCAAGGATATATCAGAAAAACTTTCCTTTTTGCACTATTATTAAAGTTTGCCACAAGATCATTGAACAATATCTGAGAAAAGTTAAAATTTGATTCAGTTAAGATGGCATAGCCCAGATACTGAATGTTCAATGGTATTTCATTAAAAGTTGTGGTCTTTGCTGAGAGACATGTTAAAAGAGTATGAAAGAAAAATCTCATCTCAACAGGAAAATTAGGTTTGAAGATTGTCATACCTTCAACTTGACCAATGTAACCCCTTTGCAGAAATTCGGCATGCATCTCATTTGTAGAGAATGACACAGGATGTGCCATATCATTCAGTTCGAATACTTGGGAAATAGATTGAGGACTAATTTTCATCAGTGTTTTGCCCACTCTTGATAAAATAACATAAGGAACATCCTTATGAGAATGAACCCCTGCGTTTGCCCAAAATTGCTGTTGTGCGTCTTCATAAATTGGGGCTTTGACGGTTAACATGTGCACAAATTTTGATTCTTTCAAGATTTTTATCATTGAATGATATCTTGTGTTTGAATCGGTTGCATCGAGAATTGTTGTATAGTTGTGAGGAGTTTGGATTATGAGGGTGAATGGTGGTGGTTCTGGTTTGGATTTCGCTTTGGATTTAGCTTTGGGTGCCATGATTTGAAGAGAAAACCGTTTTGAGAATTTTGAATTCAATACGGTGAAGTGAACCTCTGTTATGGATAAAACCGGGTTTTATAGGGTTTAGAAAAAGTGATGATGACGTGTCATCTGACGCAAACAACTGACGAATAACGTCTGACCACGTCTAACCTCTGTTTGAAAATGGAAGACAGTTGTTTGGATAAACACTGTTTGAGTATACGGGCAGTGGATGTGAACAGTGTTTTGAAGCTATCAGAGGACACACTTTTGACAATGGATAGACTTTTGTAAACGACCAGTGTTTTGATGCTATCAGTGGTTTGAAACAGGCTTTAACGATTTATTGAATAATTCAATTTTAAACTATTTTTAAGGATGAAATTTTGATTTTCTGAAAACATTTTTATGCTATTTACACATGGATCACCAGAAAAACTGTTTTTAATCCATGTTTAGCATTCCAATCCTAGAGATCAAGCTTTCAAAAGTAGATGTATCGGATGCTTTTGTTAGAACATCTGCTGGCTGATCCTTAGTATGGACATGTTGTAAAGAAATCAAACCTTTTTCATAGAAATCCCTCATTAAGTGATGTCTGATATCAATGTGTTTTGTTGTTGAGTGAGAGACAAGATTTTTGATGATATTTTCTGCTGCTGGACTGTCAATTTTAAAAGGAGTCTTTAAAGAAGTGATACCGAAATCCAAATGTTGATTTTGAAGCCACAGGATTAGTGCAGTGCAACTTGCAGCAGCAATGTATTCAGCCTCAGCAGTGGATATGGAAACTGCAACTTGCTTTTTACTCTGCCAAGACACTAGGCATTCACCTAGGAATTGGACACCTCCTAATGTTGACTTCCTTGTTGTCGTGCATCCAGCAAAATCACTATCTGAGTAACCTGAAAGCTCAATATTTCCATTAGCAGGATACCAGATACCAAGTGTGGGAGCACCTTTTATGTACATGAATATCCTTTTGACAGCAATAAGATCAGACTTTCTAGGTAGAGATTGGGATCTGGCACAAACACATGTTGCAAACATGATGTCTGGCCTAGAAGCAGTGAGGTACAATAAAGACCCAATCATACTTTTATAAAGTGTTTAATCAACCAAGTCATCTTTATCAACAATAGTGACCAACTTTGAAGTTGCCATGGGTGTGCTACAAGGTTTGCAATCATCCATATCAAAGTGTCATTGTGCATTTGTTTGACTTGTAAGCCAAGAAAACATTGTAACTCACCCATTGCACTCATTTCAAACTCTATTGCCATGAGTTTTCTGAACTCTTCACACATGGCAATGAATATGGATCCAAAAATGATGTTATCCACATAAATTTGGACAAACATCAAATCTTTTCCTTCCATTTTAAAAACATGGTTTTATCAATTTTATCTCTTAAAAAACCTATGAATAAGAGAAAAGTGGATAGAGTTTCATACCAAGCTCTTGGTGCTTGTTTAAAACCATATAGTGCTTTGTTTAACCTGTACACATGATTATGAATGCACTTTTTATGTCCACTTGAAACACTTTGATGTTGTGGTTAGCAGCAAAAGCTAAGAACAGTCTGATGGCTTCTAACCTTGCTACAGGAGCAAAGGTTTCATCATAGTCAATGCCTTCTTCTTGTCTGTAGCCTTGAACCACGAGCCTTGCTTTTTCTTGACAACAATACCCCTTTCATCTGTTTTGTTCTTGAAGATACACTTGTGCCAATTGGACTTACATCCTTAGGCAGTGGTACAAGTTGCCAAACTTGTTGTCTTCTAAACTGAAGGAGCTCCTCTTGCATAGCTTCTACCCAACTATTGTCTTTCAGTGCCTCTTGGTACTTGACAGGTTGGATGCGTGATAGAAAGCCAGCAAAGAGGCAAATGTTTTGGGATTGACTTCATGTGAGCACTCCCTCATTTATGTTGCCAATAACTTGATCCAATGGATGGCTTTTGAGGAAGATCAAATCACCTTGATATGGGACAAGTACATTTTTAGGTGAAGCTTGCAAATGTGTATCATCTGAGCTATCCTCTGCTGGTGAATTTGATGGTCCAGTCTCTGATTGGAATGGAGGTGGTGGTATGGATGGTATAGTTGTGAATGTTTGTTGTTTTTATCCATATTTGATGGATTTTTATCAACAGGGTTTTGGTTTTGAGAGTAGGCAGAGGATTGAGAATTAATCACTGTTGAACCAGCAATGTTTTCACCATTGTTACTAACATATGCTCCTCTACTTGAGGGACATATCTTGAAGTTTGGAAAAATGCAGTCATATCCTTGCTCTTGTGGTGATGACTGTGATATACCTGCAGTGTTAGTCTTGATAGACACATCTTCAAATGTAAATTTATCAAGTTCAAAATTCAGCAGGATTTGCTGGGATTTTAAAGATGAAAGTTCAATGAACTTCATATTCATAGTTTCTTCAACACACTTGGTCCTAGAGTTAAACACTCTATAGGCTTTGGCAGTGGTTGAGTATCCCAGAAAATAACCACAGTCAACTTTGGCTGCAAAGATGGAATCTTTTAAGTTCAAAATAAAACAAGGACAGCCAAAAACTTTGAAATATGAGATCAGAGGTTTGATTTTGTAAAGCAATACACAGGCAGTCTTTTGATGTCTGGGGTTAATCAAAACTCTGTTTTGAACATAACAAGCAGTGTTTACAGCCTCTGCCCAAAAGGACAAGGGTAAACCAGAGTCTGCTAGCATGGTTCTTGCAGATTCAACAAGAGTTCGACTTTTCCTTTCAACTACCCCATTTTGTTCTTGAGTTCTTGGGACACTAAATTGCCTAGCAATCCATTTTGACTCACAAAAGGCTCTAACTCCTTATTCTAAACTCTGTCCCATTATCACTCCTAAAGATTTTTACAGGAAGGTCATATTGCTTTTCAACTTGTTTGACAAAATTTTGCAATATACCAGTTTTTCATCTTTGGAGTGTAAAAAGAATGTCCATGTAAACCTTCTAAAATCATCAACAATGACTAAACAAAATCTTTTCTTCATTAGGCTCATGATTTTTACTGGGCCAAACAAATCCATATGCAGCAATTGCAAACACTGGGTTATTTTGGACTCTTCAATTGACTTTTAAGAACTTTTATGTTGTTTACCTTTTAAACAGGAAACACAATGTTCTTCACAAGTAAATTGCTTATGTGGTAAACCTCTGACCAGAAAATTTTTAGAGAGTGTGGTGATTGTTTTCAGATTTGTGTGCCCAAGTCTTCTATGCCATAACTCTATCCCTTTGCTTGAAGCAACTGAGAACAGGCATGCATTAGACATAGGGTTATCTTTCAACATATCAACCACATACACATTGCCACTCCTATGAGCAACAAGTTGTGCTTTGCTATCAGCAATAATCTGATCAATCTTTTTAACAACCTCTGGTCCTACAATTTCACAGGTTTTCTTTGTAAAGAAGGATTCATATCCTTTGTCACTCATTTGTGAGACACTCAGAAGATTGAATTTTAGATTGTCAATTAAATTAACATTTTCAAATTTGAGATTCTCAGCCTGGACACACCCTGAACCTAACACCTTCCCTTTTGAATTGTTACCAAAAGATATATCACCCCCTCCATGAGCAAAGAAGTCTTTGAGAAGGGCTCTATATCCTGTCATGTGCCTGGAGCCTCCACTATCTACACACCATAAACTATCAAGGCAAGTAGAAGCTCCCTGCACATAAGTAAACACTTAGTTTAGAGGAGATTCCAAAGCCAGGATGGCTTTGGATGGGTTCACAGATAGTCTACTCTCAAATCCAGGAATATGGTCAATGGTTTGAGTTTGCCATTGTATCCACTATTGTGACCCATTTCCTGTCAGATGTTGGTAACCATGAGGATATCTATTCACTTTGGGCTTTGAAGGTTTTTTGTAAACTACATAGCTCAAAGGAACCTTTTGATAAACTGGTTGTCCATGTCCTCTTGGATACTTGTTTGCAGGTGGAGCATCTATCACTTTACCTCTCTAGGAACAGAGGTTTTGTTCAATGCTTTTGTGACATATGTTTCAATAGATTCAAAGGTCTGCTTAGATTTATTTCTAGCAGAGTTTGAACTTTCTTTCTCAAGAGCTTTTGTTTTGATCTCTTTTACCTTTTGATCTTAGGTTTGAAGATAAGCACACTCATGAGTTAGATGTTTTGTTTTCCCACAGATAAAACTTTTTGAATCATTTGGAATTACATGCGTTCTGTTTATGCCATATACATTTAAAAGAAAACAGTTTTCAGCTACATGATTTCTTTTGTTGCAAAATTCACAAAACAGATGTTTGATCTTTTCCCTTTTCTTTTTATCAAATTTCTTCTCAGCAGATGTTGTAACCTCTGCTGGAAAGTCTTTGATGGGAATGATTCTAGCCTTTGGTGCCTTGACACCTTCAATGGTTGAGAAGTCCATTAGCTTGAAATTTTCAAGAATATCACATTCATCTGACCAGGTTGGTTTGAATTGGTATTTCTTAATTTCTTTAAAAGTTGAAGATCATTCATGTTTTTCAAGAGAAATTTTGTTACCATGTTTATCAGTGATTTTTATCTCATTTCCAGCCAAATTTGTTGGAACTACTTCAACCTTTCCAGAATCAATTTTTTTAACTTTTCAATAACTTCTTCTTTAGTTTCAAAACCAATGCCAAATTTTATGTTACTCTTGATCTGTTTTTCTAGCATAATTTCAAAACCTTTTGAAGATTCTACCCATTTTTTACATGTGATCTAGGTATCCTCTAATTCTTTTTGCAAACTTGGTATTTATCTACCATAGTTTGGAGTTGGTCCTTGGTTATGCTAGATTCATGCTTTAGGCTACTTATCTTAAAATCCTTTGAAAATAATTTTGTTTTCAACTCTTTGATAAGTTTTTCAAAATTAAGTTCATTTTCTAACATTTTGTTCCTAAGTTTTCATTCACCTGTTTATGTTAGCAAAAGCTATTATACATTTTTCTGAACATAGATCCTTTAAGATCTGTGGTGATACCTTAGAAGCAGCCATAAGAGCACAATCACAATCATCTTCACCATCCTTTGAATCCCATGGATCAGATAGAAAGTTCTTTTCTTCATTAACAGTGTTTTGTGAAATCACTGGTGTAACCACTGCTTCATCACAATTTTGAATTTTATCAGACTTTGACCCTTGTTCCATAGACTCATCACCTTCAACAATTGTCTCTAAGGCCATTAAACGAAATTTTCATGTTCTAAATCATTTTTGGCCATAAGAGCAAAGTTTTCATCAGTTAATTCCTCAGGCAAACTACTCCAATCCACAAAGTCTTGTGTGAAAAAGCTTTGCTGGTTAACCTCTGCCGGAGTAGTGGTTTGAGTACTTGAGTGCTTTGAGTGCTTTGTGGTGCTTATTGCACATGAACTTGAGGTGGTGATGTTTGACATACTGAATTTTGGAACAGTGGTTTGGACATAGTGCACAGGAACAGTGTCAACAGGGTGTGCATGATGAGCAGTGTTTTGAACTTGTTACAACAGGTCCTGAAACTTGAGTCTATACTCTCTGGCAAAGTGACCTAGCCTGTTACATTTATAGCACTTGATTTTTGATTTGTCTAACCCAACCTTTGACCCCCCATGCAACCCTGGATAATTTCTAACAGTTCTCTTGTAAAACATGCTTGCTCTCACACTTAGCAAAGTAACTTGATGTAAAATGTCCATTTCTTCTAAGTCATTTGGATCAAAGTGTTGAAGATCATTTAGCTCAAAAGAGAGATTATCAGAGGTTTGGCATTCCCCACTAGCAGTGAAAGCATAGTTGGGTGGATAAGAATCAGAGTTAAAGTTTCCTCCAGAGGTTATATCAATAAAATGATCATACCCCTGATCCTTACCTTTCTAGAACCCTCTTCATGACTATAAAGAGTAGTGTTACCCAAGGTATAGTCATCTGTTACTTACCATGACTCTTGCAACTTCTTTTCTTGTTCAACTCTCTCTCATATGTGAGGAGTCACCTCTGAAAAAACAAAAACAACCGCTCGACATACTAAACTAAGGGTATGGAGTCGACCATGAAGTTGTGTGAGGGTCATTTCTTTAAACCCAACAGATGTTCGAGTAACATAAGCTGCAGTCTCTCATTTTTCTGGTAACGATCTTAAGAAATTAACAGTCGAATTAGGAAATTCCACGTTAACCAGTTTCAATTCACTTATGAGACAGCTAAAACGTTCGAATTGTTGTGTTAACGACTCACCTTTTACGTGACAAAACATTTCATACTGTTGATTTAGAACTTCTCTATTGTTTTCGATCACTTCTTCAGTTCCACCGAATTGCTCTTTTAGTGCGTCCCATAACTCCTTTGCACTATTGCAGTGGAGCAAACCAGCATAGATTTCGTTGGGTAAGGCAGATGCAACAATGCTAAATGCCATAGCATCTAACTCTATTTTCTGGAAATCCTGCTAGGAGTAATTTTCAGGACTTTTTGGCACTTAAGTATTGGGATCCTTTATACTGGGAACCATAGGAACATGTGGTCCATATACAACGGATCACCAACAACCGGTGTTTTGCTGAGCTAAAATGTGACCCATCCAACACTGTCATATGAAATATTCATTTCATTTTAGCATCGATGGTTTAAACATAGATCCAATGTTGGAATCCTGTGTGTTTTGAGACATTTATGCTTGTTAACAACTTATTTGTGTTTTAAAAACTTTGAACGTATAAAACTCTATTTTCAAGTAAAACTATCAAACTAATTAGCAGGGAGAGCTGATCTTTCAAATCAAATTGATATTAATCAAATTTTTGATTGAACAAGCTCTGATACCAATTGTTAGGATCTGAGTTTGATTTACTTGTAGTTTGTGTTTCAAAAATGGAAATATGATTGAATTGAAAGTAAATGCGGCGGAATAGAATGGAAAACTTTTACTACAAGTAAAGGCCGTTTGTTTTCATCATCATCATGCTTTCAAGTATATAAACTTTGCATGCGATTCACAAACTCCCCCTCAGCCTATTGCAACAGTTTAATAGTACAGAAAATGGAAGAAGATGATTGGTGTAGAGATCTTTTTAAGAAGACGAAAAAATAATGTTACATCGACTTCTCTATTTGTACTAACTATCTAACCTCTGAGCATCTTTTGATGACGTCAGGGTTGATAGTGATATCTAACAATAATATAACTAACTCTAAACACTGACCCCTAACAACTGATATTGCAAAAGCACTGTTACATTGAATATAAAACTAATATACTAAAACTCTGATGACTAAGCTATGTTTCTTTTCTTCTGTCAGACCTTTGATAATTGGTGTAGCAGATGATGCATAGGTATCAGACTTTAGGAAGATAGAGTTTAGGTGACCAGAGGATCTAAACTCTGATAGTTGGACCAAACCACGGATAGAGTATTTTGGCTTTATATCATCTGTTCCTTTGTAAAGGGTTCAATCCCAACAACCATAAATCCACCAACATTTTCTTTTGAATCTTTTAAATGTTTTAACAAGCTTTCTTGGTGATTGCTTGTACTTCAAAGATCTACATCAAGTTTAAAAGCTACGGAAGAACAACTTGTGAAAAAAAAGAAGAAAAAACTCCAAATCTTGCAAGGTGAGCCTCCATGATAATCTTCTACACTTGATATCACTTTGAATAACCTTAGAATGCCTTGGAAAACCATTGAGTACCCTAAGTTTCCTTGTTTTAGTTTGAAAAATGGAAGCTTGGAGAGTGGTGGTGGGGGGCTGTAGGTATGGAGAGAGGGAGAGAAAGTGGTGTGTGTTGTTTTGGTCTTGAAAATTGTAAGTGTGGAATGGTGAGAATGGTGTTATGTTCTCCTATGTATTCACTTATAATCAACTAACAACTCAACCTTCAAAAGTCAAGATCTCCTTCTCTAGGCCATACCTTCTTATCCAAATGAAATCATCACAAGATTAAGGTGGTGGAGGACCCACTAAAACCGTCAAAGGGGGGAGGGGGTTTGGTTGTTTGATTTTTTTATCTTATTAAAACACTTGTTGAAATAGGTTTGAAGATATTTTGGTGTTTAGGGATAATTAGATGTTTAAGGCACTAATCTAGTCTTAGGATGATAATCATGATCAACTTTTTTTTGAACGGCGATATTTCTACAACAGGCGATAGAGATCGCACCTTACCCTATAACTCGGGTAGGTCCCTCCGCCCCACTCTGGCATCCAAGACTATGTTGTCTTAACCGGGCCCACGCTTGGTGCATCAGTGTTTGGCTAAGGCGTTCCCCGAGAAAATTTTCAGCCTACTGCCCACCTGACAACCGGGAGCGTGTAGTTGCACCCTCCACAAGAGTCGGGGACTCTCTAGAGTAAATGCACTGTAGTAGAAAACTCGGGGTGGCAATCATGATCAACTAGTCACTAGTTTAACGCTTTTATGATAATTTGATGTTAATCGCACAATTAATTGTGTTCATGACTCCATTAGCGATCACTTGTGTAATATAACTTGGAAATTAATGTTTAGATACCCTTAGGGTATATATAATATCCTTGATGGCACTTTATGATAATTAACATTATTTGGTGATCATATATTGTTCCTATTAATCATGTATTAGTAATTGGTTATTGGAAATTACAAGTTTCATAGTTCGGATTGGATAATGTAATACTTGTTTATTTTAACAAAAAAATTTATAGTATTTATGCTTGTTCCCACTTAGGGTTTTGTCCATGTTTTATACTAGACATGATATAATGTCTTTTGTATAACGTCCTGGGCGTATCGAAACCGTCCTGACATGAATTTTTTAACCAGATAATCTACCAACGATCTCTTAAATTGTTTTCATCGTATTGCGCCATACGAACATGTAATATGAAAATGTAAATGCATCTCCTGGATATTGCTAGACTTAGTGGACTCATTAATACAAATCAAGTCTATATTCACGTAATTGTATAATTAATCAAGGATTAAGTTGTACGAATATACATGCTTCATCCAGCTATTGGTCCATATGTTCTACTTTTACCAACTTTTGGTTTGTAAGTAAGAGTTACAATTCTATTCTTCTTACACTTTTCACCCCGATAGTTTATATCTTTTACAACTTTTTCACATATGATTTTTCATTTTTACCTCAATAGTTTTCCAATTGCAACTTTGGTCACTTATAGTTTTTATCTTTTATAAATTTATCGTTTTACGTATAGGTCTAATTTTGTGAGTAAGACCTTCCAACGTGCGTGGTTAGTTCAAAATTTTTATGTTATTTTGTGTTAGGGTTTAATGGCTCTGTGGGAATGTGCGGGTTGGACTTAGTTATTATTTCTATGTTTTACGTTTCGGTCTATTTTTTTGCAAGTTAACATTCTACAACGCGCGTGCGTGGTTCAACGTTTTTCATCTACATTTTGTTCTGTTTAATGGTTCCACTTGGCGCGGGTCTCAAAATACTAGTTTCTATATAATTATCATTTTAATTTTAGTAACTTAATTTTGTTAAAATGATATTTAGAGGAATAAGTACACTTAAGTTGAATTAACATTTATCAATTACATAAAAAAGTTAATATGCAGTTAAAAAGAAAATGTTTTAAATGTGAACATAACAAAATATATAAACGTCACGTCAAAGTTCAATTTTTGAACACCTATCTTGACAATTTTATGTGTTAACATACGATGTTTGTGCATATTATGTATGTCTGCCATTGTGCGATGGACTAAATAAGCGTGTGTTGAATATTGTATAGTTGAGAGTTGAGATATGAACACATGACACTTTGGAGAGGACAAGAGTGGTTCGTACGGATGAGACTCATCCGCACGGATGAGTTCATCCTCACCAAACAATCATGTCTATAAATAGGAGTGCATGTGTTCATAGTTGTTAAGTTTTGGAAAATTTAAGGGGAAAAGGGGAAATGCTGAGAGATTGCCTTGTAAAATGATGTATGCTCTTTCGGTATGAATGGGATCTTTCTGCTTCATCTTATTTCTACAAGATTTCTACCGAATTAGCATTATCTTATCCAAACTTTAGTCTAAACCCGCCCGATCTGGAACTTTCAATTTGTATCAGAGCTATGGTACTGATTCTATCGATTTAACGATTGATTGAATCACCTATGTCATGAATTATGGGCTTTTATGGGATCGATTAGAATTGAATTTAGACCATTTCTGTGAAAGAATCATCTTAAAATTCGAAGAAATAAAGATTTCAGATTGAAAAGTAGCCTTCGAACGGAGTAGACACGTTCGTGCGTAGGAGTGCTTATTCATGCTAAGGAATCATTCATCCGCACGAATGAATTCTAATCCATTTGAAAAATCATATTCATCCACATGAACTAGCCCTTCATTCGAACGAATCAACTTTCATCCGCATGAAATGTTCTCATCCGCACGAACCAGCTTATCCGCTTCATAAACAGTTTGTCATCCGCACGAAGGAGATATTCGCCCGAATGAATATTTTTCATCGGGCAAATGAGTCAAAATTCTAAAAAAACATTTTTTGATTGCGGTGATGAGACAAGTGTCAAGAAAAAATTTGGTGATTGAAAATCTTTTTCAAGATTTTAACATCAAATACGGGTTCGGGGACATTGTCATAGGCTTCGGAGAACGGTTAGGATGATGAGATCACAGTGTTAAAGATAGTTGAGTAGTCACGGATACCTATGCAGAATGATTATAATTTGGTGTAGTGACTATTAATGGGCCTAAAAGTAAATTTCGCATTTGCTGAAAAAATGACTTTTGTATAGCAAAATGTCACATTTGAGTTTTCAGAAAAAAGAGATGATTGAATTTGCTTATTTTATGGTGGAAATTAAATGATAAGTTTAGAAATGTCAGAATTTAACAAAAATGAGGGGGAATAAAAATTTTCAAATATTAGAACATTTTTTTAAATTCAGACGGAAAATGTGCAACATAAATGTGCAACAGTATTCGGGTGGTTCAGACTCAAATAGTCTGGAGATGCATAGGATCTTGGATTCTTTAGTTCGTGATCATAGGAAGTTCAGATTCTTTAGATGGTGGTCAGATTGATGTGTGAGGGTTTGAGTCCCGAGTCTTCGTATAAGCCAGTTTGCAGGATTAGCGTCAGGAGATGCATCAATATTGTCGATACTTAAAAGATATCAGAGGACTTTCAAAAATTTACCTGATAGTTATGTGATAGTCTAAAGTATCAAAATGGTTAATCTTCGAGCACGTGAGTCATTTTCTTGACTAACCATCGGGGAGTGATGACGTTTGTTGATTAAGTTCTTGCTGAGACTAACGGAGAAGGCTATACATCTGTTATCGTGACTGAAGAGGACGAATGTGAATTTGATCGTGGAAGAATGTTTCATAGATCATAATGTGTTACCAAATGATTTATAATCCGATGAAGATTTGCTGATTGTGGAGATTACCGTTTTCACCGAACAATCATTCAATTTGGGCTTAAAGATGATTACGGAAACTAGATTTTAGATTTTCATGGGTATTCATAACTTGAATTTTACCAGTATGGTGTTCGAAGTTTCTATCAGTTATCGGTTGAGTTTTTGAAGATTAAGAGATTGAGGTAAATTGGTAAATCAAAAACAGAACGCGGATGTGGTTAACGTTGAAATGGAGATGCTACATTGATTAGTTTCAAGTTGGTGATTATTCGTGAAGATTGTGTAGTTAAGCAATCAAAAGAGGTTGGGGAATCATGCAAACAAAGAACTAAAGTGTCTTTCCAAAGGGGAATCATTTTAGGGTGAATATGCTATTGATAATGCAAACCCGAATCATCAATGAAGGGGGAATTAACTGAAAATATCAAATGCTTGAAAGAAGTTGCATAATATTGAAACACGGCTTTCATATTTGAAGATCAAGATTCGATAGTGACGACCAAGGGGGGATCTTTTAGTGCATATTATGTGTGTCGGCCACTGTGCTAATAGGATAGATAGAGCGTGTGTTGAATATTATATAGTTGAGAGTTGAGATACGAACACATGACACTTTGGAGAGAACGAGAGTGGTTCGTACGGATGAGACTCATCCGCACGGATTAACTCATTCTCACAGACAAGACTCATCTACAAGATGAGTTCATCCACACCAAACAATCATGTCTATAAATAGGAGTGCATGTGTTCATGGTTGTTAAGTTTTGGAAAATTTTTAAAGGGAAATGCTGGAGAGATTCTTGATGCTCTCTCCAGCTTGTAAATTGATGTATGCTTTTCGGTATGAACGGAATCTTTCTGCTTCAACTTATTTCTATGAGATTTCTACCAAATTAGCTTTTTCTTATCTAAACTTCTGTCTAAACCCGCTCGATCCAAACTTTAATATGACATCAATTTATTATTACTAAATATAAAATATTATATTTGTTCAATCCGTATAATACGCGAGATTCTAACCTAGTGTGTATTAATAAAAGTTCATGTATTGATACATGCGAGGTATAATCTCTTGGATCTCATCTTCCTAAGTTACCTTTTTGGGTTTCTTTTTGGTGGTTTTCTTGGAAGTGGATGGTCTCTTGTTGGATATTTCTGGTGTGGGTTGCACAACACCGGGTGTGGTGTTATGCTCACTAGGAGCAGTGGGCTCAGCAACAGAGGATGGAGCAGTGGATGTGTTTACATCTAAATTTGGCTCAACCCCCTTTGCTTGTGTTTTCAAACCTTTTGCTTTTGATTTTGTATCCTCGTAAAAGTTTCATCGTGTAAGGCTGCCGATTTCAAAAATGACACCTTGTTGAAAATCCTTTTCACAAACATGTTATTGAAGATAATAAATCAAAAGTATAGGATATATTAAAAAGGCTTTATTTATTGAAATTTTATTATAGTGTGCAACCAAGTCAGAAAACAATACATGGGATAGATTAAACTTTGATTTTGTTAAAATAGCATATCCCAGATACTGAATGTTTTGTGGTATTTCATAAAAAGCAGCTGTCTTGGCTGACAAACACATAAGCAAAGTATGGAAAAAGAATTTCATATCAGCAGGGAATTCAGGTTTATAGATAGTAATACCTATCAGTTGACCTTCATACCCGCGTTCAATGAACTCATCATGAAGCTCTTTCTTTGTGAAAGAAGTTTTATCATTTAGGTCATTCAGACCAAATGTGGTGGATATGGTAGATGGGGAAATTTGAACAAGAGATGCAGCCAATCTTTGAAGTGATAGCAAAAGGTTTTTTATTTTGTACTTCAACCTTAGAATTTGCCCAAAACTGGCGAAGTGTATCCACATAGATTGGTGCATTCGCGAGCATGATGTTTTTTTATAGGATTCTGTGAGAACATCGATTATTGCATGTAAAGCAGCGTTCTTTTCGGTTTTCTCAAAAATTGGAAGATACTTATGTGGAGATTTGATGATGAGATCCATGAACAGAGAGGGAATAGGAGGATTTGTGAAGAAAATGAGAGTAATGGAAACCGCTTTTAGGAATTTTGAATTCGAGACGACAAGTGAAAACTCTGTTTGGATAAAACAGGGTTTTATAAAGTGAAAAGTGAATGCTGACGTGACAACAGTTTCAAAAGATCAGAAGGCTAACATCTGTCTATGTGGCAACCTCTGTTAAATAATGGAAGACAGTTGTTTGGAAACCGCTGTTGAGAGTCAAGGAAGGTTGGGAATAGTGAATGTAAACAGTGGTGATTTGGTCTATCAGAGGATAGATATCAGAGGTTAGGAAACATAGTGGTTAGCCTAACAGTGGAAGATGGAAAACAGAGAATACCTTTGACAGTGGATAGAGAGAGCCAAACTGATGACATTTTGAAAACAGTGGTTATGAACAGACTTTAAGGATTTATTGAAAAATTTCAATAACTATTTTTAAGGATAGAATTTTGATTTTCTGAAAACATTTTAATGTTAATTACGTATGGAAAACAAAATTTTGCTTTTAATCCATGTTTAGCGTTCCAATCCTAGAGATCAGACTTTCAAAGGTAGATATATCTAATGCTTTAGTTAGAACATCTGCAAGTTGATCTTTAGTTGGAACATGATGTAGAAAAATCAAATCTTTTTCATAGCAATCCCTCACAAAGTGATGTCTGATGTCAATGTGTTTTGTTGTTGAGTGTGCTACTGGATTTTTAATGATGTTTTCAGCTGCTTGACTGTCTAACATGAGAGGAGTCTTTAAAGCAGTTACACCAAAATCCAACAGTCGATTCTGAAGCCACATGAGTTAAGCAGTGCAACTTGCAGCAACAATATACTTAGCCTCTGATGTTGATGTTGATACTGCAACTTGCTTTTTTGCTTTGCCAGGACACTAAGCAATTGCCTAGTAACTGACAGCCTCCTTAAGTTGACTTCCTTGTGGTGTGGCATCCAGCAAAACACTATTTGAGTAACCTGAAAGCTCAATATTTCCATTAGCAGGATACCAGAAACCAAGTGTGAGAGCACCTTTTATGTATCTGAATATCCTTTTCACAGCTATGAGATTTGACTTTCTATGTGCTGACTGGGATCTGGCACAAACAGATGTTGCAAACATGATGTCTGGCCTTGAGGCTGTTAGGTCTAAGAAAGACCCAATCATGTTTCTATAAAGAGTTTGATCAACCAAGTCTTCATTGTCATCAATAGTGACAAGCTTTGAGGTTTCCATGGGTGTGCTACATGGTTTACAATCATTCATATCAAATTTTGTAAGCAGTTCTTTGACATACTTACTTTGATAAATGAATGGACCATTTTGCATTTTCTTTACTTGGAGACCAAGAAAGCAATGAAGCTCACCCATTGTACTCATTTCAAACTCTGTTGTCATGGGTTTTCTGAACTCTTCACACATGGCAGAGCATGTGGATCCAAAAATGATGTCATCCACATAAATTTGGACAAGCATCAAATCTTTTCCTTTCCATTTTAAAAATAAGGATTTATCAATTTCACCTCTTGTAAAGCCTATGGATAAGAGAAAAGTGGAAAGAGTTTCGTACCAGGGTCTAGGTGCTTGTTTCAAGCAATATAAAGCTTTGTTAAGTTGTAGACATGATCTGGATGAAAGGCATCTTCAAAACCAGGAGGTTAGCATACATATACCTCTTCCTTGATCTTACCATACAAGAATGCACATTTGATATCCAATTGGAACACCTTGATGTTGTGGTTGGCAACAAAAGCTAAGAACAATCTAATGGCTTCTAACCTTGCTACAGGAGTAAAAGTTTCATCATAGTCAATGCCTTCTTCTTGTCTGTAGCCTTGATCCACAAGCCTAACTTTGTTTTTGACAACTATACCCCTTTTATCAGTTTTGTTTTTGAAAACCCATTTTGTGCCAATTGGACTTACATCCTCAGGCAATGGTACAAGTTCCCATACTTGTTGTCTTTTAAACTGAAGGAGCTCTTCCTGCATAGCATCTACCCAACTGTTGTCTTTTAGTGCCTCTTGGTACTTGACAGGTTGTATGAGAGATAGAAAACCATCAGAAAAGACAAATGTTTTAGGAATGACTTCTTGTGGGAACCTGTTCATTGATGTTGCCAATAACTTGGTCTGATGTATGGTTTTTAAGGAAGATTAAATCTCCTTGATATGGAATAATGGCATTTCAAGGTGAAGGCTGCAGATGGGAATCATGTGAGCTAACATATGTTTAGAGTGGAGGTGGAGGTATAGGTGGGCGAGGTGTGGGAACATGTTGACTTTTATCCACAAAGGTTGGACTTTTTTCAACAGTTGTTAGATTTGATTCGCTGGCAGAGGTTTGAGAATCAACAATAGTTGATGCAGCAGTGGCAGAGTTTTAACAGTTATTTTTTAACATATGTTGCTCTGGTGGTAGAAGTGACTTTGTATTGTGGAATCACAATGTTAAATCCATACTCTTGAGGTGAAGATTGTGATGTACTTGCAGGGTTAGTCTTGATAGACACATCATCAAATGTAAATTTATCAAAGTCAAACAATTCTGCAGGGTTTGCTGGGATTTTTAACGAAAAAAGTTCATTGAACTTTACATTCAAAGTCTCTTCCACACACCTAGTCCTTGAACTAAAGTTATGTAGGCTTTAGAAGTGGTTGAGTATCCTAGAAAATAACCACAATCGAATTGCTGCAAATTTTGAGATTGAATCTTTTAAGTTTTGAATAAAACATACGTAGCCAAAGATTTTAAAATATGAGATTAGTCGTTTGATCTTAAACAAAATTTCATAAGCAGTTGTTTGATGCCTGAGGTTAATCAAAACTCTGTTTGAACATAGCAAGCAGTGTTATAGCCTCTGCCCAAAAGGACAATGGTAAACCTGAGTTTGCAAGCATGGTTCTAGCAGCTGCAATCAATATTATGTTCTTTCTTTCGACCACCCCATTTTGTTCTGTTTTCTTGGAATGTTGCCTTACAATTCCTTTTGATACACACAAAGCATCCAACTCCTTATTTTTAAATTTTGTGCCATTGTCACTCCTAAAGATTTTTCCTGGCAAGTCAAATTGCTTTTTAACTCTTTTCACAAAGTCCTGCAAGATACCTGCAGTCTCATCCTTGGAATGCAAAAAGTAAGTTCATGTAAACTTAGAAAAATCATCAACTATAACAAGGAAATACCTCTTTTGTTTAACACTCATAATTTTTACTCGGCCAAACAAGTCCATATGCAACAATTGTAAACATTGACTTGTTTTGGACTCACCAATGGGTTAGTAAGAACTTCTAAACAGGAAACACAATGTTCTTCTCTTGTGAAAATTTTTGTGGAAGGCCTCTTACAAGACCTTGTTTGGAGAGTGTAGTGGTTGTTGTAAGATTTGTGTGTCCAAGTCTTCTGTGCCATAGTTTTGTCTCTTTGTTAGAGGCAGCTGAGAACAAATATGCAACCACATACACATTGCCACTCCTATGAGCAACAAGTTATGCTTTACTCTCAGCTATGATTTGATCAATCTTTTTAACCACTTCTGGCCTAACAATCTGTTAAGTTTTCTTAGTGAAGAATGACCCATAGCCCTTGTCACTCATTTTTGATACACTAAGAAGATTAAATTTCAGATCGTCAATAAGATTGACATTGTCAAATTTGAGTTTCCCATCCTGACTGTCACTGACCCAAGAACCTTCCCATTTGAATTATTACCAAAGGATATATCATCACCTCCATGAGCCATGAAGTCTTTGAGAAGGGCTCTACATCCTGTCATGTGCCTGGAGCCTCCACTATCTACATACCATAAAATATCAAAGCAAGTAAAAACTCCCTGCACAATGGTAACAAATTAGTTTAGGTGGGTTTCCAAAGCCAAAATGGCTTTGGAAGGGGTCACAGACAATCCAGCTTCAAATCAGAAGTATGGTCAATGTTTTAAACAGATCTTGTAACATCTGTTGAGAACGATCTCATATCAAATGATTGTAACCATGAGGATGCATGTTCACTCTAGGTTTTGATGGTATTTTGTAGACCTCATAACTGAGTGGTACCTTTTGATAAGGTGGTTGGCCATGTCCTCTTGGATACTGGTTTGCTGGTGGAGCATCTGTTACCTTTACCTTTCTGGGAACATAGGTTTTGGTCAGTTGTTTGGTAATAGATGTTTGGACAGGGACAAAGGTCTGTTTAGATTTACCTTTTGAAGTACTTGTCCTTAAACTCTCAAGTGTTTTAGATTTATACTCATTTCGTTTGATGTCAAAATTTTGGAGATAAACACACTCTTGTGTTTTATGATTGGATTTGCCACAAAATATGCAGTTTGGAGAATCAGTTATCATACTTGTTTTGTTAATGTAATAAGCTTTTAGAAGAAAACAGTTTTGGTAACATGGTTCTTCTTTTCACAGAAATCACAAAACAAGTTTTTGATTTTTTTCTTTCTTCTTCCCCTTTTCAGACTTTTTATCAACACATGTGGTAACATCTGCTGGAAGATCTTCCAAGGTGTGATCTTGACTTTGGGCGCTTTGATCCCATCAGTGGTTGTAAAATCCATTGGCTTGAAATTTTTCGGAATGTCACTCTCATCATACCATGTAGGTTTATATTAATATTTTTCAATTTCCTCAAAATTTGAGGATCCTTCATGTCTTTCTAAAACAGTTTTATTACCATTTTGATCAGTGACTTTGATTTCTTGACCAGCCAAATTTGTGGGAATTACTTCAACCAACCCATATTCATTTACAGTAGTGTTTTAAAAACTTGGTCATTTTTTCTAAACCCAATGCCAAATTTCACGTTGCTTTTGATCTGGTTCTCCAACATCACTTCATAACCTTTGCAGGCTTCTACCCATTTCTCACAAGTGATTTGGGTATATTCCAACTCCTTTTTACTACTTTGAATTTTTTCTATCATTGTTTAGAGTTAGTCCTTGGTTATGCTTGCTTAATGTTTTCAGCTGCTGATTTCAGATTCTTTTTCAAACAGTTTTGTTTTTAACTTTTTTGAAAGTTTTTCAAACTGTAGTTCATCTTCTAAAATTTTGTTTCTAAGGTTTTCATTCATTTCTTTTATGTTAGAAAAAGCAATGATACATTTATTTGAACATAGATCTTTAAGGACCTGAAGTGATAACTTAGCAGCAGCCATCATGACACAATCACATTCACCATCACATACACTGGCATCCCAAGGGTCAGACAAAGGTTTCTAGCAGTAGACCTTTCTAGCAGAGCTTTATCGTAGCAGATCTTTGAGAGCAGTCTTTAGTCTTGGTAGTGCTTTGAGGGCAGATGTTACTTATCATTATTATGGATCAGGTGTTATAGTATATTTTAGCTTTTCTATCATCTGTTCTTTTATAGGGTTCAATAGAACCAACAAAAAGATATGGGTTTTGTTACTTTTGTATATAAAAGACAGAAAAAGAAGAAAATAAAATTATCAAATTACTCTTTTAAAACTCAAGCACATGTTATTTTTCTACTTTCCAAAAGTCAATTATTAAATTGATGAATGGCTAATTTGTTCTCAAGTTTCCCTTTTACGTAAAGAGATACTGAATTTGATTATTAGCAAGCATTAATCCATGTTTAAGAAATTCCTTATAATAATCATAACTTTTCAACTATTTTCTTCTAACGTACTTTTACTGACGAAATCTTTCTATTTTATAACTAGGACATGAACATAATTAAAGTGTTAGTTATATACATTTGTTTCTCTTGCTATTAAAAAACTTTATGCTTAGGTTAATATACTATTAATTCTTTAATAGTCTTATTTTTAAATAATTGATCAAGTTAAGTATGTGTGGTCTATATTTTTTTGAAAGACACAAAGTCGCTAGACACTCCATAGTTGGATTTGAGAACATTCGGGAGTACTTGGGAAGTACTAGACCTAGGTGGAGATTACATGGGGAGTAACTGGCCTAAGCGAACAATATTCAGGCCTCGACAGCCTACCTTGTAGCGAGTACTCGGATCCTAGGCGGGAATTTTACAACCATGCCTGAAGGTACTATACACCACACAAGTTAGCAAATCTAAATGAATACAAACCACCAGGGCCGGCCCTAAGGGTGGGCGAGCTGCACTCCCGGCCGAGGCCCGTTTTTCCTGAGGTATATATATATATATATATATATATATATTAATGTTCATGCGAGAACCACCTTTATTGCAAAATAAAATCTAAAAAAAAATCAAAAAAACACTCAAAATTTTTTTTCCTAATATATTTTTTTTAAAAATCGCTATATTTCATTTCAAAAAAAAAACTTTTTTTTTCAAGTAACAGTCATCCATGCACATGTGCATATGTATCATAACTTCGACAAATTCTGTAATACATTATCAGTAGTAGACAATTGCACTTTAATTTACAATACCATCCGTAATACACTACTTTTTACATTACCAATATTCAAAATGCACATGTGTATCATTATGTATAACCATTATATAAGGTGTTTTGGTACAAAAAGTTTGTGATTTTGAATGAAGAAGTAGGCCCATATACATGTTTTTTGGTGAGTTATATCTAGTGGTTTATGGTTTGGTTATAGTTGTCACTTTATGACGTAATATGTTGATTGGATGGTATAAATGCTGTTGATATGCATGTAATAAAGTGAAAATATTGGTATTGGTATTGTATTATAGATGGTAGGAGGTAATGGTATTGTATTTTGGATGGTAGAAGGTAATGGAAGTTTATTATGGATGGTGTGATAGATGAAAGAGAAAGTGTATTCAAAGTAGTGTACCAAAACACCTTATTTCATGTTGATACGTATAGATGTACATGTGCATTTATAATATTCGTCACGTAAAAAGTAGTGTATTACACATGGTAGTGTTTAATGAAAGTACAATTGTCTAATATTTGTAACGTATTACGGAATTTGTCGAAAAAATGATACATATGCACATGTTCATGGTAGTGTATTATGGATGGAATGATAGATGAAAGAGAAAATGGATTCAAAGTAGTGTACCAAAACACCTTATTTCATGTTGATACATATTGATGCACATGTGCATTTCTAATATTGGTAAAGTAAAAAGTAGTGTATTACACGTGGTAGTGTAAATCAAAGTACAATTTTCAATGTTTGTAATGTATTACGGAATTTGTCAAAGAAATGATAAAAATTCACATGTGCATGGATAACTGTCACTCAAAATTTCTTTTTTTTATTGTTAACGAAATATAGCGAATTTTTAGGTTTTTTAGGTATTTTTGGGTGATTCTCACGGTTCTCGCAATAATGGGTGGTTCCTAACGAATTCCTTCTCTATATATAATGTGGGGTTCATTAGGGAACACTAAAAAAGTGTGGAACCGAGAAACACTCTTAAAAAGTTTAACTTAACATGTTAAAAATCAATTTTTTAAAATTCTTTTCCGGTGCTTCTTCTTATAATTACTTGTAGAAGCATTTTAATAAAAAAATCAAAAACTAAAAACAGTTAAAAACACATTTTTATACAAAAATTATTTTTTATTCGAATAGTTTCTACCAATTTTTAAAAGGAAAAGCGCTGAAAAGTTTTTGGAAAAAAATGATTTTTGAGTTTGGTCGCTTTAACGGTTTTGCCCAAATCCTTTAAAAATAGCCATTTTACTCCAAACGTTTGCTATGTTTTTTTCCATTTTGCTCCCCCCTTTAACTCCATCCAAATTGATGGGGTATTTTGGTAATTTTAAAATAAAAGTAAGGGCATTTTGGTAATTTACCTGAAAAACCATAGTTTACCTATACTCCATAGTTTACCCATCCCTCAGCTTCTTCTACCCATTAGTTTTTCTACTCCCCATATCATCCCCTTTCACATTAACCTTAACAGAAAACCAAAAACTTATATACTGCAATGGACATTGAATTTCTTAGGTCCATTTCAGATGACCAAACCGACATGATGATGCAGAAAACAACTCCCTGATTTCTTTGGAGTTTATGTTGATCATCAAGAAGAAAACAACTCCACCAACCTGGATCTGAGTTATATGATGGAAGACTCAAATTTCAGAAACACTATAACCACCATTGCATTCAACTCTCCAACACAAACCCCGGGTGGATCCAAACAACTCCGCCGCCCTACATTAACCTGAAACGCCGCCCCAAACCTCCGTCCCAAAACCCCCAAATCTGCCCCAAACCTCTGTTCCAAAACCCCCCAAATCGACGCCGATCTCCACTCTAATCTCTCTCTAAAACTTGCAATCTTTCTCCCTAAATTATGCGCCGAAGATGGTGCAAGGTGATGTATATATCTGTAGATGCCGTCGGATGGTGCAAGGTGGTGGGGGGTGGTGTACGCTGGTGGTGGTTGGGTGGAGGTGGTGCAATGTGATGGTGGTCGGGTAAGGGTGGTGGTGGTGGTCCAGTGGAGCTGGTGAAAGGTGGTGGTTGGGTAGGGGCTATGCAATCGGTGGTGGTGAGGTGGTGAAGGGTGGCGGTGCTAGATGTTGATGGAGAAGAGAGAGATTGCAGGGAAGTAAGAGATGGTGTATGTTGTTTTAAATACATACATACATATATATATATATATAATGAAATCTTTATTTATACTTTTACTAAATTACCCTTAGTTTTATACTTAAACTTACCAAAATGCCCTTCCAGTTAACATACATTTTGGATGGAGTTAGAACGGGGAGCAAAATGGAAAAAACATAGTAAACGATTGGAGTAAAATGGCTATTTTTAAAGGATTGGTGCAAAACCGTTAAAGCGACCAAACCACAGGGAGCAAAACAGAAGTTTACTCGTGATTTTTAACATGTTAAGTTAATTTTATAAGATATATATATTTTTAAACATTTTTTTATATTTGTAGTTTTTTATTTTTTTATTAGAAATGTCTCTACATGTATTTATAAGAAAAAACATCGAAAAAAATTTAGAAAAAAAAATAATGTTTAACATGTTAAGTATAATTTTTAATAGGTTCCCCACTTTTTCAGTGTTCCCCAATGACCCTCATATATATATATATATATATATATATATATATATATATATATATATATATATATATATATATGTTAAGGTTCATTGGGAACACTAAAAAAGTGGGGAGCAGTGGGGGAACCGACTCAAACGAACTCCGATTGGACTCATTCCAACGGTGTTGGAACCGGCTAGTCGAACCCTAACTAGGATCTTTTAACCCTAAATCCTAACCCCTAAAGCTAAATAATAAGGCTAAAACCTAAGCTAAATCGTAAAATCTAAGCTATAAACCCTAAAAGCTAACCTTAAAACCCTAAACCCTAAAGCTAACCCTAAATACTAATGATTAACCCTAAAACTAAACCCTAAAGCTAAACCCTAATATAAGACACTAAATCCAAACCCTAATATATTTAGGGTTTAAGGGTTAGGATTAGGGTTTATGGTTAAGAGATCCTTATTGGGGTTCGACTAGCCGGTTCCAACGCCACTGGAATGAGTCCAATCAGAATTCGTTTGAGTTGGTTTCCCACTGTTCCCCACTTTTTTAGTGTTCCAAATGAACCTCACACACACACTATAATATATATATATATATAGGGGATGGGTAAATTGAGAACCACCTTAAGTTGTGAGAACCGTAGGAACCAATATAAGCAATTGATCAAAACTGTTTTAATGGATGAAATTAAAAGACAATAAAGTAGTTGCAATCATTGTGTTTTAATTAATGACTTTTTGTTTCTAGTGAGATAAGGGTAAATTGATATTTTTACTAAGCTCTTTAATGATTGGTAATTAAAGTTGTAATCATTGTGCTTTAATTAATGTTTGTGATTTTATTAATGTTATTTTTGAATCATACAGTAAAAAAATTATTTTACGTAGGTGTTCAAACTTTTTTGCGCGCCGGTTTTAAAAATATTTACGTGCGGGTTCAGACTTTTTTTACACGCGGGGTCAAACTTTTTTTACGCCCGGTTTTAAACTTTTTTATGCGCTGGTTTTAAATTTTCTTTACGCGCGATTTTAAACTCTTTTTACGCGCCGATTTTAAACTTTTTACGAGCCGGTTTTAAACTTTTTTTACGCGCGGGTTTAAAATTTTTTTACGCGTGATTTTAAACTTTAAAACAATTTTATTTTTTATAAAAAATAATTTTTTTACGGGTTTAAACTTTTTTACAAAAAACAAAAAATATTTTACGCCAAACAAAAATATTTTATTTTTACAAAAAACTTTTTTACAATTTTTTTTTTCAAAAACTTTTTTACAAAAATTCTTATACGCCAAACATGTTTTTGCGCCCCGACACCCCAATTTCGGGTTTTCGAAATTTGAGGATCTTACCAAACGAACTCACCTCAGAATCACGACTTAATAGATGTCTCATGTTGAGTTTAGCAAATCCGATCTTTATTCGTTCTTCTTCTATTTAATTATTATAATTTCATTATTTAATGATGCTTAAATCCATTTTTTATATAAAGTAACTACGACCAGCTACTGCTACCCCAAAATAGAAGAGAGAGAAAAATGTGACATGTTGAATTTTAAATAGAAAAGAGAGAAAAGAAGTGACATGTTGACTTTTAAATAGAATAGAGAGAAAATATGTGACATAGGAAGTAAAAAACTAAAATACCCTTTTGATTTAATTTTGTTATGGGTGATGTGTAAATATGCTATTGGATGATAGGAGTTCTCATGGTTCTCACAACTGGGATTGGTTCTCTCTTGAACCGAATCCTATATATATATAGGTTTAGGATCCTGTAAAAAGGACATTTTTCGTGAGAAGTGTGAGAAGGCATAGGAATTGACAGGTAGGCATCATGTTTTGGACTTAGGCATGATGTTTTGGGTTATTTTGGCAAGAAAAACATCAAACATAACAATTTAAGACACAATGCAATGAATTCTAGGCTTAAAACTTAAAACACCGTGCCAAGAACGTTAAGTAGTGTGTTTAAAGTGTTAAATAGTGTTTTTATAAATTGCACGCCGATAATATATTGCATTGTGTTTTAAATTGTTATGTTAGGTGTTTTTTTTGCCAAAACAACCCAAAACATCATGGCTAAGTTCAAAACATAATGCATGCATATTAATTTCTATGCCTTTTCATACTTCTCACGAAAAGGGTCCTTTTTACAGGAACCTCACCCTATATATATATATATATATATATATATAGTGTTAGGATCATGTGAGAAAAGATAGGCTATTTGAGAAACTTGAGAAGAAATCTGGTCCACACATTTTTTCTAAGTAATTCGTAATATACACATATATATAGTCAAATGTAAACTATACATATGTGTATAATACGAAAAACTTAGAAAAATGTGTGGTCCAGATTTCTTCTCAAGTTTCTCAAATAGGGTGCTCTTCTCTTAGGATCCACCACAGTGCAGTGGTATAAGACCACCACAGTGCAGTGGTATGCAACTTGCCTTTTAAATTTAAGGTACTAGGTTTGATTCTTGTTGTTTGCATTGTGAAACTTGATTACTAGCTGATATGAGTGATTCAAACAGAAACCATCCAAGTTATACATGTAAATACGTAGCAGCCCACACTATCAAGCTCAATCCAGCCCATTTTTTTTCCCTAAATACAGCAAGTATTCGGTATTTAAAACAAAATGTTGTACTCACAACTTTTAATTAGAAAGTATTAACATATGCTTTAAATCAAAAAAAAAATTCTTGGAAAATATTAAATATGCTTCTAAAATTCTTAGAAAATATTAACATATTTGTAGCCGGCATACTTATTGGGTGGGTATACATATAATCATATACGACGTGTTGAACTTGAGTCCTTGACACTTGGGCGATGTGAAACATATGCTGCAAATATGTCATATATAATACGGTATGTCATTTTAATACTATGATTTTGTTATATTGATTGCTATAATGTTAAACACGGTTTAAAAAAAATAGTTTACATAATTCGTTAATGTCTGAGGGCCTTTTATCCACTCGTACAGGGCACATGATTCCTCAGGACCGGCCCTCCAAACCATGTCTAAATCAAAGCTGAGATAATTGGGATATTGATGCTCTAAGTTGGCTCACATTCAGATTGCATATGCGGTCAATTAGGTTTCTCATTATTCGTAGTAACCTATTGACTGACATTGAGGTGTAGTCAAGCGTATTTTGAGATATCAAAAGGGTACCATCTTCCATGACTTGACTATTCGTTGGTCTACTTTTCAGGATTTACAAAATTAGTCTAAAGCTGATTAGGCTAGATGCCTTGAGGTTAAACATTCACCGGATATTATATTTTTCATGGACCCAGTTTTGTGAGTTGGAGTTCTAAGAAACAACATATTGTTGATCGCTCTAGTACAATGGCAAGTTTCCAGCTTTATCACACTCCTGCAAAGATAGGTTGGATTATGTTCGTTCTTCACGAGATACAACTACCTTTCTTGTCCACCTACACTTTGGTGTGGCAACTTGGAACTACATATTTGGCGGTCAATTCAGTGTTTCACCAGATATTACATCTTGACATTGATCTGCACTTCATTTGTGAGATGGTTTTAGTACAAACTCTCTCTACATCTTAGCTAGCTCATTCTTGACCAAAGGGTTGTCCTCTTCTCGATTTGGCGTTCTTCGGTCCAAGCTTTATGCTATTGAGCTTGTTTTGCTTGAGGGACATATTAAATGACTGGTCCAAGCATGCTTGAACTTATTGACCCACGCCGTTGGCTATAAATTAATGTACCGTGCATTTGCATTGTCGTACTGACCTTCAATCATTTATAAAAATGGCACAACTAACAGTGTTGCTTGTCACCATTTCTGTACTGATCTTGTCTATTTTATGGTGCAAGTTCAAACTTTCAAACTCATCAAATAGGGCACCATCTTTACCACCAGGTCCTAGTTCATTGCCAATAGTTGGGTACCTCCCGTTTCTTCGTCATGCAGACTTGCGCACACAGTTCACCAACATGGCTCACACCTATGGCCCCATCTTCAAGTGCAAGTTGGGAAGCAAGCTTCATGTTGTGATAAATACTCCGGAGTTAGCAAAGGTGGTGGTCCGTGACCAAGATGAGGCCTTTTCTCACCGTGACCAGACGATAGCAGCCTTAGAAATGTCTTATGGCGGCCAAGATATAATAATTTCCAACAACAATGACAGTTGGCGTAAGCTTCAAAAGATATTTGTTCATAAGATCCTAAGCAAAACGAGCCTTGAAGCAAGTCGTTCTCTTCGAAGGGATGAAGTTAGAAAAACTATCAAATATATTTTTGGAAAAATCGGTACCACAGTTAATATTCGAGATATTGCTTTCTCTACGCAGACGAACCTCCTAACAAGAATGATCTGGGAAAACATATCAGATAAGGGGGAGAAAAATGGAAATCTTGGGCTAAGCTAGATATAGTGGCTTCAAACATTGTTCGAATATTTGGACGGCTGAATTTGTCTGATGTGTTCCCAAGTCTTGCATGGTTCGATCCACAAGGGATCGAGCGAGATAAGAAGAAGCAACGTAACAAGCTGGATCAAATTTTCACTAGAATAATTAAAGATCGAATCGAATCCAACTCAAACGAGTCACAAGATGGAGAGCTGCAGTGTGAAGGAAAGAATGATTTTTTACAAATCTTATTAAGTCAGATGGACCAAAAAGATGCAACATCTCTTAACATGACTCAAATAAAGGCACTTCTCCTAGTAAGATTTCTTCTTAATAACTAGACCAATTAATTTTCACTTTCTTTCGTTAGGAAGCTCGGAAACACAACATTAAAGCACAAAACAATCGTCAAATCTGCATGCACAAGATTTTAACTAGTTTTAAAAAACCAGTAGTCTAGTATTATTACGGAGTGTAGTAAAGGCGTTTATCCATAATTAATTGAGGGTTTTAGTCCTATGGTGGATATGTAGATTTGAGAGTAGGTTTAATTAGTAGGTGTGTGAGTTAGCCGTTAAATAAAAAAACTTCTTTTCAGAAAGTCAATAATATATACTAGGTATGTACATGAGCAAAGCCACGTGTTACCTACTCGAGATCAGGTCTCTAGAAACTCGAATCGAGTCGAGCTTAAACAAGCTTCAGCCTAAAATAAGCTTGTTTAATAAATGTGTCCGGCCCGTGCCCGAGCTCACTTATCTAGCTCAAGGCGGCTTGTGAATCTACACGAACCTATTATTAAAACATATGTTTTTAATATATTAATTTTTAATAATAATTATTATATATTATCATGATAACAATAACTAATTAATATATTATAAGTTATATAAAACACATTATAATATATATATATATATAGGATAAGGGATTCGTTAGGAACCACCCTTTATTGTAAGAATCGCGAGAACCAGTGTGAACACAAACAGTAATAGCTAAATAAAACACCATTTTTTAATATTTTTTGAAAAATTCGCTATATTTCGTCAACAATAAAAAAATCAAAAAAATAAAAAAATAATTTTTTTAGTAACAGTTATTCATGCACATGTGCATTTTTATCATTTCTTTGATAAATTCCGTAATACATTACAAACATTGGACAATTGTATTTTCACTTACACTACCACGTGTAATACACTACTTTTTACGTTACCAGTATTAGAAATGCACATGTGCATCAAAACATGAAATAAGGTGTTTTGGTACACTAATTTGAATACACTTTCTCTTTCATCTATCATTCCATCCATAATACACTACCATGCACATGTTAATAAGTATCATTTATTCGACAAATTTCGTAGTACGTTACATATTAGATAATTGTACTTTCATTTACACTAGCATGTGTAATACACTACTTTTTACGTTACCAATATTAGAAATGCACATGTGCATCTATATGTATCAACATGAAATAAGGTGTTTGGTACACTACTTTGAATACACTCTTTCTTTCATCTATCATACCATCCATAATACACTTCATTACCCCCTACCATCCATAATACAATACAATTACCTCCTACCATCTATAATACCATACCAATACAAATATTTTCACTTTATTACATGTATATCAACACCATGTATACCATCCAATCAACATATTACATCATAAAGTGACAACTATAACCAAACCATCAACCACTAGATATAACTAACCAAAAAACATGTATATGGGCCTACTTCATCATTCAAAATCACAAACTTTTTGTACCAAAACACGTTATATAATGGTTATACATAATGATGCACATGTGCATTTTGAATATTGGTAATTTAAAAAGTAGTGTATTATGGATGGTATTCTAAATTAAAGTGCAATTGTCTACTACTGATAATGTATTACGGAATTTGTCGAAGTTATGATACATATGCACATGTGCATGGATAGCTGTTACTCGAGAAAAAAAGCTTTTTTAGTAACGAAATATAGCGATTTTTATAAAAAATGTATAAAAAAAATTTGAGTGCGTTTTTGTTTTTTTTTTTAGATTTTATTTGTGTTCACATTGGTTCTCGCGGTTCTCGCAATAAAGGTGGTTCTCCTATGAACCTTACCCTATGTATATATTATATATTATATATATATATATATATATATTATATATATATATAATGAAGGGATATAAATTAATCAATAAACAATAAACTATGCGAGCCTAACTCGAGCTTGTAAAACTGCTCACAAGCCTAACCCGAACTTTAGAAATATAACTTGAAACGAGCTCGATTTGGTTACACCCCTACGTATTAATAGTATATACAACATCTTGAGTCTTATTACTAATTTTTTAACTTTATTACAACTGCAACAACCATAGAATGGGCAATTGCAAGTATTTTGCATAATCACAATGTAATGAAAACACTTCAAGAAGAATTAGCAGAAATAGTGGGACTAAACACATTGTTGAAGAATTTCATCTCCCAAAATTAAAATACCTATATGTATCCTATTCTCCCTTTCCTTATTCCTCGATCACCAAGGAAGAAATGCATGGTAGGTGGATACAAAATCCCAAAAGATAGTACAATCTTTCTAAATGTTTGATCAATCCATCGGGATCGTCAATACTGGGACAATCCCTAGGAATTCAATCCCGAGAGGTTCTTGAAGAGCAAATGTGATACCAATGGAAAGGATATGAAGTTTTTCCCATTTGGATCAGGGAGAAGAATGTGTGCAGGTATTTCATTGGCTGAGAAAATGCTCGTTTATCTTGGCTTCGCTCTTGCATTCGTTTAACTGGAACTTGCCCAAGGATGAAGATCATGACCTTACGGAAAAATTTGGCATTACACTAAAGAAAAGAAAACCACTTGTTGCTGTACCATTCCAAAGGTTGCGAGATTTGAGCCTATACATGTAATCTTGTAGGACTTTGTTACATGGTTAAGGTCAACATTAATGGTTGTGGCTGAGTTATGTCATATGTGTTAGGTTCGTTGACACTTTATGGATTTCTAGTATGCACGACCTTTTCCTATGTATGATCATGAATAAGGACACTTAAATGTTCAACTAATAATAATGTTTTAATTTTTTCCGAATGTTGATTTATCATAAATAATTTGATGGGACATCTAAAAGATATAGTTTACCCTTGGTGATTTGTAAACTAAAACATAGCCTTGGTACTTTCCCCTTCTTACAAGTACTTTTAGAATTTGATGGTAAAATCATCCCAAGCAAAATTAAAGCTTTATATACATGTGCTACTCTTGCTCTTAAAAAATATATATGCTTAGGTTTTAAACCCTCGATTTTAACACAGATTGTAAACTTAGAAGGTGAGACTTTATTTTCTTGCTAAGAAGACCATACCGCGATAAAACTTTACCAAAGAGAACTAGAGAATACAAAACTCAGTAGTTGGCCCTAGCCGAAATTTACCTCAAGGATAAACCACCCCTGAAAATGAAATTTTAACTATGTCTTAAGAAATGTGTCATAGGAACTGTCACGTGTTTCTCCTAGAGTAAAGATGTAACACCCTAAAAACAAACTTGGAAATTAAACCAAATTAATTGGGGATGAGCGGGTAAAGTACCGTTATTGGTAAAAGTTAACCCGTAAACATTGAGATTTAAATAAACAAACCTAACGTTAAATAAAAAGTAAATAGGTGCTTTATAAGAAATAATATATTAAAAGCCGAAGTGAATGGGACCTAAGCTGAATCGGGTTGTAACACCCCCATACTAAGTAATTTGACTAGGAACATTTAAACATAGTTATGAGAATGGGTTATTACTAGTAGTGTTATATGGAAGTTTAAACCAAACTAAATATCTAACTATACCTATGGGCTAAAGTTGGACAATTGAAAGTATGGAGATTAAAAGGTGGCAAAAACAAAAAAGAACGCACACACTATGTGTGTTCTAGTCGTTGCTCAGGAGAAGGAAAAAGGGGAGCAACCCTTGTTGATCCAATTCTATCAAATTGAAGGCTAATTCCTTCAAGAAATTCTTGCATGATGATGAAATAGTGATCATCTAGCATTAGTGATCATAAGGTATGTAAAAAAACCTAGATTGGTGAAAGTTATAACTTGAGACAAGTAGTATACTTGCAATTAGATTGTTGGAGTATAATCCAAAGATGAAATTGAGTGTATTTGTATGTTTAATTTGTTAGACATAATGAAATTATGTAATATTTGATGTAAGATTACTTGTAAGTGATTAACAAGTAGATTATGAAGCGGGTTTTGATTATATGATGAAGTTGATGATATACTTGTGTTTAGAATCATCATGCATGATACTAATAGGAAGAAACTTGAACAAATTATGAATTTGAGTACATGTTCATACTTACCATGAAATGGGTTTTGTATGATATGATGAATTGATGTTATATTCATGTTATTAGATGCTTGAAATCATCATGTGTATAATTATTGATAGATTAGCATACAACGATTAAAAACTATGTTAACTTGATGTTAGCAATTGCATGAACTTGGTTGAGGAATGTAGTTAAAATGGTGGCCTAAAAATATCACCTACCGGGTAATTGATGAAATGCCTAAATGAGTTTGTTGAACTTAATTGTGCATTTGCACATGTTAATAAGCAGTTGCCTTTTAAAAGTCAAACTGACCTATAATAGGGTCAAATGGTAATTTTGATATAAAGTCCGTAATGTGGGATAGTCTTGATAAATAATGACTAATCTAACCATCTTGCGAATGATAAATGGTAGTTTGACGCTTGACAAGCTAGGTGGAAGCTTGGGAAGAACCGGGTCAAACGAATCGAATACGCGTGGAAAACATAATCAGATTGCAAGCTAAGTAAAGCTTACACCTTTCAAGTAGAACAACTACTTATGTATTGGTTAAGAACAAGGTGAACTAGTATTTCGAAGAGTCCTTGAAATATGACGTTCCGGCACGAATCGAAATGGGTCGGAACAAGTGAAAATGGTAGGAAACCATATTTGATGGTAAAAAGGGTAAAATGGTAATTAAGTCACGTGTTGACAAATAAACAATGAGTTTTGAAAAGTTACCCTATGGTGTAAGACTAATGGGTAAAAGGGGTAAATTGGTTACGTGTTGACGGATAAACAATGAGTTTTGAAAAGACACCCTATGGCGTAAGCCATAATAATGGGTCAAACGAATAAAAAGATGAATAATTAATATGATCACATGGTGTAAACCGAAACGGGCCAAATGAGTGAGATGGTAAATAAATACTATCTCGCAATATATAATGTTTGGTCATCCTAACGCAATAGGAATAAGTCAACACGTGGGAAAAAATGGTCATTTAGGCCAAACGGGTCAAATGGTGGTTGCTTGTCGAGTTTTGTGCTCACATGAAGAATAGCGTATGGCTTGCATTGCTTTAATATGTAAGGTATTAAAACGGGTCAATGCTATGTCCCAAGCCAGATATGTGGAATGCGTCAAACTCTCAAAGAGGACCTAAGGTCTGATGAGAGTTAACCGAGTCATGGTGGACATTGGATTACCTAAAGTGAGGTATATCTAATAATTTAAATTAGAGATATTATATTATTAGGAACACAATGCTTTAAGTAGAATACGGGTTAAAAGTGCCCACTTGGTTAAAACAAGCTCTTAAATGTCCTTCGTAGTTAAGAGGACTAAAGTTGACTAAAATGCCCTCGAATGACAAACCGGTTAAACAACCTTTAAGATTAGTTTAAATAAGAGTTTTGTTAGCATTTGAGTTTGATATTGCTGTGAATGTTTAAGATGAAATCAATGGAAGTAGATAAACAAGTATGAATTATGCAGCAGAAATAGTAAACTTTGAAATCACAACAATAAAAAGATTGTTTTCACTAACATGCTTTTATAAATCAAATGTTTACGTGCATGAATGTCACACCCTGACTCGCAACAGAAGACAATTGCAGGGTGTGGCAGACACATGGTAGTTCCTCATAATTTAAAAATGTGATATCATATAAAGAGGGAACATCGGTTACAACATACTTTTAAGTGCGGTACTACAAGCCACTACCGTCCTTAAGTGCTGTACTACAAGCCACTACCGTCTTTATTTTGCTACTATCCGCTACTCAACCCATTCCATACGCACATTCCTTATTCCTGTTTAGTTTTGCCTGAAATGCATGTTAGTTTTAAAAAGGTCAGCTAACCGAGCCGGAGAGTTTCACTGGTTTGGTTGTTTCATAGTGAAATGTGTTAACAAGTTTAATTGCACGTGTCACAGATCTCAGATGGAATTACACGAGTGCACAAGTGAACCCTTGACTGTTTTAACTATACTGTGTCACAACAGACACCTCAGCCCACCAACTGCGTCACGTGCAATTCAACGCCCCAGTGTAGTTATGCCTAACAACATAACAGAGTTTAGGACGCGTGCAGTTGCCTGTTTGCCGACACACAGTCCAGTCGCAACAACTGGGTTTGTCAGACCAATAGTACTATCCACTGCCCACGGCTTACGTTAATCACTTGTAGTGGGGATAGTTCGTGTGTTAGATAATTCACATCATCACAAGTTGGTGCAATTAACACAGTTTGTAACATGCAAATCACCTCAGAAAACAGTAAAACAGTTTAAAAGTGGGGGAGTGTAACTCACAGTGAAAGTAGTAGTCTCAACAAAGAGTGATCAATCAACTGGATCAGCTTTAATAACACGAATGCAAGTAGGGACTCAAATCAGTATCTAAGTTGGTAATGGTTATAACTTGGACCTGGTTATGAGTTTTCACCCTGGATTGAACCTATAATATACTGGTATGGTGATGGATGTCAGGGTAGTATCCGTTTCTAGTTTGGCTTCCGGGCACCGGTTCGAGTGCCATCAAAAGTCAGTTGTTTGACATGCTCGGATAATGGAACGGGAATACCAATAGTGTCAACATGTTGTTATTTAAGAAAGATGAATTTTTCATTAAGGGAGTTTGGGGAGTCCAGGTTGCCCAAAATTGAGTTTCCGCTTTCGCCGTCGGGGATTCTCCCGAGCTGGCATTGGACACACCCCTAGTGTCTAAATGACCCTGGAATCTCCAGGGATACTCCCAGTGTTCCAGCTATAGTAAATATTGGGTTCGGTCAGTTCTCGGTTCTGGCAGGTTCGTTATACGGCAAACTGCCGAGTTTAGTTTAAAATAAAGCGTTTCTAATTCTGTAAATTCCCCTTTAATGTATAAGTTTGATAAAAATCTGAAAAATTTTATACAATTCAATAAAAATATATAGATTATGAAAAAAAATAATTCGGGAATTTATTTAGCTATTTTAACTCCTCAAATAAATTATTTGTGAAACAGTATTTAACCGAGTAATTCACATTGCTTATTATTAGATGTCCAAAAATTCCCAAAATATTCCAAAAAGCTCCTTATATGTCCATGAGCTGCCGGCAAAAAATTGGATTATTCCGATTTCGTTTCAGTGCGTTTCCGGCTACCGAAAACTCCCAGAAACGCGGATTTTAATCTGAATCAAAATTCAACCAATGGACTCCCAAGCTTCCCAGAACATTCCCTATATGTTCCTTGGTGTTCGTATAAATTTTGGTGATTTATTGACTATGTTTGGTATTTTTTCTGGATTTCTTTTGGTAAAACAGTAAAAAATTCACCAAATATCATAGAAAATTCTAAAAATTCTAAACTTTTACATGGCCATTCATGTCAATACCCTACATCACCACACCAAGTTTTAGCTCATTCCAAGCATCACGGACCAAGTTATAGTTCAAACAACATTCTTCCTACGCTAGTTTAAGGTTTCGGGTGTCATACCTAGCGTAAGCTTCATTTCCGCGTGTTTTTCTTAAGTCCATAAGTGTGTGGGTGCTATATTCAATACCTACATATCAAGCACAATCCAAACATGCCATAATTCATGTCAATCAAGCTTTGTTTCACTGTTTTTCGGTTAATTGCTTTGTTATTCGATTTTGGTTGATTAGGGTATCAAAAGCCAAAGTTTTGTGATCTTGGCTACCATGTGACATCAAGGAATCCTGGATGTGATCTTATTTAGCCAAGAAACATGTTTAAATCATCCATAATCATGGATTAAAAGGGTTTTCTTTGTCTAGTTCATGTTTTCTCAAGAAATCATCATCAAAACATAATCTTGAATTATACCTTTGATTTGACTGAAATAAGGTGCAGAACAGCTCTTGAGTAATTTGAGCAGATTTGAGGTGAAAATGAAGAAAAAAATAAATAAAAAGATATATACAAGGGGGGGTCGCAAGTGGGGGCACCCCTACCCCACCTATCGCTTTGTCGTGCTTCATTTTTCGTGCTATTAAGATGATGTCTATCTTCGTTTAAGTTTTTAGGTTCATTTTCGGGTCACACACGCGTCCCCAATTTGCCAAACGGGCTCTTTTTCCACGTTTTTAGTGTTAAATGACTCGGTTTTAAAAACCGTGCATAACCATCTCGAAATCCGAACACGGTTGCGTTTTAATCATAATAGCCTCGTATTAGGGTAGTTTAAGTGTTTTTAGGCTTGATTAATCATTCCTTGCATGTTTGGTGTGTCTTCCGTTGCTCTCAAAACAAAGGCGTTTCCCTAACCGGGAAGCTGCCTCATTTTGCGTGCCCGAGCTTTGATTTGTTTCAAATCTTATGTCATGGTCTAAGGCATATAACTAAGATGTTCCGTGAACTCAGAATCTTAAATAGCCCTACCAATGGCCTAATAATCATCGTCAAATGTTTAATGCGATGTTAAACGGAAAGCTCCCGTTTAACACGTTTTCAAAGGCTAAGGACACCAAACTCGCACCGTTGACCCTTATTAGTGTTATGTCAACCATGACGTGCTCTCGGATTCATCCGAGACATAACAACTATCAGTTAACATAGCATACAAGTCACACGTGATTTTTGGGTTTTCGCACAATTATTGTTTTTAAGCATGCTTTAAAGTTTTGGACCGTTTAAGGTGTACCTGGTTTCGTCCTGGGTATCACAATGAAAGATTACAAACTCCCCCCAGCCTAAGATCACTTTGATTTGTTCGTACACAAAATATCAATAAGAAGTGATGAATAGAACAGTGCAAGCACTGTTCTATTTATAGTATTGTTCAAACCACTGAGCATCTTACGCTGACGTCACCTTTGATAGTGACATATAATAGTCCAAACAAACTCTAAACACTGCTAGACCTAAAACACTGTTACATTGAAATATAAAAATAAAGACTGTTGGCAAACAACTGTTGGAGATATCCTCTGTTGAACTTTAACTCTGTTGGTCTTCAGCAGACCTTTGCTTCAGCATTTCTTAGAATCTTCATCAGAATTTATCTCTAGCAGACTTTAGCTTCCAGCAGAGTTTTATCTTCAACAACATATATAAACATACTTTAGTCATAGCGGATGTTAGACAGCAGTACTTATAAACTCTTTTATTCTTGATCAGCAGTTAATAGAATATTTTGGTTTTCCAATCATTTGTTCTTTTATAGGGTTCAATAGATCCAACAATCTCCCCCTAAAACAGATGATGCCAAAACTCTTCTTTATTCCTGATCTTTATTTCTCATCAATTTCTCCCTTATCTGTCCATTGAATTTAACTCAAAGTCCCTGGAGAATAAGTCTTCTATACCCCTTTCAAGTTTGAGGATCATTAAATCTTGGAGGTCAGCTACATCCAGACCATATGCATCCTCCATTCTTAGCTTTCGAACTTCACCATCTGATCTGAGTAGAGTCAATTCATGGGTGTTTGAGGATGACTTCCATTTTATAATTTTTGAATCAGAGGGTTTTTAAGGTAAATTAAATCTCCCCTGTATGGAACAATGGCATTTTGAGGTGAAGGCTGCAGATGGGAATCATCCGAGCTAACATCTATTGGCAATTTTGAAGAGCCAACATCAGTTTGGAATGGAGGTGGAGGTATAGGTGGGATTGGTGTAAAGATGGGTTGACTTTTGTTCACAGAATTTGGACTTTGGTAAACATTAGTGGTTTGTTTGATGAGCTGGCATAGGTTTCAGGATCAACAACTGTTGATGCAGCAGTGGCAAAGTTTTCATAGTTGTTAGTAACATCTGTTGCTTTGGTGGTGGAAGTGACTTTGTATTGTGGAATCATAATGTCATATCCATAATCTTGATGGGAAGATTGTGATATACCTGCAGGGTTAGTCTTGATAGACACGTCATCAAATGTAAATTTATCTAGGTCAAACAATTCAGCAGGATTTGCTGGGATTTTTAATGACGAAAGTTCATTGAACTTTACATTCAAGGTCTCTTCCACACACCTAGTCCTTGAATTAAAGACTCTGTAGGCTTTAGCAGTGGTTGAGTATCCCAGAAAATAACCACAATCTACTTTGGCTGTAAAATTTGAAATTAAATCTTTTAAATTTAAGATGAAGAATGGGCAGCCAAAGATTTTGAAATATGAGATCAGAGGTTTGATTTTGAACAGAATTTCATAAGAAGTCTTTTGATGTATTGGGTCAACCAAAACTGTACATAGCAAGCAATGTTTACAGCCTCTGCCCAAAAAGACAAGGGTAAAGCTGAGACTACAAGCTTTGTTCTAGCAGCTTCAATTAGAGTTCTATTTTCCTTTCAACCACCCCATTTTGTTCTGGTGTCCTTGGGATACTGTATTGCCTAACAATCCCTTTTGACACACAGAAATCATCCAACTCCTCATTTTTAAACTCTGTTCCATTGTCACTCCTAAAAACTTTACTAGCAGGTCAAAAAGCTTTTCAACTTGTTTTACAAAATTTTGCAAGATGCATGCAGTCTTATCTTTGGAGTGCATGAAGTAAGTCCATGTAAACCTTGAAAAATTATTAACTATGACAAGACAATATCTTTTTCTTTTTAAGACTCATGATTTTTACAGGGCCAAAACAAGTCCATGTGTAACAATTGTAAACACTGGCTTGTTTTGGACTCTTCAATGGATTTGTATGAACTTTTATGTTGTTTACCTTTTAAACAGGAAACACAATGTTTATCACAGGTGAATTGTTTTGATGGTAGACCTCTAACAAGATTTTGTTTTGAGAGTGTGGTGATAGTTTTAAGATTTGTGTGACCAAGTCTTCTATGCCATAGTTCTGTCTCTTTGTTAGAAGCAACTGAGAACAGACATACGTTGGACATTGGATTATCTTTCAACATATCAACCACATATACATTGCCACTCCTGTGAGCCACAAGCTATGCTTTGCTCTCGGCTATGATTTGATCAGTCTTTTTAACTACTTCTGGCCCAACAATCTGACAAGTTTTCTTAGTGAAGAATGACCCATAGCCTTTGTCACTCATTTGAGGCACACTAGAAGATTAAATTTAGTTTGTCAATAAGATTGACATGTTTAAACTTGAGTTCCCCTGCCTGGACTGTCCCTGACCCTAGCACCTTCCCTTTTGAATTGTTACCAAAAGATATATCACCCCCTCCATGTGCCATGAAGTCTTTGAGAAGGGCTCAACATCCTGTCATGTGCCTGGAGCCTCCATTATCTACATACTATAATGTAACACCTCAGAAATTTGTGTCGAATTATATGATGACACGTGTCCAATTAACTCTCAATTATGCCATGTTGTTTGGCTGAGAGGACTATTTTTGCTAATTAAGGAAAGTATGAACATGGAGGGACTAAAGGTGTCAGCATGGCATTTTATGGCCTTTGAGTGACCCTTTACGGACCGCAAGCCTAAGTGCTTACGGACCGTAAGCATGAGTTAAAATTGTATCTGAGTAACGGATACAGACCGCAAGGACATATACCTTACAGTCCGCATGAAATTCAAATCAATGGGCGCTTAAGCAGGATTACGGATTGTAAGCTCAGAGCTTATACAGTCCGTAAGAACCATCGCTGGCAGTTTTTGCTTGCTGTCCAAGAATTTCTGCCATGTTGCCACCTTTCTCGCAATTGTGCCACTCTTGCTCAGGTCTTGCCACCTCAAAACCACCTGGAGACATCTTAGATCAGTCCCTAACACCTGGCATGATCTTGTAACACCTCTCCTAGTATAAATAAGCTCCTTGATCAACCCATTTCCTTGCTCATTTTTCACATTCTCCTCTATCACTCTTGGAGTTGTTCCCGATCAAAAAGGACCTCCTAACTGAGTTTAATATTCTTCTAGGATCACAAGTAAGTGTTCGTACTCAGCTCATTTTGTTTTTATAGGCTTTTATAAAATAAAAGTCAAGCAAATTGACTTTTTCCTTGACTTTCGGTTTAGATCGTTATGGTCCAGCCATTGTTCGAATCGAACATGGCTACGTGATCATAATAAAGTAGGTGTTAATCCCTCAAAAGGTCAAAGTTATATTAGTTAAAAGTCAAAATGCATTTTTCAGAAAACTTATAAAATGAACCTTTTAATGTTTAAACACATGTTTTGACACTTAATTAAGTTGGTGAATAACATTCAAACATGTATAAACATGTTCAGCCCATCATTTCCAGATTTAGTGTCGGTTCGCAACCGAAAGTCGTGTCGTTTAACTTCTACTTTGACTTTCGATCCCGACCCAATTGAGCAACTTTAGCTACTGATTCTAAGTTGCATTATGATCATATTTTAATGTAGCATAACCCTCTGAGGTTATACTACATGATCATAATCAGATTCTGAGTTTATATTCAAGTTTCTATAATATGCATAACTTTGACCAAAATGTCCTGTTTGCATAAAACATGGTTTTAATCAACAATAACTTGCAAATGATTTATCTACTGATATGTTAATTCAATTAACATATTTTGGTATTATGATTCTGATCATAACCTGAGTTTTGATTTAAGAGCGTTAATTTGTCATAACATGACCAAAACACCCTTTTGGCGCATAATATGGTTTTTAACCATAACACAATCAAAACTTATTACCTACTGATATAATAACATAATTAAAGTATTTTCAGTGTAGGTAATTAATCATAACTCCGATTTTTATGCAAGTTCTTTAATTATGTCATATAATGACTAAAATGCCCTTATGGTACATATTTTGATTTTAAAACCTTAATGGTCATATAAGTTGATAACCTACTGATGTTACAACTTATTTAAAGTATAATGGCATATAGAACTTGTTTATATTTCATTCGTTTACTCAGTATCGCTTATATGCGTACGGTTAAGCTTATGTAACTTGTTTACGAAAATTAACCAAAACAGGTCAAACCTTATTGTTTTTCAAATTCCAAAATGTATATTGTTTACCATATTATACAAGTTTTAGTACTTGTTGGATTTAAACCACATTCTATTCCGGTCATCGCTTAATCAAGCGTAACATACCGTTTTCGATAATTTAAGTTAACCGGTCCAAGTCTATGACTTGAATTGGACCCGTTGACATTCTAATTGGTTATTTATACCATTCATTCCAGACTAGGGCCTTCTGGTAAATTGCAACCAACCTTAGTTAATTGATTACGGCTGAGCTATTTATAATTCTTGCATATTAAGATGAGTTTTAGCCAGGTAAATACTCTTAGCCTATTTTCCCAGTACATGCTTGGGATACAGTAAATTATTACCGCTTGGTCGGGTATGGGATCATATGTTGGATTCTGACTAGAAAATCCGCATAACCCATTTTAATCTATTTTGTCTGATAACTTAAACATTGGGGGTTAATGGGACCGTGTCCTGGATATCCACGGCTCATTTAAGTTGCTAATGGCCACGACCTAAGCACGGGGTGTAGGCATACACCTGACAGATGCTAATGCTAAAATATTTTTCATATCCATATTGGGGATACCCCTTTGTGGGTTAAAGTGTGATCAGAGTGTCGCGCCCCGGTCAAAGATAATATTTATAAGCCCAATTTACCCTTAACAAATGTGTTAGTGGTAGTAAGGGGTCGATCCGTGAACAGTTTAGGTTTACATATGGACTAATTTGATTATGAATTTTGTCACGTTTTTATGAAGCTTGCTATTTTAATTTGTTTAGTTGTTTGAAAGAAATGACGGAATTAACCAACGATGGTTGTAAATCGGTTAGCTAATAAGATTCGATTGATTATGATTAACAAAACACAATTAACGGTTTAAACAATACTTTAGAAAAAGGGCTCACACCCGGTTTCGGTAATTGTAAACCTAGGGTTTCTACAAGTTTAAACTCAACTCAATTGCAAAATGATTAACGAATTTAGTATACCGTCACTTAGGTGCCAATAACTATCAACGTTCCAAAGAACGGACAAGAATGCACTTTGTGATAACAACAAGTAAATCCTAACCACGACAACACATAATTACACATAACCATTTCGCAAAGGCATAACTTTATAATCGTTCGACAATTTACGAATATGAAACAAATGCAAACAATTGTCTATGGTTTACAAAATCAACACAAAATGTCACAAAGTTCAATCACATAACAATTCAAAACCCTAGATAAAACAACTACCTACACTGGGGTGAAACCGAGGTGACTAGCCGCTCATGGTGAACGGAACTTGATCAGCGGATGAGAGAAACTTGAACTTGAACACATTGAAGCCTTGAGGATGATGATGATGATGATTAGAGTTTGTAGCGAATGGTGATGGTGAATGATGGATGGATTGATGGAAGGGATGTTGGTAGGCAAGGGTTAGAATCGAAGAATTTGATGATTCGGGGTGATAGAAATGGATTGGAATTGAAACGGATGATGATTCTTGGCTCCAAGAGGTGTTCTTAGCTTCAACATTGTGTAACTCCTGAAATATGGTCAAAACAAGTGATATACCCGTCCCCCAACTCAAAAATCAAATTTTCGCAAAGTGGGAATGCAGGTGGCGTCGCCGATGACCATTTAGGGCGTCCCCGACGGCCCCTAGATGTCTCAGTTTCACCCGCGGCTTAATTTGCTGTTGACGAAGGTTTCTGGCCGACATAACAATCCAGAGGGCGTCGCCTACAGCCCTTTTGGGCGTCGCCGACGGTTCCTCGAAATTCCATTTTCTGTTTTCTTCATAACTTCTTCGTTTTAGCTCCGTTTTATTCACCGTTTTCGCCCACGTCTTCGTAATTCTGCACTTCTATCATGCCATCTTCCAATATCTACATTATCCATTAACATTCCCTATAACACATCCAATCATCACGTTTAAAACCAAATTGTTTTATGTTTTTCCATTTTCGCATTCCCGGTTGATCTGTTTTCCGTCCGGTGCTCCGTAAAGCTCCCGAATAGCACCTTAAACTCCGTTAGACCTGCAAAACACAATTCCAATCAAAAGTAGGCTATTCGAAACTAAAAGCTATGTAAAAACATGAACTTAAACATGATAAAGCACTAGTTTTCGACCACGCATCAAAGTGGTGTGTTGGTTAATTATGTTATTTGGTTTCTGCACCGGACCCCATATGTTTTGATAGACTTATGGGTTAAAGTGGTGTGTCGGTTAATCATCTTTCCAATACTGAACCTGTTGTTGAGCCACCTCCACAATCATCTGTTCAACAACCACCCATGGGTTTTGATAACCCAATCCCCACGTATCCAGATATGACTGGATACATTCAGATATGACTGGATACGATCCTTTAAATCCAACAGCACCAATGGATTATCATTACCCAGCGCCATCATACCACCCCTATGTACAGGCGGTCGTACATAATGCACTTTACCCATCTTCTTTCCCTCACTCCTTTCCAACTACTGGATATCCCAATTATGGGTATCAATATCCTGTTGTGGCTCAGCCACCGCCCCAACTTGAGGCCACTAATCACACCTTGGAGCGGCTAGAGCAGATTCAACGTGAGGCTGAAAGAAACGAGAAGAGAGCAAATAATATTTTCAAGAAATTGACCAAGAAATGGAAGGGAAAGAAAGATGAATGAATAATTATTTATCTTTTTGTAATCTATTTAATTCCAAAGGTCCCTGCGTGGACAAGTATTTTCTTTTAGTCCCTGCGTGGACACGTATTTTTGTTAGGATCTAAGTTTGAATTAGTTGCGATTTTTGTTTCAAAAATGGAAAGTGAATGTTGAAATCAAAGTAATATGTAGCGGAAATGTATGGAAAACTTTTATCACAACTAATGGTCGTTTGTTTTGCTCATAATGTTTTAAACTTATAGTTTTTGCATGTGAATCACAAACTCCCCTTAGCCCAATAAGAACGATTGATAGTATAGAAATGCAGTGAAGATGATAGGCGAATGATCTTTTAGATAGATAAATAAAACTGTACAACTGGTTGAGTATTTATACTACACTTCTAACCTCTGAGCATCTTCGATGACGTCGGGGTTCATTGTGACATTTAACAAACAAAACTAACTCTAAGCACTGCTAGCCTAACCTCAGATTAGTGCCAAACACTGTTACATTGAATATAAAACTAATAAAAGCTAAACACTGATCTCTATCCTCTGCTTGAGTCTTCTGGAAGACCTTTGGTGTTTGTCGTTTAGCGAGGGCAGATGATAGAAGACAGAGCTTAGGCATAGCAGAGATTATTGAACAGAGCTTGTAAACTCTGTTATCAGGATCAAACATCTGATGTGTATTTGGCTTTATATCATCTGTTCCTTTTTGCAAGGTTCAATCCCAACAATCTCCCCATGGAACAGATGATGCCAAAACACACTTATTTTTTATTTTTATTTCTCAACAAGAGTTCTCCTTGTTTGACCCTTGAACTGAAGTTCAAAGTTAAGAAACTCTATATCATCAGCATCCTTTTCAAGTTCCAGATTCATCAGATCATTGAGGTCGTCTGCATTTAACCCATATGCACCCTCCATGCTTATCTAGGAAGCTTGGCCATCTGATTTGAGCAATGTCAATTCATGGTTGTCTTTGTTGACCTTCCATTTTAGAATTTTTGGATCAGTTAGCTTTCTAGGATGATCTTTATTTGTTGAGAGTGGTAATTTGAATTGATGTGCCATTTTAGATAAGGTTTCTCTTAGATCATTGCTTGTATCATCAGAGTGAAATTGGATTTGATCCATAATTCCTTGTTTGATGAGGTCATGCTCATATCTTCTCTCATCTTTCTTTGACATCTCTCTCTGCCTTTTTCTTTGGTTTAAGGCTAGAATGGTTTGAGCAGATGTTTCAGAAGATTTTTGTGAAGGTTGGGTCTTATGAGCTGTATCCTCTGATGGATATTCAGGCGTCTTTGGCAAAGTAGGATCTGTCTTTCTTCTTTCTTCAAGCCTTTTATAAGTGTCAATCACCTTAACCTCTGACCATCTTGTGATTTGATTCTTTGACCCATAACTTGCAGCAATCAATTCTTCCTTCATTCTTGTGAGCTTCAACACTTTATCTGGCACATTCCTTTTATACTTGTTCCAGTCTGGAGGAGTAGGCTTTTTGAGTGGATCCTTTAGCATTTCTTGCATTCTAACCACTTCTTGCTTTAACTCGCTCACAGTCCAGTCCTTGAATTGTGCTCTTGTGGCTTTGTATTGCTTATGTTGCATGATGTGTTCAACATAATCTACTCTTAAGCTTTCATCATCCTTTTCTGACAGTCTTTTGCTCAAATCTCTGGAAAAATCTTCAAGTTTTCTAGCCTTCCTTAACTGATACTTCATGTGACTCTGTATCTCTCTATCACCTTTTCCCTGTGTTTCTCTCTTAGTGATATCCTCTGCTTGTTGGGCTTTCAATTGCAGATATTCATCCAAGTTCCTTGGTTTTGGATATCCTTCAAGAGATGGGAAATCCTTTTATCCAGATTATCTTCTGAAAAGAAGGACTTTATCTCTTCTTTTACAGCTAGTAGATCTAGAGGGAACTGAATAGATAGAGGAGCTGGTTGATCAGTGGTTTGAGTTTTTGCAGAGATGGGTTTTGAAACAGATGTTGTGGTCAATGGTTGTGATTATAATGGGAGTGGCGAAGGTATGATGTTCTCATCTTCTATGACATTTGTGATTTTTCTTCTTTTAAAGATGAGTTTGGGTGATGGTGGTTGTGGAATTCTTGTTGATGTGGAGATTTGAAGAGTGGAGATTGGAAATGTGATCATAGCAGTGGTTGGGTTAACATCTGCTATAACCACTGATGTATCATCAGATGTTGACACAACAGTAGTTGTAACATCTGTTCTGGTTATGGTTACAGGTGGTGGTGTTTAAGATTTTGTGGGAGCAGAGGTTGTGGTTGGACTTACAACATTTGAGGTTTTAGAAGGCGTGGATGTTGGTTGTCTTGTTTTTCTAACAGATCTCTTCTTTTGTGAAGTACCAACCTCTTCTTTTTTCCTTTTGTTGTGAAATCTTTTGCTCAACCAAAGATCTGCTCTCATCTCTAACCCTCTGCTTGTTTCTATCCTTTTCCCTATCCAGAGCATTTTGAGTTTCATCTGGTTTCTTGCTACCATCTGCCCTTGGGATAACCACCGTTGGTCTTGAGGATGGATCAATTTTGAGCTTTAGCACTTCTTTTTCATTCTCCCCCTTTTTGGCATCATCTGTATTTACCAGAATGACAGTGGGAGGAGAAATGCCAGTGGTTTGGAGAAGATGAGCCTTTATAGCCTTGATGTCTGCACTTATGTCATTATACCTTCATCAACCAAATTTCTGAAATTCTCCATGTGATGTGCATGTTGAATGTCAGCATGTTCTCTTTGTTGTTGAAGTAGAGGATACATTAACTTCCATAGCTCAGCAGTGGTTGTTGTGGTCGGAACAGTGGATTGACTTTTGGATTGTTCTAACATCTGCTTCATCAAAGTTTTGATTTCTTCCATAGAATTTTCTATCTTTGAAACTCTCACCGTCAGATCCATGTATTTTAGCTCATCACTTAACTTAATAGGATCATCTGAACCCCTACCACTTGTGGTAGTTTTATCTGTGTTATCATGAACAGAGGTTTCAAAACGTGCTTCAAACACAGATGCCCCTTTGTCTTGGTACTGGGGACTTCCAACTACATCAGAGGATACCTTGATAGCCTCAGCAGTTGTTACCTTCAAGAGAGTCTTATAGATGTAACCACTGTCCAATTGAAAACTTGGGAGTTTTCCAATTGTAGTAGCTGCTCTTGTTGAATTATCACCAAGGATTCTGTTGGGATTGTACCCTAACAAAGGAACAGTGATATCAAAGCCAAATACACTATCCGAGCTTTGGTCCAACTATCAGAGGTTACAACCTCTGATCTACCTTTACACTGCTTTCCACAAACAACTGTTCCTATCATCTGATCAAACAAGAGGCAAAGGTCTGATAGAAGAAACAAGATCAGAGGATAGAGATCAGTGCTTAGACTAGTTGTAGTTTATTCAATGTGACAGTGCTATCCACTGATACTCTTAGTTAAGCAGTGTTTTAGTTAGTTATGATTTTGTTAGCTGTCACTATCAACCATGACGTCATAAAAGATGCTCAGTGGTTAGATATTTAGTATAAATAACTGATCGATGTAACAGTATAACTTGTCTTCCTGAAAAAGATCAATTCTTATCTTCTTCATTTCTTACTATCAAACGATTGTAATTGGCTAAGGGGGTGCGAGTTTACCAACTTGAAAGCATGCTGATGATGAAAACAAACGACCGTGTAGGTCCGTGATTAGGCGGTTCTAGACGGAAGTTAGTGCGTAGACAAACCGATTCGGTAGAATGTTATTACAGAAAGGAGTAGAAACAGAATACAACGGAAGTCTTCATTTATACCGAAAGAGTATACCTTTTATAAGTCCAGCTGCGGAGTTCCTAGAGAGAATCCGGCAGCACCTCCCCGTAGGGATGGCAAAAACTTAAATGACAAATGAACACACACCACCTATTTATAGGGAAAACAGCCAAGTTCGTTTGACATGTGCATATGAGGTCAAGTTCGGGCGAACTTGTCTATCATATGACAAGTTCGGCCGAACTTGTCTGCCACATGTCAAGTTCGAGCGAACTTGACCTACACAGGTCAAGTTCGAGCGAACTTGTTCCCTTTTACACTGAAAACTCCGTATTTCGGTCGTGTGTTTGATTCTAACCTATACAATATTCAACACACGCTCAATCTAGCCTATTCGACAAGTGACGAACACAAAGTGCATCAACAGACCGATTGCTTGTAGTAAAAGTTTTCCATTAATTCCGCTGCATATCTTTATAATTCAATCCATTTTCCATCTTTAGAAACAAAAATTACAAGTGATTCAAACTTAGACCCTGACAATTGGTATCAGGCTTGGTCAATCGATTTTCATTTAACACTCAAATTGGTTTAAACAGATCAGCTCTTTGTGCTAATTCGTTTGATAGTTTTATTTGGATACAAAGTTTTATTACTACAAAAGTTTTTAAAACACAAATTTGTTGTAAACAAGAGAAATGGCACAAAACACACCGGAATCCAATATTGGATCCATGTTCAAACCTCCGATGTTGAAACGAAATGAATATTTTATTTGGCAACGTCGGATGGGTCATATTCTTGCCCAACAGAACACTGGATGCTGGAGATCCGTTGTATTTAGACCTCATGTTCCCATGGTTCCAAGTAAAGAGGATCCCCACACGTAGGTCCCTAAGAAACTCAAAAATTACTCTGAACAGGATTTCCTCAAAATTGAATTGGATGCTAAGGCCTTTTGCATTGTTGATTCGGCTTTGCCCAATGAGATTTATGCGGGATTACTTAATTGTAATAGTGCTAAAGATTGTGGGATCCTCTTAAAGAGCAATTCAGTGGTACTGAAGAGGTGATAGAGAATAACAGAGAGATCTTAAATCAACAGTATGAAACATTTGGCCACGTTAAGGGTGAGTCATTAACCCAACAGTTCGAACGATATAGCTGTCTCATCAGTGAGCTCAAATTGGTAAATGTGGAATTTCCAAATTCGACTGTCAATAGTCGTTTCTTGAGATCTTTACCTGAGAAATGGTAGACTGTAGCTTATGTCACTAGAACAGTTGTTGGTTACAAGGAAATGACCTTGACACAACTTCATGCACGACCCTCACATATGAGAGAAAGTTGAACCAGAAAAAGAAGTTGCAAGAGTTAGGGAAAATGACTGATGATTATACTTTGGGAAACACTGCTCTATATAGTCATGAGGAGGGGTCTACCAGTGGAAAGGATCAGAGTTATGATCATTATATTCACATAACATCTGGAAACAATTTCAACTCTGATCCCTGTACACCCAATTTTGCCTTTGCTACAAATTGTGAAAGCCAGACCTCTGACAATCTGTCTTTTGAATTGAATGATTTACAACATCTGGAACCCACTGACTTGAAGAGATGGACATTTTGCATCAGTTGGCACTTTTAAGTGTTAGAGCAAGTAAATTTTACAAAAGAACTGGTAGAAGATTTCCAGGATTGCATGGGGGGTTGAAAGTTGGATTGGATAAGTCTAAGATAAAATGCTACAAATGTAACAAGATGGGTCACTTTGCCAGAGAATGTAGATCACAATTTGCAGGACCAATTGTAACACATCCTTGCAACAGACCTCAAAGCACTATCCAATATTCCCAATATACCCCTGCACCTCAAATGCAAAACACTGCACACCTGCACCACAGATTCGATATGTCCAAACACCACCTCAAGTACATGTGCAGTACATGCCACAAGGTACTCAACCTACTCAAACTACTGCTACACCAACATAGGTTAATCAACAAAGCTTTTTCACACAAGGTTTTGTTGATTGGAGTAGTTTGTCTGAGGATTTAACAGATGAAAACTTTGCTCTCATAGCCAAAAATGATTTTGAGAATGAAAATATATGTTTAATGGCTTTGGAGACAATTGTTGAAGGTAATGAATCTGTGGAGCAGGAGTTAAAGTCTGATGTGGTTGATTGTTGTGAAGCAGTGGTTATACCAGAAGTTACACCATTGGTTGAAGTGAATGTTGTTGATGTTGAAAAAGATAATCTATCTGACCCTTGGGATGAGAAGGTGTGTGAGGAAGAAGAGTGTGATTGTGCTCTTATGGCTGCTTCGAAGGTATCACCTCAGATCCTTAAAGATCTATGTTGTGACAAATGCATTATTGCTTTTGCAAACATAAAGCAGGTGAATGAAAACCCGAGAAACAAAATTTTAGAAGATGAACTTAATTTTGAAAAACTTATCAAAGAGTTGAAAACAAAAGTTAAGTAAAAAAGATTCTGAAATGAGTGGCCTAAGGCACGAATCAAGCATAACCAAAGACCAGCTCCAAACTATGGTAGAAAAATACCAAGTTTGCAAACAGGAGCTTGAATCTACCCAGATCACTTGTGAAAAATGGGTAGAGTCTTGTAAAGGTTATGAGCTTATGCTTGATGCTCAAATCAAGAGCAACATAAAGTTTGGAATAGGCTTTATAGACTATGACCAGACTTGTGAAAATACTGCAAAAATTGAATCTGAGCTGGTTGAAATAGTTCCAAAAAACTTGGCTAGTGAAGTAATTAAAATCACAGATAAAAATGGAAATAAAATCATTCTTGAAAAACTAGAGGTTTCAGCGAAGATAAAGAAATTGAAAAATATCAGTTTAAACCAACCTAGTCAGATGAATGTGATATTTTGGAAAACTTCAAGCCAATGGACTTTTCAATCATTGATGGTATAAAAGCACTTGGCGATCCCTATCAAAGACTTGCAAGTAGAGGTTACACCCACTGCTCTCAAAAAGTCTGATAGGAAAAGGAAAGAAAAGGTTAAATACTTGTTTTGTGAATTTTGTGAAAGGAGAAATCATGTGGCTGCAGATTGTTTTCTTCTAAAGCTTTTGACATAAACAAAACTTGTGTTATACCCAAATCTCCTATATGCACCATCTGCAACAAAACAAATCACATGACCCAAGATTGTGCCTATCTCAAAATCTATCATCAAAAGGTAAAAGAGATTAGAACAAAAGCTCTTGAAAGAGAAAATTCAAGCTTTTCTGAAAACAAATCTAAACAGAACTTTGAATCAATTGAAACATCTGTCACAAAAGCTTTAAATCAAACCTTTATTAACAGAGAAATTCAAGTGATAGATGCACCTCCATCAAACTAGTTTCCAAGAGGTAAAAGCCAGCTTAGTTATCAAAAGGTGCTTATGGTTTATGAGACTTACAAAAAGTTTTCTAAGCCAAAGGTAAATAGGCATTCTCATGGTTACCAACAGTTGATAGGAAGTGGCTCACAGTAGTGGTTACAAAAACCTGATCTAACCACTGCTCATTCATCTGAACTTGAGTCTGGATCATCTGATACCACATCCAAAGCCATTCTGGCTTTGGAAACTCACCTGAACTAACTATTTCAAAACATGTGCAGGGAGCTTCTACTTGCCTTGACAGTCTTTGGTATGTAGATAGTGGGGGCTCTAGGCACATGAAAGGATGTAAAGCCCTGCTCAGAGATTTTAAAGCTCATGGAGGGGGTGATATATCCTTTGGAAATAATTCAAAAGGAAGGTGTTAGGGTCAAGATGTGTCTCAGCTGGAAAACTCAAGTTTGAGAATGTGAATCTCATTGATAATCTAAAATTCAACCTTCTGAGTGTCTCACAAATGAGTGATAAGGGTTATGGATCCTTCTTCACAAAGGAAACTTGTTAGATAGTAGGTCCAGAGGTTGTTAAAAAGATTAATCAAATAATTGCAGAGAGCAAAGCACAACTTACTGCTAATAGGGTAGGAAATGTGTATGTGGTAGACATGGTAAAAGATAATCCTATGTCAAATGCATGTTTGTTCTCAGTTGCTTCAAGCAAAGAAACAGAATTATTGAATAAAAGACTAGGTCACACAAATCTAAAAACCATTTCCACTCTCCCAAAACAAAGTCTTGTCAGAGGTTTGCCTCACAAACAATTTACTTGTGAAGAATATTGTGTTTCGTGTTTAAAAGGTAAACAACATAAAAGTTCTTACAAGTCAATTGAAGAGTCCAAAACAAGTCCGTGCTTACAGTTACTTCATATGGACTTGTTTGGACCTGTGAAGATCATCAGCTTAAAACATAAAAGGTATGCTTGGTGATAGTTGATGATTTTTCCAGGTTCACATGGACTTTCTTTTTACACTCTAAAGATGAAACAGCAAATATTTTGCAAAACTTTATTAAACAAGTTGAAAAGCAATTTGATCTTCCAGTAAAAATCTTTAGGAGTGATAATGGGACAGAGTTTAAGAACAAAGAGTTGGATGCCTTCTGTGAGTCAAAAGGGATTGTTAGGCAATATAGCATCCCTAGAACTCCAGAACAAAATGGGGTTGTTGAAAGGAAAAATATAACTTTGATTGAATCAGCAAGAACTATGGTAGCAGATTCTGGTTTACCCCTATCTTTCTGGGCAGAGACTGTCAACACTTCTTGTTATGTTCAAAACAGAGTTTTGATAAACCCTAGGCATCAAAAGACTGCTTATGAATCGCTTTATAAATCAAACCTCTGCTCTTTTATTTTAAAGTCTTTGGCTGCCCATGCTTCATCTTAAATTTAAAGGATTTAATATCCAAGTTTGCAGCCAAAGTTGATTGTGGTTATTTTCTGGGATACTCAACCACTGCCAAAGCCTACAGAGTTTTTAACTCTAGGACCAAGTGTATTGAAGAAACTTTGAATGTGAAGTTATATGAACTCTCATCTTTGAAAAATCCCAGCAAATCCTGCTGAACTGTTTGACCTATCCAAATTTTCATTTGAAGATGTGTCTGTCAAGACTAACCATGCAGGTACTCCACAGTCATCAGATCAAGAGCAAGGATATGGTTGCATTCTTCCAAATTTCAAAATCAATCCTTTAGGCAGAGGAGCAGATGTTAGTAGCAATGGTGAAAGCTCTGTTAGGTAAGCAGTGGTTAATACTCAAAGCTCTGCTAGCTCTCAAAACCAAACATCTGTTGATAAAAGTCCACAACAGATGGACATGGTCAACCCACTTTCACATCCATTCCACCAATTCCTCCACCACCATTCCAATCAGAGGCGGGACCATCAAATTCACCAACAGAGGATAGCTCAGATGATACACATTTGCAAGCTTCACCTTAGAATGCCATTGTCCCATATCAAGGTGAATTGATTTTCCTCAAAAGCCATCCTTTGGATCAAGTTATTGGCAACATCAATGAGTGAGTGCTCACCAGAAGCCAATCCCAAAACATTTGTATTTTTGCTGGTTTTCTATCACTCACACAACCTGTCATGTACCAAGAGGCACTAAAAGACAATAGTTGGGTAGAAGCCATGCAAGAGGAGCTCCTACAGTTCAAAAGACAACAAGTATGGGAACTTGTACTATACCAAAAGATGTATGTCCTATTGGCATAAAGTGGGTCTTCAAGAACAAAACAGATGAAAGGGGCATTGTTGTCAAGAATAAAGCAAGGCTCGTGGTTCAAGGCTATAGACAGGAAGAAGGCACAGACTATGATGAAACATTTACTCCAGTTGCAAGATTGGAGGCCATCAGACTGTTCTTAGCTTTTGCTACTAACCACAACATCAAGGCGTATCAAATGGACACCAAAAGTGCATTCCTGTATGGAAAGATCAAGGAAGAAGTGTATGTGTGTCAATCTCCTGGTTTTTAAGATGCATTTCATCCTGATCATGTTTACAGGTTAAACAAAGCACTATATGGTCTAAAACAAGCACCCAGAGCCTGGTATGAAACTCTATCCACTTTTCTCTTATCCATTAGTTTCACTAGAGGTAGGATTGATAAAACCCTATTTTTAAAATGAGAAAGGAAATGATTTGATGTTGTCAAAATTTATGTGGATGACATCATTTTTGAATCCACATGCATTGCCATGTGTGAAGAGTTCAGAAAACTCATGGCAGCAGAGTTTGAGATTAGTGCAATGGGTGAGTTGCAATGTTTTCTTGGTTTACAAGTCAAACAAATGCAACATGGTACTTTCATCCATCAAAATAAGTATGTGAAAGAACTACTTAAGAAATTTGATATGGATGATTGTAAACCTTGCAGCACACCCATGGCAACATCCAAGCTAGGCACATTTGATGGCAAGATGACCCTGTTGATCAAACACTGTATGAAGCATGATTGGGTCTTTATTGTACCTAACTGCATCAAGGCCAGACATCATGTTTGCAACATGTGTGTGTGCCAGATCACAGTCATTGCCAAAAAAAATCAGATCTTATTGCTGTAAAAAGGATATTCAGATACATAAAAGGTGCTCCACACTTGGTATCTGGTATCCAGCTAATGGTAACATTAAGCTTGAAGGATATTCTGATAGTGACTTTGCTGGATGTAAAACAACAAGGAAGTCCACATCTGGAGGAGCCCAATTCCTAGGTGATTGCTTAGTGTCTTGACAAAGTAAAAAAGCAAGTTGCATTTTCCACATCCACTGCTGAGGTAGAATATATAGCTGTGCAAGTTGTACTGCTCAACTCATGTGGCTTCAAAATCAATTACTGGATCTTGGTATTACTACTTTAAAGACTCCACTCAAAATTGATAGTCAAGCAGCAGAAAATATCATCAAAAATCTGTCTCTCAATCCACCACCAAGCACATTGATATCAGACATCACTTTGTGAGGGATTGCTATGAAAAAGGTTTGATTTCTTTACAACATGTCCATACCAAAGATCAACTGGCAGATGTGTTGACAAAAGCACTTGATGCTCACACTTTTGACAGTTTGATATCTAGGCTTGGAATGCTAAACATGGATTAAAAACAATTTTTTTGTGATCCATGTGTAAATAGCAATAAAATGTTTTTAGAAAATCAAAATCCATCTTTAAAAATAGTTTAAAATTGAATTTCTTAATAAATCCTCAAAGTCTGTTCAAAGCACTGATAGCACAAAAAACTGTTCGTTTAGAAAATCTATCCATGTCAAAAAGTGTATCCTCTGATAGTTGCAAATACTGTTCTTATCCACTGATCAAAAAATTTCAAGCAGTGTTTAGCCAAACAACTGTCTTCCATTTTCAATCAGAGGTTACATGTGGTTAGATGTTATTCGACAGTCATTGCATCAGTTGCCACATCCTTATCACTTTTTTCAAAAACCCTATAAAAACCCTGTTCTATCCAGAACAGAGGATTCACCAAACTATGTCGATTTCAAAAATCTCAAAACAATTTGCATTCAAATCATGGCTCCTAAAACAAAATGAAAGCGAAATTAAAGCAAGATTTACCACCATACGTCTTGATGATCAAAACCCCACACAATTAATGGGGATCTTAGAAGAAACCGAGGCCAATACACGATACCACACAATGATTTGGATTCTAAGAGAGTCAAAATTTAAGCATATGCTCGAAGTCAAAGCCCAAATTTACATTGATTCTCTTTCGGGATTTTTGGAAAAATGCTAAGGTCAAAACATCCACTGATGGGTTCCTTACTCCATAATCTCAAAGGTTGGGGGTACTTCTATGCAAATTAGCCCACAATCGATCTCTCAAGTTTTTAAATTAAATGATATGGCACATCCTGTGTCATTTTCTTTAAGAGAGATGCAAGCAGAGTTTGTGGAAAGGGTTACACTGGCCAATTGAAAGGTATAACAATCTTTAAACCTCATTTTCCAGCAGAGATGAAATTCTTTTTCCATACTCTTTTAACATGTCTCTCTGCAAAATCTACTGCTTTCAATGAGATTCCATTGAACATGCAATATCTGGGATATGCAATTGACTGATTCTGACTTTAACTATTCCCAGGTATTGTTCAATGATCTTGTAAATAATTTTAAAAATATCTCAAAAAGAAAAGCTTTCTTGATACATCCTCGATTCTTGAGTGTTTACTTGCAAGACTAGATCAGATCTGAAGCAAGTAAACAAGGCGTAGTGACCACACCTGGCTTCCTAACTCATGAAACTTTTACCAGAATAACAAATCAAGAAAAGGTTTCCAAAACAGAACTAGAGGAGGCTGAGCCAATTTTCAAGAACAAATTTTTCAATCTCTTCCTCCTGCTACTGAGCCCACTGCTCTAGGTGATCAGAGCATTGCAACCACTGCTCTGAAACCCACACCTAAAATCACCAAAAAGAAACCAACAAAAACATCCTGCCAAACCCAAAAAGGGTCCTCTGGAAGATGAGATCCCAGAGGTAAACTCTGTGACAACACCAAAGTCACAAGCCACTGCTGCTACTTCTTCATAGCAAATGGTTGATAGATCTCCACCTGGCTATGAAACTCCTCCTGCATCCTCACAAAAGGATCAGGTTGTAAACACAGGGACACCGCATTATGAAGCTCTAGGACCACTTGGTTCTATCTTCCACAGCCCATCTCCCAGGGCAATGTCTCTTTCTGGACCTATCCCTTCTCCAATAAAATCACTACCACAAACCTTTTTACCCTTGCTGAATGCAATAGAACTAGAGCAGACATTATCCAGCACTTCTCACCAACCTATCCTGAGAATATACTTCAACATGATGCTGGTTCTGATTCTCTATTCTTTGCTAGCCCATCGGCAGATGAAGAGGCTACATCCCTTGGGCTAGATGTAACCCTTGATGATAGTTCAACTAGAGCAGCCACTACAATTGCAAAACTACCTAGTTTTCCTTTGGACAGTGGTTACTTTACTAAGTCTCTGTTGAAGGCAACCACTGCCGAGGCTACCAAGGTAACCTCTGATGTTGTGGAAGTCCCTAGTACCAAGAACAAGGGGCATCTAAGGTTGAACTAGTGTCAAAACACATGCTCATGATATCTTAGATATAACTACCACCTCAGGTAGGAGTTCAGATGATCCTATTAAATTAGGTGATGATCTAAATGATCTAAAATACAAAGATTTGACGGAGAGAATATCAAAGATTGAAACTTCTGTTGATGAGATCAAAAATCTCTTGAAGCAGTTGTTAGCTACTAAGAGCCAACCCTCTGTCTTAACCACTGCTGATCTAAAAGAAGCCAACACAAAAAACACTTCTCTGATCTAGAACACAAACATCAAATGCAAGAAGTAAGAAACATGGTTGAAGCTAGATTCATGGATACAAGGGCAGGCATTAAAGCTATAAAAGCTCATCTTCTCGAAACTACTGGTACTCCTCCGCCTACAGTAATTTTTGTAAACACTGAAGATGATGCCAAAAAGGGGGAGAAACCTTTGGGATAGAAGAAGCTTATAGATGATCAAATGGCAAAGCCAACAGTGGATATTCCTATGCCAGATGGTTCAAAGAAAAAGGATCTAATAGATGATATCTTGGCTGGAGAAAAAGAGAAGCAGAAGAGAAAAGTGTTTTTTGATGGCAAGGTATTGGTTGAGCAAAAGATTAAGCAGCAAAAAGAAAAGGAAGAGGTTGTACCTCAGCAAAGAGGAGACCTGCTAGAAAAGTAAGGCAACCAACTCCCACATTTTCCAAAACTGGCCTGCTGTAAATCCAACCATTAAAACCTCTGCTCTCCAAAAATCAAGCACACCTACTTCAACTTCCATACCCATTTCCACCAAAGTAGATGTTACAGCAACTGTTGTGTCAACATCTGTTGACACAGCAGAGGATGCAGCAGATGCAATCTCATCCACTGCCATGGTCATTTTTAATACATCCACCCAACCTCTACCAACACCAACTAGAATTCCAACTCATCCTCATCACCTGAAATCAAATTTGAGAGAAGAAGGACTACAAGGATGGTGAATGAAAAAGAGATCTTTCCTATTCCTACTCCTTTATCATCACAACCACTGACCTCCACATCAATGCTTCCACCATCTTCAAATCCAACCACTGATCCCCTTATAGTTATACTTCAGCAAAGAAATATCCTCTTGATTTACCAGCAGTCAGGGAAGAAATTCTAAGCTTCTATTCTGAGGAAGACCCTGACAAAAGAACCATATTATCTCTTGATAGCTACCCAAGACCTGCAAATATATATGTTTATCTAGAACTCAAATTGAAAAAAGCAGAGGATGTAGCAAAAAGAGACTCAGCTGGTAAAAGTGATAGAGGGATACAAACCATCATGTCTTTTCAGCTAAGCAAAGCCAGGACATTGCAAGATTTTGTAAAAGATCTGAGTAATAAGTTGTCAGAAAGGGAAGATCAATACCTTAAAAATGAACTCATTAAACATATCATGAAGAACAAGCAATATAAGGCAACAAATGCACAGGTCAAGGATTGGAGTATAGATGAGCTGAGAAAAGAAATTGAAAGAATGCAAGAAATGTTAAAAGATCCCCACAAGAAGCCAACTCCTCATAACTGGGAAAAACATAAGAAAAACATGCTAGATAGAGATTTGAAGATTAAAAGGATGAAAGAAGAATTGATATAGAATCACTATGGTTCAAGGAACCAAGTGACAAGGTGGGGAGAACTCAGGGTGATTGATACTTTCAAGATGTTAGAAGAGAAGAGGAAGAAAGATCCAAACATGCCTCCTAAACCAGTTTACCCTCCATCAGATGATGTTCATAAAGCTCAACACTCTAAAAAGTCTATCTCATCATCTGCCCCTCCATCCTTGCTTTCAATCAATTAAAAAGGCAAGAAAAGATAGATGAAGAAGACAAGAGAGTGTATGAACACATCAAAGAGTGATTAAAAACATGATTGACTATCACACAGATGAAGCTAGTGACAAGCTCAGAGCAGATTTGACAAAGATACTTCAACAAAAAGCTCTTCAAACCTCAACCAATAAAAGTCATCCTAGAAAGCCAGAAGACCCAAAAATTCTAAAGTGGAAAGTCAACAAAGACTCCCATGAATTGGCTCTGATCAAATCTAATGGTGATGCTGTCAAGATTAGCATGGAGGCTGCATTTGAGCTAAATGCAGAAGACATTCAAGATCTTTTGAATCTGACACACGAAAAGGATGATGATGATGAAATTTCTCTGAATTTTGAATTACAGTTTAAAGGCCAACAGAGAATTTTGTTGAGGAATAAAGACCAAGAATAAATAAGTGTTTTGGCATTATCTGTTCCAGGGGGAGATTATTGGGATTGAACCCTAACAAAGGAACAATGATATCAAAGCCAAATACACTATCCGAGCTTTGGTCCAACCATCAGAGGTTACAACCTCTAAATCTACCTTTACACCTCTTTCCACAAACAACTGTTCCTATTACCTGATCGAACAGAACAAGGTCTGATAGAAGAAACAAGATCAGAGGAAGAGTCAGTGCTTAGACTAGATAGTTATTCAATGTAACAGTGCATGCATTGATGCTAGTTAAGCAGTGTTTTAGTTAGTTATGACTTTGCTTAGCTGTCACTATCAACCAGATGTCATAATAGATGCTCATGTTAGATGTTATATAAATAGCATAAGACGTAACAGTGTAACTTTTCTTCCTGAAAAAGATCAATTCGCACTTTATCTTCTTCATTTCTTACTATCAAACGATTGTAATTGGCTAAGGGGGAGTTTGTGAATCACATGCGAGTTTACCAACTTGAAAGCATGATGATGATGAAAACAAACGACCGATTGCTTGTAGTAAGAGTTTTCCATTAATTCCGCTGCATATCTTTATAATTCAATCCATTTTCCATCTTTAGAAACAAAAACTACAAGTGATTCAAACTTAGATCCTGACAGTTACTTGTAACCCAAGGAATGCAGCGTCTTCAGTTGTTGATGGGTTAGCAAAGATTGAAGAAACAGACCCAGTCACTTTCAGAAGTAAATTCTCAGTGATAGGTTGTTGAGAAGAACTGGTTAATGTCTGTTCCAAATCAATTGCATTCAACAAAGGTAATATGATGGGTGGTAGGTTCTTTTTTGGAGAAGGTGGTGGAGAAGGAAGAGACATTGCCCTAGGAGAGGGGCTGTGGAAGATAGAACCAAGTGGATCTAGAGCTTTATAATTTGGTGTCCCTGTGCTTACAACCTTATCATGTTATGAGGATGAAGGAGGAGTTTGGTATTCAGGTTGTGATCTTTCTAACATCTGTTGTGAAGAAGTAGCAGCAGTGTTTTTAGGTGACTTTTGTGTTGTCACTGGATTATCTTCTGGGATCTCTTCTTCCAGAAGTCCTTTTTTATTTTTTTGTTTGGTGGGGATTTTGGATTTTGTCTTGGTTTTCTTTTTGGTAAATTTTGGTGTGGGTTTCAAGACACTAGTTGTAGTGCCCTGATCACCAAGAGCAGTGGGCTCAGTAGCAGGAGGTTGAGATTGAACATTTTGTTCATTTAAATAGGCCCAGTCTCCTCTACTTGTGTTTTCTTATCTTGATTGGTGATTCTGGTAAATGTTTCATGTGTAAGACGGCCATGTGGTGTCACAGCCCCTTGTTTAACAGGATCACCAATCTTCTTTTGAAGATAGACACTTAAAAACCTTGGATGCATCAGAAAAGGTGCCTTATCTTTTTGAATGTTTTCAAAATTTGTCACCAAGTCATTCAACAATACTTGGGAAAAGTTAAAATCAAATTTTGTCAAAATAGCATACCCCAAGTATTGCATGTTTCTCATTAAAAGCCGTTGACTTGGCAGGCATGCAAGTTAACAAATTATGAAAGAAAAACTTCATTTCAGCAGGAAATTGAGGTTTATAAATAGTTTTACCTTTCAGTTGACCAACATAACCTCTCTCAAGAAACTCGTGTTGTAGATCAGGGATTGGGAAGGTAGTGGCATGAGTTAGGTCATTTAGCCCAAAAACCTCTGAGATTGAAGCAGGTGTAACTTCCAACAATGTCTTTCCCACAACGGTCACAATAAGATAGGCCACTTTTTTAGAGTAATGCACCTTTCCGTTTGCCCAGAACTCTCGTAAAGATGTACGATAAATGGGGGCAGTGATTTACATGAGTTCTTTGTATTTTGACTCTTTCAACGCTTTGATCATTGGATGATATCGCGTACTTGAGGTTGTTTCTTCAAAAATTGCAACATAGTTGTGTGGGGTTTTGAAGTTTAGGATCACCATGATTAACAAAGATAAGAACAGTTGTGAAAGTAAAGAAGATTTGAGAGAAACCGCTTTTAGAATTTTGAATTCGATACGGTAGAGGTAAAAACTCTGTTTGGGATAAAACAGGGTTTTATAAAGTGAAAAAGTGATGATGATGTGGCAAAGATATGATGGCTATTATCTGTCCACGTGTATCCTCTGATAGCGTATGTAAGACAATTGTTATGGTAAACACTGTTGTGTGTCAACAGTGGATGGAAAGCAGTGTTTTGAGTTTACACTATCAGTGGATAAGGTCAACGCAGTGGTTTGACCAAGCAGAGGATACACTTTGTTCAGTTGATAGATTTTTCAAGCCTATCAGTTTTTTGAAAGAACAATGGTTTGAACAGACTTTAGAGATTTATTGAAAACTTCCATTTTGACTATTTTTAAGGATGAATTTTTGATTTTCTGAAAACATTTTATTGCTATTTACACATGGAACACAAAAATGTTTGTTTTCAATCCATGTTTAGCACTCCAATTCTAGCGATCCGACTTTCAAAATAGATGTATCTAATGCTTTGGTTAGAACATCTGTTAGTTGATCTTTAGTATGGACATGTTGTAAAGAAATCAAACCTTTTTCATAGCAATCTCTCACAAAGTGATGTCTGATGTCAATATGCTTTGTTGTGGAGTGTGAGACAGGATATTTAATGATGTTTTCAGCTGCTTGACTATCTATCTTGGGAGGAGTCTTTAAAGCAGTTACACCAAAATCCAGCAATTGATTTTGATGCCACAAAAGTTGAGCAGTGCAAGTTGCAGCAGCAATGTACCCTGCCTTAGCAATGGATGTGGAAGCTGCAACTTACTTTTTTCTTTGCCAGGACTCTAGGCAATCACTTAGAAACGGAACCTCTCCTGGTGTGGCAACCAGCAAAATCACTATCTGAGTAACCTGAAAGCTTCCATTAGCAGGATACCAGATACCAAGTGTGGGATCACCTTTTATGTATCTGAATATCCTCTTCGCAGCAATTAAGTTTGACTTTCTAGGTGCTGACTGGGATTTGGCATAAACACATGTTGCAAACATGATGTCTGGCCTAGAAGCAGTTAGGTATAACAAAGACCCAATCATACTTCTATAAAGAGTTTGATCAACCAAGTCATCTTTGTCCTCAACAGAGCAACTTGTAAGACCCTTATTATAATATCGATATTTTATGATAATTTCCCATAAACAAGAATATATATGCGATTACATGTTTGTACTATGTTCCGAGTTTCTTTAAAACTTCATAAAAATTTAAAACATATCAATATATTATCGTTGTTTAGTTTTAGAAAGACTAAACGAATTGCGGTAGCTTGATGTTTAACCGTGTTCGGTTCTTCGTTGAGCCCATTAGAATAAAATGTTGAATCTGCACTGCCTATTTGTCATTTACACAAAGCTCCTTCCCTGATCTAGTTGAGGTTGCCATGGGTGTGCTACAAGGTTTACAGTCATTCATATCAAATTTGTTAAGTAGTTCTTTGACATACTTATTTTGATGAATGAAAGTGCCATTGTGCTTTTGTTTAACTTGAAGACCAAGAAAACATTGTAGCTCACCCATTGCACTCATTTCAAACTAAGCTGCCATGAGTTGTCTAAACTCTTCACACATGGCAGTGCATGTGGATCCAAATATGATGTCATCCACATAAATTTGGACAAGCATCAAATCTTTTCCTCTCCATTTCAAAAATAAGGTTTTGTCAATTCTACCTCTTGAAAATCCAATGGATAAGAGAAAAGTGGAAAGAGTTTCATACCAGGCTCTGGGTCCTTGTTTGAGACCATACACTGCTTTGTTTAACTTGTACACATGATCAGGATAGAATGCATCTTCAAATCCAGGAGGTTGACATATATACACTTCTTCCTTGATCTTTCCATACAAGAACGTACTTTTGATGTCCATTTTATACACTTTGATATTGTGGTTGGCAGCAAAAGCTAAGAACAGTCTTATAGCTTCTAACCTTGGTACAGGAGCAAAGGATTCATCATAGTCAATGCCCTCTTCCTGTATGTAACCTGAACCACGAGCCTTGCCTTGTTCTTGACAACATTACCCCTTTCATCAGTTTTGTTCTTGAAGACCCACTTTGTGCCAATAGGTCATACATCCTTAGGCAAGTAGTATAATGTTGATGCACTTGGTGTTCATCACTTGTCGAATAGGCTAGATTGAGCGTGTGTAAATACTGTATAGGTTAGAATTGAACACACGACAAAAATACAGAGCGTATAGTGAAAAAGGGAACAAGTTCGCTCGAACTTGACATGTGATGGTCAAGTTCGCCCGAACTTGTCCTGTGAAGGACAATTTCACCCGAATTGTCCATGCACACTCCGGACGAACTTGTTACCCTATATATAGGTGTGTTGTTCATTTGTCATTTAAGTTTTTGCCATCCCTACGGGGAGATGCTGCCGGATTCTCTCCAGGAACTATGGCAACTGGACTTAAAGATGTATACACTTTCGGTATGAATGAAGACTTCCGATGCATTCTACTTCTACTCCATTCTTAATAACATTCACGTTTATACACTTTGATATTGTGGTTGGCAGCAAAAGCTAAGAACAGTCTTATAGCTTCTAACCTTGGTACAGGAGCAAAGGATTCATCATAGTCAATGCCCTCTTCCTGTATGTAACCTGAACCACGAGCCTTGCCTTGTTCTTGACAACATTACCCCTTTCATCAGTTTTGTTCTTGAAGACCCACTTTGTGCCAATAGGTCATACATCCTTAGGCAGTAGTATAATGTTGATGCACTTGGTGTTCATCACTTGTCGAATAGGCTAGATTGAGTGTGTGTAAATACTGTATAGGTTAGAATTGAACACACGACAAAAATACAGAGCGTATAGTGAAAAAGGGAACAAGTTCGCTCGAACTTGACATGTGATGGTCAAGTTCGCCCGAACTTGTCCTGTGAAGGACAATTTCACCCGAATTGTCCATGCACACTCCGGACGAACTTGTTACCCTATATATAGGTGTGTTGTTCATTTGTCATTTAAGTTTTTGCCATCCCTACGGGGAGATGCTGCCGGATTCTCTCCAGGAACTATGGCAACTGGACTTAAAGATGTATACACTTTTGGTATGAATGAAGACTTCCGATGCATTCTACTTCTACTCCATTCTTAATAACATTCACGTTTATGCACTAATTTCCATCTAGAACCGCCTGATCACGGACCTTCAATTGGTATCAGAGCTACGGTTATCACCTACGCTCATGAATTTTGATATTTATGGACCGTAGGAGGGGTTTTAGACGTAAATCATCAAATAAACATACAATCCACGGATAAAAAACGGAAAGGATTGTTAGAAAACCATTTTTGACCAGATCTATGGTGGAATCATCTCAAAATTCAAAGAAATAAGGATTCTGGATCGAAAAAAGTGAAAAATGGCTGGATTCTGAGGATCAAGTTCGCCCAAACTTGTTTCATTTTAATCAAGTTCGCCTGAACTTGTATCATTTTCATCAAGTTCACTCGAACTTGTAACACATTGATCAAGTTCGCCCGAACTTGTATCATATTAACCAAGTTCGCCCGAACTTGGTGTTGGCCAACCAAGTTCGCCTGAACTTGGAACTTGGTGACATTGTGAAAAAATTTTGTTGATCGTTTTGACGAGACGAGTATCCAGAAAAAATTTGGTGATAGAATTTTTTCGAGATTTTAACGTCTGATTCAGCATGTTCGGAGACACGTCTAGAGCTTTAGAGTATAGATTTGGTGATACGGTCACAAAATTTTGAAGATAACGGGAGAGTCATTGATACCAGTGCCGAATGTTGATCATTTGGGTCTCGTGACTAGTAATGGGCCTAAACGTTAAATGCGCATTTGTTAAAAACTGAAAGTTCCGGATTTGAGGGGGAATTTCAGTGAAAATTTCAGTATGGTCAAAATTTGCAAAAATGAGGGGGAATAAAAATTTACAATATATGAAGATTCTGGCATTTTTGAAATTCGTGACTCCTACAAAACATTCGGGTGGTTAGCGATTGCAGATTATCAGGAAATGCAGAGGATCGAGATTCATCGGGTGATCACAGGAAGTTCATATTTTCAGATACTACACAGAGTGATGCTTAAGGGTTAGAGTCCTGATCTCCGTGAAGGAACAATTAGCTGGATTAGCAGTCACTAGTACAAGTGAGGAACTGAGGACGTTCAAAACGTTCGGTGATGATTTTAGGAATTAATGACTAGCTCCGCAGATGGATGGTTTCAAAATTACCAAGGAGATCTGAAGTTATTCAAGATATAACTGATGATAGCCTTTGGTGGCCATTATTTTTAGTCTTCAAGCAGAAGAAACATTCTTCTCTTTGGACTAACCGCCGTTGGATGATGATATTTGGTGATTAAGTGGCGCTGGTCTACCAGAGATAGCTATATATCTGGCATTGTGACCGAAGAGGAAGAATGTAATTTTTGGTCACGGACGTATGTTTTTCAGATTCGATGCATTACCAGATTATCTATTTCTGATGAAGATTTGTTGATTGAGCAGATTACCGATTTGCTAATCAAATCTTTCTGAAGGGTGCTTAACAGCGATTATGGAAATCGGGATTTCAGATTTTCGAGGGTATTCGTTGATTTGAAGTTTTCCAGTGCGGTGATTCGAAGTTTCTATCAATTTCCGGTTCAGTTTTTGATATTTTAGGAGTGTGCGGAATAAACACTCGATGCTCAACGCTTATTCAAAAACTGAACTTGGATGCGGTTATCGTTGAAATGGAGAAGCTGCTGCATTGATTAGCTTCAAGTTGGTGGTTATTCGAGAAAATTTGTCGGTCAAGCAAATCAGAGGAGGTCGGAAACCGTGCAACCAAAGATCTGAACTGAAGATTTCATGGAATTGAAAGTTGATAACGCAAACCCGGATCATCAATTAAGGGGAATTTGTTGACGCGCCTCGACGATATCGACCGACACCTTGATTGAAGTTGGAGAATATTCAAACACGGCTCAAAGTTTTGAAGATCAAGATCAAGCTTCGACAGTAACGAACAAGGGGGGAAACTGTTGATGCACTTGGTGTTCGTCACTTGTCGAATAGGCTAGATTGATCGTGTGTTGAATATTGTATAGGTTAGAATCAAACACACGACCAAAATACGGGGCGTATAGTGAAAAGGAACAAGTTCGCCCGAACTTGACTGTGATGGTCAAGTTCGCCCGAACTTGACATGTGAGGTCAAGTTCGCCAAATTGTCCATGCCACTCAGGGCGAACTTGTTACCCTATATATAGGTGTGTTGTTCATTTGTTATTTAAGTTTTTGCCATCCCTACAGGGGGATGCTGCCGGATTCTCTCCAGGAACTTCGGCAACTGGACTTAAAGATGTATACTCTTTCGGTATGAATGAAGACTTCTACTGCATTCTACTTCTACTCCATTCTTAATAACATTCTACCAAAGCTGTTATATACGTTTATGCACTAACTTCCGTCTAGAACCGCCTGATCACGGACCTTCATACAAGTTCCTAAACTTGTTGTCTTTTGAACTGCAGGAGCTCCTTGCATAGCTTCTACCCAACTATTGTCTCTCAGTGCCTATTGGTACTTGACAGGTTGTGTGACAGATAGAAAGCCAGCAAAGAGGAAAATGTTTTGGGATTGGGTTCTTGTGAGCACTCCCTCATTTATGTTGCCAATAACTTGACCCAATGGATGGCTTTTGAGGAAGATCAGTTCACATTGATATGAAATGATTGCGTTTTGAGGAGAAGGTTGCAAATGTGTATCATCTGACCTAACCTCTGCTAGTGAATTTGAAGGTCCAACCTCTGATTGGAATGGTGGTGGAGGTATGGGAGGTATGGATGTGTGATTGTGTTGATTTTTGTCCATATTTTGTGGACTTTTATCAACAGTGATTTGGTTTTGAGAACTAGCAGAGGTTTGTGAATAAAACAACTGTTGAACCAGCAGAGCTTTCACCATTGTTACTAACATATGCTCCTTCGGTAGCATGACTGACTTTGAAATTTGGAAGGACACAGTCATACCCTTGATCTTTAACTGTTGATTGTGATGTACCTGCATGGTTAGTCTTGACAGACACATCTTCAAATGCAAAATTTTCTAAAACAAACAACTCAGCAAGGTTTTCTAGGATTTTCAATGAAGAGAGTTCATTGAACTTCACATTCAAAGTTTCTTCAACACACTTTGCCCTAGAGTTAAAAAGCTCTATAGGCTTTGGCAGTGGTTGAGTATCCCAGAAAATAACCACAATCAACTTTGGCTGCAAACTTTGATATTGAATTTTTTAAGTTTAAAAGGAAGCATGGACAGCCAAAAACTTTGAAATATGAGATCAGAGATTTGATTTTATAAAGAATTTCATAGGCAGTCTTTTGATGCCTGGGTTAATCAAACTCTGTTTTGAACATAGCAAGCAGTGTCTACAGCCTCTGCCCAAAAAGACTAGGGTAAACCTGAGTCTGCAAGCATTGTTCTTGCTGATTCAATTAGGGTTCTATTTTTCCTTTCAACCACCCCATTTTGTTCTGGAGTCCTTGGGATGCTGTATTGCCTAACAATCCCTTTTGACTCACAGAAAGCATCCAACTCCCTGTTCCTAAACTCTGTCCCATTGTCACTTCTAAAAATTTTTACTGGTAGGTCAAATTGCTTTTCAACTTGTATGACAAAATTTTGCAAAACGCCAGCAGTTTCCATCTTTAGAATGCATGGAGAAAGTCCATGTAAACCTTGAAAAATCATCAACAACGACCAAACAATACCTTCTCTTTGTGAGACTCATGATTTTACAGGGCCAAACAAATCCATGTGCAGCAATCACAAGCACTGGGTTGTTTTGGACTCTTCAATTGATTTGTAAGAGCTTTTATGTTGTTTACCTTTTAAACAGGAAACAATGCTCTTCACATGAAAATTGTTTTTGAGGCAAACCTCTAACAAGACTTTATTTTGAGAGAGTGGAGATAGTTTTGAGATTTGTGTGCCCAAGTCTTCGATGCCATAACTTGTCTCTTTGTTTGATGCAACTGAGAACAGTCATGCATTAGACATTAGGTTATCTTTTAACATATCAACCACATACACATTGCCACTCCTATGAGCAACAAGTTGTGCTTTACTACAATTTGACATGTTTCTTTGTAAAGAAGGATCCATATCCTTTGTCGCTCATTTGTGAAACACTCAGAAGATTGAATTTTAGATTGTCAATGAGGTTTACATTTCAAATTTGAGTTTCCCAGCTTGAACACACCCAGACCCTAACACCTTCCCTTTTGAATTGTTACCAAAGGATATATCACCCCCTCCATGAGCCATGAAATCTTTGAGCAGGGCTTTACATCCTGATGTTCCTGGACCTCCACTATCTACATACATAGACTATCAAGGCAAGTAGAAGCTCCCGTCACACAAGTAAATAATTAGTTTAGGTGGGTTTCCAAAGCCAAAATGTCTTTGGATGGGGTTATAGACTGTCCAATCTCAAATTCAAGAATGGTAAGTGGTTGAGTGTGTCTTTGTAACCATTGTTGTGAACCATTTCCTGTAAGATGTTGGTAACCATAATGATGCCTATTGACTCTTGGCTTTGAGGGTTTTTTGTAACCCTCATAACTAAGAGGAACCTTTTGATAAACAGGTTGGCCATATCCTCTTGGAAACCTGTTGGTAGGTGGTGCATCTGTCACTTGTACCTCTCTGCGAACAGAGGTTTTGGTCAGTACTTTAGTAACAGATGTTTCAACTGGTTCAAAGGTCTGCTTAGATTTAATTCTAGCAGAACTTGAACTTTAACTTTCAAGAGCTTTTTGTTTTGATCTCTTTTACCTTTTCATCATAGGTTTTAAGATACACACACTCCTGAGTCTTGTGATTTGTCTTCTCACAGATGATACATTTTGAGGAATTTAGGATCACACAAGTTTTGTTAAGTCATAAGCTCTTAAAAGAAAACAATTTTCAGACACATGATTTCTTTTCTCACGGAAATTACAAAACAAGTTTTTGAACTTTTCCTTCTTCCTTTTGTCAAATTTCTTTTCAACTGATGTAGTAACATTTGCTGGAAGATCTTTAGTAGGAATGACTCTAGCTTTTGGTGCTTTGACACCATCAATGGTTGTGAAGTCCACTGGCTTGAAATTCTCTAAAATGTCACACTCATCTGATCATGTGGGTTTAAATTGATATTTCTCAACCTCCTCAAAAGTTGAGGAACCCTCATGTTTTTCCAAAATGATCTTGTTACCATTCTAATCTGTGACTTCTATTTCGTCACCAGCCAAATTTTTGGGATATTCAACCAACCCCAGATTAAATTTTAGCATCATTTTTAGAAATTTAATCATCATTTTTAAAACCAATACCAAATTTTATGTTGCTCTTGATCGGTTTATCTAACATAATATCATAACCTTTACAAGACTCAACCCATTTTCACATGTGATTTGTATGGTATTCAAACTCCTTTTTGCAAACTTGGTATTTATCTACCATAGGAGTTGGTCTTTGGTTATGCTTGCCTCATGCTTCAGGCTGCTGATTTCAGAATCTTTGTTCACCAACTTTGTTTTCAACTCTTTTGTGAGTTTTTCAAAATTTAGTTCATCTTCCAAAATTTTGTTTCTAAGGTTTTCATTTACCCTTTTTATGTTTGCAAAAGCTATGATGCATTTTTCAGAACATAGATCTTTGAGGATCTGAGGGGATACCTTAGAAGCAGCCATGAGAGCATAGTCACAATCATCTTCATACACAACTGAATCCCATGGATCAGATAGAGATATCTTTTCTTCATCAACAGTATCTTTTGAAACCAATGCTTCATCACAACTTTGAAATTCATCAGACTTAGACACTTGTTCCACAGATTCATTACCTTCAACAATTGTCTCTAAGGCCATTAAACAAATATTTTCATTTTCAAAATTATTTTTGGCCATAAGAGCAAAGTTTTCATCAGTTAAATCGTCTGGCAAGCTACTCCAATCAACAAAGCCTTGAGTGAAAAAGATTTGCTGGTTAACCTCTGTCGGAGTAGTAGTTTGAGTGACATGTGGTGCTTGTTGCACATGCACTTGAGGTGGTGGTGCTTGAACATATTGAATTTGTGTAACAGTGGCTTGAGCATAGTGCACCGGAACAGTGGTTGTTGGGTGTGCAAAGTGAGCAGTGTTTTATATTGGGAATACTAGGCAGTGCTTTGTGTGTGCTAAGGTCTAGGGCCAGGATGTGTTATAATTGGTCCAGAATTTTCAGATCTGCATTCTCTGGCAAAATGTCCTAACCTATTGCACATATAGCACTTGATTTTAGACTTGTCTAACCCAACCTTTAACCCCCCATGTAGCCCAGGGAATTTGCTACCTGTTCTCTTGTAAACTTTACTAGCTCTAACACTTAATAGATCCAGTTGGTGCAAAATGTCCATCTCTTCCAAATCAGATGGTTCAAAGTGTTGTAAATCATTTAACTCAAATGAGAGATTGTCATAGGTTTGGCTTTCCCCACTTGTAGTAAATGCATAGTTGGGTGAGTAAGAATCAGAGTTAAAGTTCCTCCAGAAGTTATATCAATAAAATGATCATAACCCTGATCCTTTTCACTTCCAGAACCCTCTTCTTGGCCCAATAAAGTTGTATTCCAAAGTGTAATCATTAGTTATTTTACCAGACTCTAGTAGCTTCTTTTTCTCATAAGTGAGGAGTATGCCATGAAGCTGTGTGAGTGTCATCTCTTTAAAACCGATAGATGTTCATGTAACGTAAGCTACAGTGTCCCATTTTTCTGGTAACGATTGAAGGAAATGACTATTGACAGTCAAATTTGAGAATACAACGTTCACCAGGTTGAGTTCACTGATTAGACAGCTAAAACGTTCGAACTGCTGTGTTAACGACTCACCTTTGACGTGACAAAAGGTTTCATACTGTTGATTCAGAATTTCTCTATTGTTTACAATGACCTCTTCAGTACCACCGAATTGCTCTTTTAGTGCATCCCACAACTCTTTTGCACTATTGCAGTGGAGCAGTCTAGCATAGATCTCATTGGGTAAGGCAGAAGCAACAATGATAAATGCCTTAGCATCCAATTCTATTTCTGGTAATCCTTGTGATATCCCGGGTTTTTCGGATAACTTAAACGTGAGACTTATCGAATAAAGTATATGCTAAACATTAAACGTGTATGAGTTAAATGAATACGTGATGTCGGTGTGTGATTGTGTTAGTTATAGAGTAAGTATGGTAGATATGTACACGAATTAAACCAAACCACGACACGAACCAGCTTTGATTCATTGTAACTCTAGGAACTAACCAAGTTAGCAAACCTAAAACTATTTGGCCGCGAGATCAAAACCTAAAACTAATTCGGCCAAGATCAAACCCAAATCCGTAGCAAACCTAAAACTAGTTGGCCGCGAGATCAAGCCCAAACCCAAACCAAAGCAATCCAAGTATCATCGGCCACAAATACCTACCCAAACCGTAACCACCATTCCCTTGTGCGCCTATATATACGATTCACATGCATGTATCCTTCACGATTCTACAAAAACCCTAAAAGGGCAAAACAGCCGTCAGCAGCCGAAGTCTTCATCTTCTTCAACCGTAAACAGCCCTTTTCTTGTTCCCTTGATCGATAGTTCAGTCTTGATACACTCCATCTCGATCACAAACAGCATAGCCTCATTCCTCGGTCGCGGATCAGCCTTGCTCTTTTCTTCCTCTCGGTCGCAGCAGCAGCAGCCGTCTTCATCTTCACCTTCATTCAAATCGCGAGATCAGTCTTTGTTCACCTCTAGTCGATCAAACAGCCCACTTTATCAACATCCTTTCGGTCGCGACTTTCCTGGAACAGCAGGATACCCCTTGTCCAAGTCCCGGCTTGTCTACTTAGTTATTCAAGGTTAGGGTTATCCTTGATTACGAGATCATGTTCGGTTAAATATATGCTTGAATGATTAATTGATTAGTTTGTGTCGGGTCTTATATGTTGAATAAATAATCGGCTGTTTTGATTGTGTTCTTGTGTATAATTGTTTGCGGATATCATAAGTGCAAGTATGTTTTGTTTGTAAAAGCTAGAAGTAAGAACTAGGACTTGCATGGATAGGTTATTAGTATTAGTCTATGATTAAAAATCGGTGCTTGATCGCCTAGATTAATCGCATGAATGGGTTACACGAATTAATGGTAACAATAATGCTGAAACAGGATGCTGAGTAATAGTTACAGCCAACTTCATCTGGCTGTAACTCGGTCGTTAGTTGTCGAAAAACGGATTTTCTGATGTCTAGAACGTAGAGATTTGAATAAGGAATCTAATGGCGCTGGATTCATAATTTTCTGAAGTCGTTTGATATTTTTAAAGGGCCAAACAAGTTCAGTAGCTAAAGCTGTGAAAATTCTGGAATTTTGTTGATTGTTTATCAGGTTGGATTTTAAAATCAGTAGGGAGTTGAGTCATGATTTTTGTACAGCAACTAGGTATGGAAATTTCCGGACAACTCCAACTGGAATTTTGTTAATTGGTTGATCGATGATTTTTAAATAAATTCTTCCGTGGGCTGCAGTCAGAAAGTGATAAATCAGACTGCAGCCTAGTATATTAATATTTATGGTTAATTGGTAAAGGTTTAGGACTTGGGAAAATTGTATAAATTTCTATGGTATAGATGTCACCTACTGTAAAAATATTGGAATTTTTGGAATGTTAGAACTATTTTATAAAAATCCTAGAAAACAGCTGAATTATGAGTGCTAAACTGGAATTTAAGAACTTGTGATTGTGTGCACCAAATTGTGGCATGAATTGACTTATGGTTATGATAAATTATTTGATTACTATGATCACATGAGAATACTTGCATGCATGTTTGAGTGTTAGATATGTTGTTGTGTGTATCACTTTGTGAGTAAATTGCGTGTGGAATTTGTATTGGTATGTTCACACACTGACGTGGAATTAATTGGTTTGTTAGGACGCAACTAGCGGTCCCATCTCTTATAACATCTTTGCTACACTAACCGAGCAAATAAAGGTGAGTTCACGGCCCCTAACTTTATCCGGTTTTTAAACAAGAGGGGAGAAACATGTATACACTCTCAAACTCAATCTCTTTACGTTATACGAATTTAACGTCACATAACTATACGGTAACTAAGTTAATGTTAATGTAATGTTATGGTCACTAAGCAGCTTTATCACTTAAGTCCTCGACAATCTCCTCGGATCGTTAGTATTTGGGTTAAATAGCGGGGGAATTATAAGTAGTACTACTGGGCCCGACAAGCCCCATCCGAGCTAGTCGCGCTAGCCGACCGGGTATGGTCAACAGGTGAATAATTTGGCCTAACATCGCCATGGTCATGTGATAGGCCTGGCAAAACGGAGGCACAACAGTCAGCTTCGATCGCGAACACTTAGTGACATGACTTTAGGCTAGCTACCTATATATATTAACATTGAACTTAATTACGAATCAACTTAATATTCCTGGTATGGAATATTGGAAACAACAACTTAATATTCCGGGTTTGGAATATTGGAAGCAACAACTTATTATTCCGGGTTGGAATAATGGAACCAATACGTTATCCCGGGTTAGGGATAACGGGAGAAAACAAACTATAACCGAACAAACGAATTTATGGAAACCTGTGAACTCACTCATCTTTAATGTTGACACTTGTTTCTTTACATGTTTCTCAGGACGCTAGGAGCTCTAGGTGCACGCACATGCATTGAACAAGACATCTTTTATCGAGTCTTATTTATTAATATTGTTTTGGGATTTTTCATTTGTTTTGGCGTTTGTGTTGGCGCCCGCTTCACTACTTATCTATGCTTCCGCTCAAACCTTAAAAACTGATGCTTCTGCTAAATATTGGTAATATAAAATCTACAACAAGTGATTTTGGAAAAACGTATTATCAAATCATATAGAGTCGTTCGACGTACTAGTGTTTTAGATTCTGGTTTGTTCACATGCCTCGCGGTAAAACTCCGCAAGTGGAAATTGAGGGTGTGACAGATTGGTATCAGAGCCACTAGCTATAGAGAACCAGGGTTGCATTAGAAGTAGACCTAAACTATAGCTGATATCACGACACTAGACTTAGTTTGGCACCGAATTAGTATATCTTGTTATGCAATATACCACAACTGTGTTTGGTAGATTATACCTTCATAATAAGAAATGAAAACAACTCGTAACTAACTACACGACCTAACAGGCAATGTCATCATCCTCATCGTCATCATCATCCGACAGACTTACGCCACCAAGGGCACCAGGAAAGGCACCAATGGTGGAACCCATACCACCTTATGGCGTGGAGACACGCTCAACGGCGAGGAAAAGGCTCGCTCTGGGGGAGGAGTCGTCGTTACGCCCAACCATTGCTGTACCGGTTGAACCGGTTAATCCTGTAGAAATAGGAATTGACATGCTTAGAATCCTGGTACATACACAACAAAAACAGTTAGAAAGAATGCAGGAAACCATTCTAGCACAAGGATGGATGATTCGACACCTTACAGGTAAGACCGACTCGCTCGAGGAAGAGCATCGTACGAGCAAGATAGCTCGTAACACCATAGCCAGAGATCTGCGTGCTGAGCAGATAAGAGCCGACTGGCTTGAGGACAGAGTCCTGGAAAATAGTTGGAGCATTCAGGAACTGCAAAACCAAGCACTTGCACCAGCACCGGCCCCTCCAGAGCCGGTAGAGGAGGATCCAGAAGAGGATCCAGAAGAGGACCCTGAGGAGGATCCAGAGGAGGATCCGGAGGAGGACCCAGCTGAAGAAGCTGGAAATGCCGCACAGGATGACGGCAACGACAGTGACTTGGGGAATGGAGATGTAGACGACCGACACGTCTCGTTTATATTATTTGTTTTCCTTCAGTTTATTTATTTTCCCACTTGTGTTTAAACTTGAGACTTTATAGTGAATTCGTATGTGTGATTTGCACTTTTGTAAGACGTTGAAATTTCAGTTAATCAAGTATTTCTTTTGATTATTTAACATATTGAGTTGACATAACTTACTAATTATTAAAGTACGAAGTAGGATAACTATATTGGATATATAGACTTATCGGGGTGTGCTTGTGTTGTGTTTCGAAGATCTAAATGGCGACTGGAAGACGTGGAAACCTTAACTTGACGCCCGAAGAACTAGCTGCCATGATTTAGGAGCATGTGAACGCAGCTTTAGCGGGTGTTCAGAACCAGCCGGCAGCAGGAGGGGGCTTTAACCCCTACAAGATGTTCCTGGACGCAAAGCCAAGCAAATTCTCGGGGCGGAAGGACCCATTGGATTGGTCCGCTGGATCGAAAAATCGGAATCTGTTTTTGAAATGTGCAACTGCCTCGAGGCCAACAAGGTCAAATACGCAGCCTCAACACTGGAAGATGGGGCACTGACATGGTGGAATGCCCAAGTCCAAACACGTGGACTTATAGCTACGAATGCAATGGCATGGGCTGAGTTCAAGGCCCTAATTAAAGAGGAGTACTGTCCACGAGACAGAGTGCAACAATTGGAGCAAGCTCTATGGAACCACAAGATGGTGGGATCGGAAATTGAAGCTTACACTGCAAAACATCATGACTTAGTATTTATGTGTCCCGATTTGGCCAACACGGTGGAGAAAAGACTCGAATTCTACCTCGGGGGTCTGGTTCCGGAAATTCAGGGTATGGTAATGTCTAGTAACCCTGTAACTGAACATCAAGCAATCCGATTGGCTCACAAACTCACCGATAAGGCGGTGGAACAGAAGAAACTGCCAGCACGGGGTACAACTGAAGTTGCCCCGGATAACAAAAGAAAGTTTGAAGACTCAACTATTCGACAGTCTTCGTCATCTCATCCGCAGCAAGGGAACCAGAAACGGTTCAATCACTACAACAGCCACCGGGGTCATCAAAATCAGCCCAACAACAACAACAACAACAACAACAACCCGAATGCAAGCGGCTATGCGGGTCGAAAGCCGTAGTGCAACCGCTGTAATCTCCACCATAACGGCCCTTGTGCCGGAAACCGCTGCCAACGATGTGGCAAGGTGGGACATGCGGCAAAGGATTGTCGCGGGGAAATCATGTCCCGACAAAATCAAAATCAGCCCCAGGGTCAGCAGCAGGGTATAAACCGGGGATGCTATCAGTGTGGTAGCACTGCTCACTTCAGAAGAGACTGCCCACAACTGCATAATAACAACAATAATGGTGGAAACAAGCACAACAACCACAACAACAATAATAACAACAACAACAATGGGAACGGTGGCACAGGAGGTGCCAAAGGTCGTGCATTTACATTGGGCCGCGGAGAGGCCAGAAACGACTCGAACGTGGTCACCGGTAAGTTTCCCCTTAATGAACATTTTGCTTCTGTGCTTTTTGATACGGGTGCGGATAGGAGCTTTTTTTAGGAGGAACCTAAATCTCACGCTTAAACCATTAGAAACCCCTTATGTTATAGAATTAGCCGATGGTAAATCTGTAGATGTGACCCAAATCGTATCCGGCTGTCAACTCAAACTCGCGGGCCACACCTTTACCATTGATCTGATGACAACTACCCTGGGTAGTTTTGACGTGGTAGTCGGAATGGACTGGCTATCCGACGTCCGGGCTGAAGTCCTCTGCTTCGAAAAATCTATCCGTATTCCACTCTCGAACGACGAAATCCTGACAGTACAAGGCGATAAGGCAAGCGCCGTCACCAACATCATCTCTTACATGCAAACGCAGAAGTATCTTCGGAGAAAGAACACCTTTGCCTTACTCGCACTAATTACCAAACAGCCTAAGGACGAGAAACGTATAGAAGACATCCCTGTTGTCCGTGATTTTTCCGATGTATTCCCAGAAGAACTACCTGGTCTTCCACCACATCGACAGTTGGAGTTTGAAATCGAATTGGCAAGCAATGCAACTTCTATCGCCAAGGCTCCATATCGCCTAGCTCCAGCCGAGCTGCAGGAGCTGTCCACCCAACTTCAGGAACTTTTAGAGAAAGGATTTATCCGACCAAGCGTTTCGCCATGGGGAGCTCCAGTCCTCTTTGTCAAGAAAAAGGATGGGACTTTCCGCATGTGCATCGACTATAGGGAACTCAACAAGGTTACCGTCAAAAACCAATACCCGTTACCTCGCATCGACGATCTATTCGACCAACTTCAAGGGTCAAGCTACTACTCTAAGATTGATTTACGGTCCGGTTACCACCAGCTACGCGTCAGGGAGGAGGATATCGCTAAGACGGCATTTCGCACTCGGTATGGCCATTACGAGTTCTTGGTCATGCCATTCGGTCTCACTAATGCACCTACGGTATTCATGGACCTCATGAACCGCGTGTGTAAACCATACCTCGACAAATTTGTCATCGTGTTCATCGATGACATACTCATCTACTCCAAAAGTGAAGAAGAGCATGCTGAACATCTACGATTACTGCTAGGATTACTTCAACAGGAAAAGCTATATGCCAAGCCTTCGAAGTGTATTTCTGGATCCGGGAAGTTCAGTTTCTCGGGCATGTCGTGAATGAAAAGGGTATCCACGTAGACCCTGCAAAGATTGAAGCCATCAAAAACTGGGAAGCACCTAAGACACCGACGGAGATCCGCCAATTTTTGGGATTGGCTGGCTACTACAGACGTTTCATCGAGGGGTTTTCGAAGATCGCACAACCGCTTACTACCCTCACCCAGAAAGGCATCAAGTATGCTTGGGGTGACAAGCAAGAAGCAGCATTTCAACTGCTGAAACAGAAACTTTGCAGTGCACCCATTCTGTCCTTGCCGGAAGGGGCAGATGATTTTGTAGTGTATTGTGATGCTTCCATTCAGGGATTGGGATGCGTACTCATGCAACGCGATAAGGTCATCGCGTATGCGTCGCGACAGCTGAAGGTTCACGAGAAAAACTACACGACGCATGACCTGGAATTGGGAGCAGTAGTGTTTGCCCTTAAGATTTGGAGACACTACCTCTATGGAACAAAGTGCACAATCTTTACTGACCACAAAAGCCTCCAACACATCTTTGATCAGAAAGAGTTGAACATGCGACAGCGTCGCTGGGTCGAACTCTTGAACGATTATGAGTGTGCCATTCGGTATCACCCGGGTAAAGCTAACGTGGTAGCTGATGCCCTCAGTAGGAAGGAACACATGAAACCTCGTCGCGTACGAGCACTACAACTCACTATTCATTCGGGGCTACCCGATCAAATACGCGACGCCCAGTTAGAAGCAGTTAAGGAGGAAAACATCAAAGCCGAATCAGTGGGAAAAATGGAACGCGATTGGGAAGTAAAGCCCAATGGAGCCCGGTATTTCATGAATCGCATATGGGTACCTCTCTACGGAAACCTACGAGAGCTAGTCATGGACGAAGCTCACAAATCTCGATACTCTGTCCATTCGGGTTCGGATAAGATGTATCAAGACCTTAAAGCTACGTATTGGTGGCCCAACATGAAAGCCGATATAGCCACCTACGTGAGTAAATGTTTGACTTGTGCAAAAGTCAAGGTGGAGTACCAAAAGCCATCGGGGCTACTCCAACAACCTGAGATCCCAGTGTGGAAATGGGATCAGATCTCAATGGATTTCATCACTAAACTCCCGCGAACCTTGGGTGGTTGCGACACCATCTGGGTGATCGTGGATCGTTTAACTAAGTCCGCACACTTCCTAGCTATTAAAGAAACAGATAAGATGGAGAAGTTGACTCGTGTCTACATTAAGGAAGTAGTTTCTCGGCACGGAGTGCCAACGTCCATCATCTCAGACAGAGATCCTCGCTTCACGTCAAACTTCTGGCAGTCACTCCAGAAAGTGTTGGGAACACGCCTGGATATGAGCACAGCTTATCACCCTCAGACTGATGGTCAAAGTGAAAGGACCATACAAACCTTGGAAGACATGCTTAGAGCATGCGTCGTAGACTTCGGAAATAGTTGGGAAACCCACCTGCCTCTAGTAGAATTCTCATATAACAACAGCTATCATACGAGTATTTCGGCAGCACCGTTTGAGGTATTATACGGTCGTAAATGTAGATCACCGGTCTGCTGGGCAGAACGGTGACAGTCAACTCACAGGCCCTGAGTTAATTCTTGAGGCTACTGAAAAGATTGTACAAATCAGAAACCGCATGGCGGCGGCACGAGATCGACAGAAAAGCTACGCTGATCAACGACGCAAACCGCTCGAATTTCAAGTTGGCGATCGCGTCCTACTAAAGGTGTCACCCTGGAAGGGTGTAATCCGCTTTAGAAAACGGGGCAAACTTAACCCACGGTACGTAGGCCCGTTTGTAATCTTGAAACGTATCGGACCCGTAGCTTACCAATTAGACCTTCCTGCCGAACTCAGTGGAGTTCACAACGTATTTCACGTGTCAAATCTGAAGAAGTGTCTATCAGATGAAACTCTAGTTATTCCATTGGATGAGATCCAAGTGGATGAGCAACTGCACTTTGTAGAACAGCCTATCGAGATCATGGATCGTGAGATCAAGACTCGAAGGCACAGCAAAATTCCGATCGTTAAGGTTCGTTGGGACTCTAAGCGTGGACCGGAGTTCACGTGGGAAAGAGAGGACCAAATGAAAAGCAAAGACCCACACCTCTTCGCAACTGAGCAGCAAACTAACGATACCAGTACCTAAATTTTCGGGACGAAAATTCTTTCAACATGGGGATGATGTGACAACCTGGAAACTTCTTATGCTTTCGTGTACGATTGTTGACTAAATTCTTGTGCATGGCACTTGGAAATCCTTGTGTATGACACTTGGGAACTTCTTGTAACGTTGCGTACCATCATAAACGAACTAACTCTTTGTGCGTGGCACTCTGAACATGTACGCTACATGCTAAACCGCGTTTACTCAATTTTCGGGACGAAAATTCTTTCAACATGGGGATAATGTGATATCCCGGGTTTTTCGGATAACTTAAACGCGACACTTGTCGAATAAAGTATATGCTAAACATTAAACGTGTATGAGTTAAATGAATACGTGATGTCGGTGTGTGATTGTTTTAGTTATAGAGTAAGTATGGTAGATATGTACACGAATTGAACCAAACCACGACACGAACCAGCTTTGATTCATTGTAACTCTAGGAACTAACCAAGTTAGCAAACCTAAAACTATTTGGCCGCGAGATCAAAACCTAAAACTAATTCGGCCAAGATCAAACCCAAATCCGTAGCAAACCTAAAACTAGTTGGCCGTGAGATCAAGCCTAAACCCAAACCAAAGCAATCCAAGTATCATCGGCCACAAATACCTACCCAAACCGTAACCACCATTCCCTTGTGCGCCTATATATACGATTCACATGCATGTATCCTTCACGATTCTACAAAAACCCTAAAAGGGCAAAACAGCCGTCGGCAGCCGAAGTCTTCATCTTCTTCAACCGTAAACAGCCCTTTTCTTGTTCCCTTGATCGATAGTTCAGTCTTGATACACTCCATCTCGATCACAAACAGCATAGCCTCATTCCTCGGTCACGGATCAGCCTTGCTCTTTTCTTCCTCTCGGTCGCAACAGCAGCAGCCGTCTTCATCTTCACCTTCATTCAAATCGCGAGATCAGTCTTTGTTCACCTCTAGTCGATCAAACAGCCCACTTTATCAACATCCTTTCGGTCGCGACTTTCCTGGAACAGCAGGATACCCCTTGTCCAAGTCCCGGCTTGTCTACCTAGTTATTCAAGGTTAGGGTTATCCTTGATTACGAGATCATGTTCGGTTAAATATATGCTTGAATGATTAATTGATTAGTTTGTGTCGGGTCTTATATGTTGAATAAATAATCGGCTGTTTTGATTGTGTTCTTGTGTATAATTGTTTGCGGATATCATAAGTGCAAGTATGTTTTGTTTGTAAAAGCTAGAAGTAAGAACTAGGACTTGCATGGATAGGTTATTAGTATTAGTCTATGATTAAAAATCGGTGCTTGATCGCCTAGATTAATCGCATGAATGGGTTACACGAATTAATGGTAACAATAATGCTGAAACAGGATGCTGAGTAATAGTTACAGCCAACTTCATCTGGCTGTAACTCGGTCGTTAGTTGTCGAAAAACGGATTTTCTGATGTCTAGAACGTAGAGATTTGAATAAGGAATCTAATGGCGCTGGATTCATAATTTTCTGAAGTCGTTTGATATTTTTAAAGGGCCAAACAAGTTCAGTAGCTAAAGCTGTGAAAATTCTGGAATTTTGTTGATTGTTTATCAGGTTGGATTTTAAAATCAGTAGGGAGTTGAGTCATGATTTTTGTACAGCAACTAGGTATGGAAATTTCCGGACAACTCCAACTGGAATTTTGTTAATTGGTTGATCGATGATTTTTAAATAAATTCTTCCGTGGGCTGCAGTCAGAAAGTGATAAATCAGACTGCAGCCTAGTATATTAATATTTATGGTTAATTGGTAAAGGTTTAGGACTTGGGAAAATTGTATAAATTTCTATGGTATAGATGTCACCTACTGTAAAAATATTGGAATTTTTGGAATGTTAGAACTATTTTATAAAAATCCTAGAAAACAGCTGAATTATGAGTGCTAAACTGGAATTTAAGAACTTGTGATTGTGTGCACCAAATTGTGGCATGAATTGACTTATGGTTATGATAAATTATTTGATTACTATGATCACATGAGAATACTTGCATGCATGTTTGAGTGTTAGATATGTTGTTGTGTGTATCACTTTGTGAGTAAATTGCGTGTGGAATTTGTATTGGTATGTTCACACACTGACGTGGAATTAATTGGTTTGTTAGGACGCAACTAGCGGTCCCATCTCTTATAACATCTTTGCTACACTAACCGAGCAAATAAAGGTGAGTTCACGGCCCCTAACTTTATCCGGTTTTTAAACAACAGGGGGAGAAACATGTATACACTCTCAAACTCAATCTCTTTACGTTATACGAATTTAACGTCACATAACTATACGGTAACTAAGTTAATGTTAATGTAATGTTATGGTCACTAAGCAGCTTTATCACTTAAGTCCTCGACAATCTCCTCGGATCGTTAGTATTTGGGTTAAATAGCGGGGGAATTATAAGTAGTACTACTGGGCCCGACAAGCCCCATCCGAGCTAGTCGCGCTAGCCGACCGGGTATGGTCAACGGGTGAATAATTTGGCCTAACATCGCCATGGTCATGTGATAGGCCTGGCAAAACGGAGGCACAACAGTCAGCTTCGATCGCGAACACTTAGTGACATGACTTTAGGCTAGCTACCTATATATATTAACATTGAACTTAATTACGAATCAACTTAATATTCCTGGTATGGAATATTGGAAACAACAACTTAATATTCCGGGTTTGGAATATTGGAAGCAACAACTTATTATTCCGGGTTGGAATAATGGAACTAATACGTTATCCCGGGTTAGGGATAACGGGAGAAAACAAACTATAACCGAACAAACGAATTTATGGAAACCTGTGAACTCACTCATCTTTAATGTTGACACTTGTTTCTTTACATGTTTCTCAGGAGGCTAGGAGCTCTAGGTGCACGCACATGCATTGAACAAGACATCTTTTATCGAGTCTTATTTATTAATATTGTTTTGGGATTTTTCATTTGTTTTGGCGTTTGTGTTGGCGCCCGCTTCACTACTTATCTATGCTTCCGCTCAAACCTTAAAAACTGATGCTTCTGCTAAATATTGGTAATATAAAATCTACAACAAGTGATTTTGGAAAAACGTATTATCAAATCATATAGAGTCGTTCGACGTACTAGTGTTTTAGATTCTGGTTTGTTCACATGCCTCGCGGTAAAACTCCGCAAGTGGAAATTGAGGGTGTGACAATCCTGCTCAGAGTAGCAGGACTTTTTGGCACTTGTGTATTAGGATCCTCTGTACTTGGAACCGTAGGGATGTGAGGTCCAAATACAACAAATCGCCAACAACCGGTGTTCTATTGATCTAAAATATGTCCCATCCTACGCTGCCAGATGAAATATTCATTTCTCTTCAACATAGGTGGTTTAAACATCGAACCAATGTTGGAATCAGGTGTGTTTTGAGACATTTCTAATGGTTTTCAACATATTTTGTTTTAAAAGCTTTTAAATGCAATAAAACTCTGTTTTCCACAAGCTATCAAACGAATTAACAGGGAGAGCTGATCTTTCAAATCAAATTGATAATTAAATTAAATTTTGATTGACCAGGCTCTGATACCAATTGTTAGGATCTAAGTTTGAATTAGTTATGATGTTTGTTTCAAAATGGAAAGTGAATGTTGAAATCAAAGTAATATGCAATGGAAATGTATGGAAAACTTTTATCACAACTAATGGTTGTTTGTTTTGCTTATCATGCTTTTTAACTTATAGTTTTTGCATGTGAATCACAAACTCCCCCTTAGCCCAATAAGAACGATTGATAGTACAGAAATGTAGAGAAGATGGTAGGCAAATGATCTTTTAGATAGATAAATAAAACAGTACAACTGGTTGAGTATTTATACTACACTTCTAACCTCCGAGCATCTTTGATGACGTCAGGGTTGATAGTGACATTTAACAAACAAAACTAACTCTAAGCACTTCTAGCCTAACCTCTGATTAGTGCCAAGCACTATTACATTGAATATAAAACTAATAAAAGCTAAACACTGATCTCTATCCTCTGCTTGAGTCTTCTTGCAAACCTTTGGTGTTTGTCGTTTAGCGAGGGCAGATGATAGAAGGCAGAGCTTAGGCATAGTAGAGATTATCGAACAGAGCTTGTAAACTCTGTTATTAGGATCAAACATCTGATGTGTATTTGGCTTTATATCATCTGTTCCTTTTTGCAAGGTTCAATCCAAACAATTTTCTTTTAGTCCCTATGTGGACAAGTATTTTCTTTTAGTCCCTGCGTGGATAAGTATTTCCTTTTTAATCCCTGTGTGGACAAGTGCCTATTATATCACAAAGTCTTGTTTAAGGCAAATATTGTAATTTTCTATCATTTAATGAAAATTTTGGAAATTATTTATATATGTATTCATTACATCCTTTTCAAGCGATCGTCTCGATTTTAATTCGAATTTTATTGATCTACAACATAACTCAAAAAGATCTCCTTAATGGTTTTGACCAGCCAATTGGCAATGTCCATATTATTTGGCAATTATAAATGATAGTTAAGGATGAATAGCCCTTCTATCATGATAGTTAAGGAAGAATAGCCATTCTATCCAGAAGTGGTGAACTCTGTTCAAGCCTCAAAGTCATTATCGTCAAATGCGACTATGGATTTTATTATTCAATCATTAGGACAATTATTCTATGTTAACATTCATGTAATGTTAATACTCCAGACAGTGTGACCTAAGGAACCACACTGGCCGTCTAGGTGATGGACTACGTCCAAGTCTTATAGGCTATATGATTAAGTTAAATCATGGCTAATATCATCAATGTGATGATCATATTTTAACATCCTTAGTGATGAATTGCCTACGGGCTATGTTTTAAAATCCTTAGTGATGGTTTGCCTACGGGCTATACTTTATTGTCGATTGAGACAGTCACAGATGTGACCTTGTGGTTCCCTGTCCAAGGTAGTGGGCTATGCCTAAGCCTCATAGTCTATATGATCAAATGAGATCATGAGTAATATCATCAGTGCGATGGTTTTCTATTTTAACATCCTATGTGATGATTTGGCTACGGGCCATATTATATCGTCAATTATGACAACGACAGTTGTAGTCTTATGACCCCTGTCCAAAGGTGGTGAACTATGTTCAAGCCTAAAAGCCTCTTGATTCAGATGAGATCGTGGCTTATATATATATATAATATATAAGGGGATGGATCATGAGAAAACTAGTTTAAATGAGAAAACCAAAAAAAACTAACTAATAAAGCCAAAAAAAAACATATCAATACTTTTTTTTTTTTGATTTTTTTATAAAAAATCGCTATATATAATATTGAAAAAACTTTAAAAAAAAAAAAAAACATATAATGCACATGTGCAACATATACATATAATGCACATGTGTAGTACACATATAGTGCACATGTGCAGAACAAGTCTTTTTTTTGAAAAAAAAGTTTTTTTATACATAAAAAACAGCGATTTTTTATAAAAAAATTGTACAAAAAATAAAAAATTTGTATGTTTTTTATGTTTTTTTGGCTTTTTTAGTTAGTTTTCTAGTTTTCTCATTTATATCTAGTTTTCTCATGATCCTCTCCCTATATATATATTATGCCCTTCGTGATAGGCCAATGTGCCATATTTTAATGTCTTCCAGGACAAGCCTACGAGCTATCTATGATTGTCATTATGACAATGACAGTTGTGACTTTATGATCCACTGTCCAATAACTTGATGGACTATGCCCAAATTTCGATTGCCCTTGATGATCCTTCGAGACCTAGGCTAATTATACTTAGATACTCTATAAACATTCAATAGAAATGTTAAACAGTTGTGACTTTGTGCACACTAGTCCAAAAAGGAGAAGGATTGATATATCCAAACCTTATAGCCTATATGGTTTAACCATGGCATACGCATATTAAGTCATCAAATTCGATCACTAATTATTACAAGTATCTATTTTGGTGTTTAGTACCAAGCATACAAATATGGCTAATTTGGATGAAGCCATTAGCCGTCGCAACAATAATGATGATATGAATGCAAACCGCCACAGCGATAGAGTTAATCTTCAAGCCATGATAGTCGCAAAAGTCGGTAAGGCCAGGAATGCGTTAATAGCTAACTTTAAGTAATCGAGTGCTACTTGTTCCAAGCCTCAATCAATTCCACATTCATCAGCTTGTAAGGAGAGCTCAATTCACTCGTCAAATGCGAGGACTGAACCTAAGAAGGAAGTGCTTCAGGATAGGTCTCGTTCCTCTAAGGACGGTTGTACCTACAAGTATTTCGTCTCTTGTAAGCCCCGGGACTTCAATGGTGAGAGGGGGCTATAGATGCCATGAAATGGCTAGATGAGATGGAGACTATTGTGGATATCAGCGGTTGTGCTGATAAAGATATTGTGAAGTATGTTTTACAATCATTTAAGGGTGATGCCTTAACTTGGTGGAAGGCGATGATACAATCAACAGGGAAGGTGCCCTTGTACAATTTAAGATGGACCAAGTTTGTGGACCTCAACAAAGAGGCTTATTGTCCACCACATGAGGTGGAAAAGTTGGAGTCAGACTTTCTAACTCTCACCATGAAAGACCTAGACTGTCGGAAGTATGTGACCGAATATAAATCATTATCTAGGTTAGTGCCCTATTTGATTTTCCGGAATCCAAATGCAATGCGCGTTTTATCGGTGGTTTAGCACCAGAAATTAAGGGCATGGTCAAGGCTTCAAAGCCTACCACATATAGGTCTGCTGTAGATCTATCCCTTTCCCTCACTTCAAATGTAGTGAGGCAAAAATCGGTCAAGGTTGAGACCAATGGGAAAAGGAAACGGGAGGTTGATAACTCCCAAAGGTTCAATTGATGCACTTTAAGTTCGTCACTGTGCGAATAGGCTAGATAGAGCGTGTGTTGAATATTGTATAGACTAGATACGAACACACGACCTAGTACGAACGTCAGATGAGCAAAAGTGTCCCCTTATACGAGGTGGACACCCCTCGTACGAGGTGGACACCCTCGTACGACGTGGACACCCTCGTATGACGTGGACACCCTCGTACGACGTGGACACCCCTCGTACGAGGTGGACACCCCTCGTACGAGTTGCTCATCCGTATATATATGTGTTGTGTGTTGAAAGTTTTGTAAGTTTTGGAGGCTCCCAGAGGGGAGACGCTGGCGGATTTTCTCCAGAATTTCGTCAGCATGACAAGATGTATGCTCTTTCGGTATGAATGAAATTAATGCTTCCGCTGACTCTCTTTCTACTCCTTTCTTAATAACATTCTACCGAATCGGTACTATATTTACCCAAACTTCCGTCTAGAACCGCCCGATCCCGGACCCACAACTGGTATCAGAGCTACGGTACCGATTCAATTGATCTGACAGTCGACTGAATCACCTATGCTCATGAATTTTGGAGATTTATGGACTTAGGAGGGGTTATACGAAAAACATCAAATAAATGAACAATCCACGGACAAAACGTAAAATTGAAACCATAGGATTGTTAGAAAATCATTTTCGACTAGATCTGTGCAAAAATCGTCTTGAAATTCGAAGAAATGAAGATTCTGGATCGAAAAACGTAACCAAGCATGTTTGTACGAGGTGACATCCTCGTACGAGTGACCTCCTTGTGCGAAGCATGAGGTGCCTAAAAGAAGGAGGCATGGAAAAATTTTGTTGATTGTATTGACGTTACGAGTGTCCAAAAAAATGGTGATATAAATTTTTTCGAGATTTTAATGACCGATACGGGATGTTCAGGGACACCGTCTGGTGGTTCCGACTGCAGATTATCTGGGAAATGCAATGTGTCTTGGATTTTTCTGTACGAGATCAAAGTGTAGTCTGAGTTCATTAGTGATGAGATCGATTTGATGTCTACTTTTCGTAAAAGTGGGGTGGCATAACTAAGTCTTGAAGGAGTTGTTTATCGGATTCTAGGGTCGTGACCAAGTTGATGCCTGGAAGTCGTACGTTTGCGGATGCACACACGACTGCTTAGTGGTATATTGTATCCAATTTAACTCTGCAAGGCAGATGAACTGTTTTCCGGACTAACTGCCAGGAAATGAAGATGTTTTGTAGTTTCAGTTGTGTCCGGACTTACGAGGAAGGCTACATGCCTAGTATTCATACGTTTGCGGATGCACATACGACTGCTTAGTGGTACAATGTATCCAATTTAACTCTGCAAGGCAAATGAACTGTTTTCTGGATTTATATCCAGGAGATGAGGATGACTTGTGGTTTCCGTTGCGCCGGGGCTTGCGAGGATGCCTACATACTTGCACTTCATGACTAAAGAAGATGATAAAATGGATCTTTCAGACAAAGAAGTGTACCAGTTTCTCATGAAGAAGACTATACATTTGGGATCATTGTGAAAGACAAAGATTACATTATTGATTTTGAACGAAGAGAGAAGATTACTGCGTATTGACAGATGATTTGATTCCGATGGTGATTTGTTGATTGAGCAGATTACTTTTTTGTTGATCTATCTTTCAAGAGAGTGTTTGAAGATGATTACAAAAAATGGGATTTCATTTTTTAACGGGTATCCATTGATTTGAAGTTACCGGTGTGGTATTTCGAAGTTTTTATCAATTGCCAGTTGGGTTTTGAAGATTAGAGGATCGAGCATAGGAGGAGGGCGCTAAACCGAACTTGGATGTGGTTAAAGTTGAAATGGATAAGCTATTTTTAAGTTGGTAATTATTCACGAAAATTTATCGATTAAGCAAATCAGAGGAGGTTGAGAACCATGCAAACAAAAGACCTGAAGATTAATTTATGGACATAATTATTTCAGGGGGAATGTTGCTTAAATTTTGATAATGCAAACCCGGATCATCAATCAAGGGGGAATTTGTTGATGCATTCTACAATTTTGATAGATACCTTGATTGAAGTTGCAGAATATTCAAATACGGCTCTGAGACTTCAAGATCAAGATAAAGCTTCGACAGTGACGTCCAAGTGGGGATTTGTTGATGCACTTTATGTCCGTCAGTGTGCGAATAGGCTAGATAGAGCGTGTGTTGAATATTGTATAGACTAGATACGAACACACGACCCTAGTACGAATCTCAAATGAGAAAAAGTGTCCACTCGTACGAGGTGGACACTTTTCTATTCTCGTAATCAAGCTGATCACGAGAAATATCTACGGTGCATCCTAGAGTTGCTAAAGCAGGAGAAGCTTTATGCATAATTCTCGAAGTGCGAGTTTTGGTTTAGAGAGGTCCAGCTTGTTGGACATTTTATAAGTGAGCGTGGTATCCAAATGGATCCCGCCAAGATTGAAGCTATTATGAATTGGGAAGTACCCAAGACTCCATCTGAGATTCGTAGTTTCTTAGGACTGGCTGGTAATTATAGAGGTTGATTGAGAACTTCTCTTGTGTAGACACTCCATTGACTACTCTGACCCGTAAGAATGTCAAGTATGATTAGGTCCCAAGCAGCAAGAATCTTTTGAGATTCTAAAGCACAAGTTGCGCAATGCTCCAGTGCTAACTCTACCTGAGGGCATTGAGGATTTTGTCGTGTATTGTGATGCCTCGCACACCGGCATGGGTTGTGTGCTGATGCAGAGAGGCAAATGATTGCTTATGCATCACGACAATTAAAAGTTCATGAAAGGAATTACACCACCCATGACTTGGAGTTGAGTGCTGTTGTATTTGCACTGAATTTGTGGAGCCATTACTTATATGGCACAAAGTGTATTATATACACTGACTATAAAAGTCTTCAACATCTATTTAACTAACATGATTTGAACATGCGACAATGCCGTTGGATGGAGACTCTTAATGATTATGATTGCGAAATTCGCTATCTCCTGGCAAAGCAAATGTGGTTGTAGATTCACTAAGTCGTAAGGAAAGGGTTAAGCCGATTCAGATTAACGCCAAGAGTATTAAACTTAAGAATAGCTTAACTGAGAAGCTATTGGATGCGCAAAAGCAAGCCCTATTAGAGGTTAATATTCCTAGTGAGGGATTAGGTGGAACTGTTGATCAGTTGACACCTGGAAAGGATGGAATCCTTAGATTTAATGACAGAATCTGGGTTCCAATCTTTGGAGGACTTAGAGATCTAATCCTCAAGGAAGCGCATAATTCCAAATACTCAGTTCACCCTGGAGGTGACAAAATGTATCAGGATTTGAGAAAGAATTATTCGTGGATGGGCATGAAGAAATCCATAGCCACCTACGTAGCTAAGTGTCTGACTTGTTCACAAGTAAAGGTTGAACATCAAAAGCCGTCAGGACTTCTACAACAGCTTGAGATTCCCACATGGAAATGGGAAATGGTAACTATGGATATGATTACCAAGTTACCTAAGACCAAATGGGTAATGACATGATTTGGGTCATTGTTGATAGGTTACAAAGTCAGCCCATTTCTTGCCAATTAAAGAGACTCATAGTTCTGACAAGTTGGCTAATTTATATGTGGACAAGATTTTGTCCCTACTTGGCGTGCCAATATCTATTGTATCTGATAGAGATACTAGATATACATCTCACTTTTGGAAAAGCATCCAACAATCATTAGGCACGAGATTGAATTTTAGTCTGGTCCAGATAGTTGGGCTTCCCCAACTTCAGCCCAACAAACGGGTGTTCATTTTCTCCCATACAAGGATTCAAATGGAGCGGCCTTGATGCTAGTATGATTACTGTCATTGTAGGAGAATTCAATTAGGGGTAGGTGGTCATCCCAACTACCACCCAAATCAATGACACATGCTCTAAGCATGTATTCCAAAGTCTGAATAGTACGCTCACTCTGTCCATTAGTCTGAGGGTGGTAAGTCGTACTAAAATTCAATCTCGTGCCTAATGATTGTTGGAAGCTTTTCCAAAAGTGAGATGTATATCTAGTATCTCTATCAGATACAATAGATATTGGCACACCATGTAGGGACACAATCTTGTCCACATATAACTTAGCCAACTTGTCGAAACTATAAGTCTCTTTAATTGGCAAGAAATGGGCTTACTTTGTCAACCTATCAACAATGAACTAAATCGTGTCATTACCACGCTTGGTCTTAGGTAACTTGGTAATCAGATCCATAGTTACCATTTCCCATTTTCATGTGGGAATCTCAAGCTGTTGTAGAAGTCCTGACGGGTTTTGATGTTCAACCTTTACTTGTGAACATGTCAGACACTTAGCTACGTAGGTAGCTATGGTTTTCTTCATGCCATCCACCAATAATTCTTTCACAAATCTTGATACATTTTGTCACCTCCAGGGTGAACTAAGTATTTGGAATTATGCCTGCTTCCTGGAGGATTAGATCTCTAAGTCCTCCAAAGATTGGAACCCAGATTCTGTTATTAAATCTAAGGACTCCATCCTTTCCAGGTGTCAATTGATCAACGGTTTTACCTAATCCCTCACTAGGAATATTAGCCTCTAATAGGGCTTGCTTTTGCGCATCCAGTAGCTTCTCATTTAAGCTATTCTTGAGTTCAATACTCTTGGCGCTAATCTGAATCGGCTTAACCCTTTCCTTACGACTTAGTGCATCTGCAACCACTTTTGCTTTGTCGGGATGATAGCGAATTTCGCAATCATAATTGTTAAGAGTCTCCATCCAGCGGCATTGTCACATGTTCAAATACTTTTGGTTAAATAGATGTTGAAGACTTTTATGGGTTTGTGTATATAATACACTTTGTGCCATTTAAGTAATGCCTCCACAACTTCAGTGCAAATACAACGACACCCAACTCCAAGTCATGGGTAGGGTAGTTCCTTTCATGCACTTTTAATTGTCGTGATGCATAAACAATCACTTTGCCTCTCTGTATCAGCACATAGCCCATGCCGGTGTGCGAGGCATCACAATACACGACAAAATCCTCAATACCCTCAGGTAGAGTTAGCACTAGTGCATTTCTTAACTTGTGCTTTAGAATCTCAAAAGATTCTTATTGCTTGGGACCCCAGTCATACTGTACATTCTTACGGGTCAGAGTAGTCAATGGAGTGGCTATATGAGAGAAGTTCTCAATGAACCTTCTATAATAACCGGCCAGTCCTGAGAAACTACGAGTCTCAGACGGAGTCTTGGGTACTTCTCAATTCATAATAGCTTCAGTCTTAGCAGGATCTACTTGGATACCACGCTCACTTATAACATGTCAAAGAAACTGGACCTCTCTAAGCCAGAACTCGCACTTAGAGAATTTTGCATAAAGCTTCTGGTGTGTGTGCAGTCTGATAGAATTTATTAATATTTTGAGCCTATTTTACGTGTTAGTCAAGTTTTAAATTTATAAAACACGATATTTTACTAACACTAAACACACACTTGGGCAAGTGCACCCATCGTGAGCGTAGTATAGTGTTGGCAAAATACCGAGATCGTCAAAGGACACAAGAGCTTTTAATACTGGTTTAGCGTCAACATCTAATCGATCCAAATTTTTGATGAAAGGTTTTTAATTAAATCTAAAAATAAAAAGATAAATAAAACGAAATACAAATAGACAAGATAGAATCACTTGGATCCAGCTTCTCTTTTATGTTTCCTTTGATAGTTTTCGCACTTTCGGACTTTTTAAGAGATTATCTAAGTTATAGTAGTAGACCCCTCTTTTGAAGGTGACATTACCCTCGGCCAAGTGGTTTTGAGTCAGTAGGGATACAATCCACAGAGGCCGGGATATTGAAAGATGATTAAGTAAGTTCTTAATTCGAAAATGGTAGGCCCCTCTTTGGAAGGTGACGTTACCCTCGGCCAAGTGGTTTGATTCAGCAGGGATACAGTCCCAAGAGGCCGGTTTAATGTTTTAATAGTAATTTACATATGAGGGGTTCAAGCTATTTGCACCCCCGTCATCCAATACCTTAGGGCATTGAAGAAGGTCCTAGTAAGCTTGAACCAAGTCCTCGCAGGATTTATACACTAAACGAGACAAGAATTTTACCAAATCACCCTCCTAACCCCCTACCAGGTAGTCAACGCACTTTATATAGACTGTAAAGATATGAATGAGCAAATCAATGACATCATGAAGAAATGGTAGCAAAACTCACTTTCAACATAAGAAATTAGTTATTAAAGTCACTAATACATACCCAATTAAAAAGTGCCGGAATATTAAAAAATAAAAGTAATACATAAAAGATTAGTCTTCACCAAGTGATGCTAGAGGTTTATCCAAGCATGGCCTTTGTTTGATAAGAACCCTTACTGTCAATCTTGGATCCCGAGACTACTACACACTCTATAAATGATAGATGGATGATGGTGGTGGGTGATGGTGTTGAATTGGTGGTGGAATGGTGGCAAAGTGAGAGAGAAGTGGTTTGACAAGGGATGCCTTTGAAGTGAACCAAGCACCCCTATTTATATGCAGAACAGGACCTTGGCCACGGCCCCATGTCCATTGGGCACGACCCATGGCCATCATTTCTCGGTCTTCATTAATTGCAGCTTGTTAGCATAGGGCCCCACACGATCCCGTGTCTCCTGGGCACGGCCCTGTGGTCAACTTTTCATTGTACTATCAAGATTCTGCAAATCTTAGAGTTGACCACACCCCATGTTAAGCTAGGCATGGCCCCGTGGTGGGCATGGAATCCTCTGCATACTTTGTCTTTAAGTGCAGAGGCTGACCACGCCATGTGCCTGGCTGGGCACGGCCCCGTGGTCAGCTTCTGTTTTCTTGTTCTTTTGCTTTGGGTGTTGCTGAGGGGTCGGGCATGTTACTTTATTCCTTCTTTCGTATTTATGTTGGTTTTGGCTGCTTATTTGCTTCTTTTGTTCTTTGAAGCTCATTTTCCAACATTAGTACTTTTTCCAACATTAGTACTAAAAAGGAACAAAGAAACATGTTTTTTCTAACATTAATACTAAAAAGGGTTAGTTTTATACCTTATTTGATGTAATTTATATGTTGTGTACACATCAAATACCCCTGCACTGGAATCTTTGCTTGTCCTCAAGCAATACTCTTTTTAATGTGACTTACACACCCAAATGGAATAGGTAGAGAAGAAGTTTTTGTGGTTTGTCTTGAGCGTCGGGAATCCAAGATCATTATTAAATTTTGTTTTTATTTTATTTACAATCTTATTCGTCATGATTTATTTAGAACATTTTTAAGAAAGATTATTTATTTAGGCATAACATGCATGTTTAAAATTCTATTCATTTATATACAAGTTCACGTACCTCACAAGAGATCACTCAATACTCAGCCGAAGATGTGTTTTTGTGATAACACTCGATTCTGGCTTGGAACGTACTTCTATTATATGCTTACCAAGCGATCAAACCTTCTCTTTTTTAACTATAAACCTTTGTAGATATCAAGAGGACTTTGTGAAGGGTTAGGCTTGGCTAATGGTAGGTGAGTTTTGGTTAGTGGTTAGTAAAATGGCGAAAATCATAAAAAGCGTTGGTTGTCGTAAAACCTTTTGTTTTAGTGACTTTTATTAACTAAATACTTTCAAACAAGAATTTTAAGGACTTGTTTGGTTATTTGTAAGTACTATATTTTTTTTGTCATAAGACAACCGAGCTTTTTATTAAAACAAATGGGTTTGAAAGAAAAAGATTTTTGTGGGTAATGGTAGTTTGTTTTTGCGGGTTTTGAAACGAAAAGGTTTAGTGCTCAAAGGTGTTGACTAGGGTAATTTTTGGCAGGGGAGTAAAGGGAAGAAAATAATGGTTTTGAATGAAAAATGGGTTAGTCGTAATACCTCTGTCATTTATTTACTTGGGTTTAAGTTGTTAAGGACCGGGAATGTATCATCTTGGCAAGTTCTAGAGTTGTAAGAACCAAGCGGCTATTCACACAAGAAACGAAAAAATTGAGCATTTCGTTTAAAGATGTATGCGTGTATGCTCGTTTAAAGGCTCAAAACACACTTATTGTCGGAATGGGTTTATATAGTGAACAAGTATATATAATCAAATTTTAAAAAGATTTGTCATGCCTTTTTATAATTTTCTTGTTTGGTTCTTTTTATCACGACGCTATCGGTTGTAAATGTGACACCTGTGCAAAATTTCAGGCTTTCAAAAAATTGTTCTTTGAAGCCATTCCGATAGCCAATGCTTAAATGTAACCCGTTTAATGTAACGAGACAAGCTAAACATACCCTAAATATCCTTTATATAACTTAGAAATAAGTTTTGAGGGCTTCGGTATGGCAAAAACACACTTTTGTAACTTCAGGGGCTATTTTGCAAATTCTGTGAAACTATGCCTTATCGCGTTTTCGCTATCCGGAACATGTACGGACATCCAAAAATTTTGTAATCATCAAAATATTATATTTTAGTGATTGGTATGCAATAATATCATCTGTTACGCATTTACGGTCACACACACGTTTGTTACAACTTTCATTGTAATTAACCGAAAACCGCGACTGTACGACCAAACGAACTGACCTATGGAACATTTTTGGACATATTTCAAGTTTCCTATACTTTAACGTCCTTATGGAGCTTAAAAATCAGGTTAACAGGTGTTGGAAGTGCCAAAACGCGACGAAACGTGCTCAGGGCCTGCTCTGCCAAAATTTGAAACTTGTGACCAGCTGAGGTGGATGCGGACCGCATCCACACACCCATGCGGTCCGCATGGGATGCCCAGCTCACCCGAAACGTGGCAGCAGCTGAATAACTTCATTTTTGACTCATCAAACGAGTATGCCACCCTTGTCTCTGCATTTGACATGTATTGGGACACTAATCCATCTTCATGGTGATTCATGGACATGTGTAAGCGTCTTAGAGCATCAAGAAAATTATAAATACCAATGTTCATCATTCATGTGAACTTTTCATCACTCTATTTCTACTACAATTTGGAGTTGCAATCTAGTTGGGGATCATCTCCTGAGATTTGATAACTATCCCTTGTGTTTGTAAGTAATTCATTCATGTTTTGATTCAAGTTTCTTAGTTTAATTGGGCTAAAACTCAACAGTTTGACTTTCTGTTGACTTCCAGATTTGATCATAAATTGATCAACATAAAGTCCAATTGAACCTTGCGATATGATGGTAATCAAGGTGGTTATGATCCTTAGTAATCATACTTACTGATTTACACTATTTCTAGTCATTTTGACAAGTTAAAGTTTCGGTCAAAATGCGATAAATGCGCATTTCATGCCAAATTAATTTCCGGGTATCAAAAAAGTTTGTTTTGGTGCCAAAACTCTTTTATAAACTTATTTAGACATGTCAAAACATGTCTAACTTGTCACTTTTGTTTTAGTGCTTATTTAGAGTCGTAAGTCTAACGGTTTTGACCACCGCTTTGACTTTCAAACCTGACCCGTTTGGTCAACTTTAGAATCCGACCAAGACCAATGTTATGACCATAGTATATTTGGGAATAACCCTATGGTCATACCGTTTGGTTAGTCAAATGACAAGTCGACTATGTATTCTTTAAAATGCCGAAAATGCCCTTTTTGCACATAAATTAGTTTTAAACATATAAGAATGTTATTTTGACATCTAAACTGATTATACAACTTATTGAAGGTCCGTGATCAGGCGGTTCTAGACGGAAGTTAATGCATAAACGTATATAACAGTTTTGGTAGAATGTTATTAAGAATGGAGTAGAAATAGAATGCAGCGGAAGTCTTCATTCATACCGAAAGAGTATACATCTTTATAAGTCCAGCTGCCGGAGTTTCTGTAGAGAATCCGGCAGCACCTCCTCGTAGGGATGGCAAAAACTCAAATGACAAATGAACACACACCACCTATTTCTAGGGAAACAACCAAGTTCGCTTGACATGTGCATATGAGGTCAAGTTCGGGCGAACTTGTCTATCATATGACAAGTTCGGCCGAACTTGTTTGCCACATGTCAAGTTCGAGCGAACTTATTCCCTTTTACACTAAAAACTCCGTATTTTGGTCGTGTGTTTGATTCTAACCTATACCATATTCAACACAGGGCTCAATCTAGCCTATTCGACAAGTGACGAACACAATAGTGCATCAACAGATTCCCCCTTGTTCGTTACTGTCGAAGCTTGATCTTGAACTTCAAAACTTTGAGCCGTGTTTGAATATTCTGCAACTTCAATCAAGGTGTATGCCGATGTCGTCGAAACGCGTCAACAAATTCCCCCTTAATTGATGATCCAGGTTTTCATTAACAGCTTTCAATTCCGCTGAATCTCTAGTTCAGATCTTTGGTTGCGTGGTTTCCGACTCCTCTGATTTACTTGACCGACAAATTTTCTCGAATAACCATCAACTCGAAGCTAATCAGTAGCTTCTCCATTTCGACGATAACCGCTTCCGAGTTCAGTTTTTGAATAAGCATTGAGCATCGAGAGTTTATTCCGCACACTCCTAAAGTATCAAAAACTCAATCGACAATTGATAGAAACTTCGAATCACCGCATCGGAAAACTTCAAATCAACGAATACTCTCATCCGAAATCCCGATTTCCATAATCCAAGTTAAGCACCCTTCAGAAAGATTTGATTAGCAAATCGGTAATCTGCTCAATCAGCAAATCTTCATCGGAAACAGATAATCTGGTAATGCATTGAATCTGACAAACATACGTCCGTGACCAACATCACATTCTTTCTCTTCAGTCATAATGCCAGATATATAGCTACCTCCGGTAGACCAACGCCACTTAATCACCAAACCTCATCATCCAATGGCGGTTAGTGCAAAGAGAAGAATGATTCATCTGCTTGAAGACTAAAAATAAAGGCCACCAAAGGTTATCATCAGATTTCCTTGGTAATCTTGAAACCATCTGTCTGCGGAGCTAGTCATTAATTCCTAAGATCATAACCGAATGTTTTGAACGTCCTCAGTTCCTCACTGGTACTAACGACTGCTAATCCAGCTAACTGTTCCTTCACCGGAGATCAGGACTCTAACCCTTAAGCATCACTATGTACCATGAACTGAGAACTCGAAACTTCCTGTGATCACCCGATGAATCTCGATCCTCTGCATTTCCCGATAATCTGCAATCGGTAACCACCCGGATACTGTTGCAGTAGTCACGAATTTCAAAAATGCCAGAATCTTCAAATATTGAAAAAAATTTTATTCCCCCTCATTTTTGCAAATTCTGACCATACTGAAATTTTCACTGAAATTCCCCGTGAAATTCAGAACTTTCAGTATTTAACTAATGTGGATTTAACGTTTAGGCCCAATAATAGTCACGACACCCAAATGATCAACGTTCTGCATCGGTATCAATGACTCTCCCGTTAACTTCAAAATTTTGTAACCGTATCACCAAAACTGTACTCTGAAGCTCTAGACGGTGTCCCCGAATATCCCGGTTCGGTCTTCGAAAACCCGAAAAAATTTCTATCGGCCAAATTTTTTCTGGACATTCATCCCATCAATACGATCAACAAATTTTTTTTAGGCTCCAGTCAAGTTCGGGCGAACTTGTGTAAGAATCACTTTTCAACAAGTTTGGGCGAACTTGTATCAAAATATAAGAAATTTAAGCAACAAGTTCGGGCAAACTTGTAACTATAATTTCATTAAAATCCAGTCAAATTCGGGAGAACTTGGTTGGCCAGCACCAAGTTCAAGCGAACTTGATCATAAGTTCGGGCGAACTTGATGAAATTTCAGTCAAGTTTGGGCGAACTTGATGAAATTTCTTGAAGATTAACCAAGTTCGGGTGAACTTGGTCAAAACGTATCAAGTTCGGTCGAACTTGATGAGAAAACTTGAAAATCCTTATCAAGTTCGGGCGAACTTGGTCCCCCAAATCAGCCTTTTTTCACATTTTTCGATCCAGAATCCTTATTTCTTCGAATTTCGAGATGAATCCTCCATAGATCTGGTCAAAAATCAATTTCTAACAATCCTATCCGTTCAATTTTAGTTTTCATCCGTGGATTGTATGTTTATTTCATGTCCAAAACCCCTCCTAATGTCCATAAATGTCCAAATTAATGAGCGTAGGTGATAACTGTAGCTCTGATACCAATTGAAGGTCCGTGATCAGGCGGTTCTAGACGGAAGTTAATGCATAAACATATATAACAGTTTCGGTAGAATGTTATTAAGAATGGAGTAGAAGTAGAATGCAACGGAAGTCTTCATTTATACCGAAAGAGTATACATCTTTATAAGTCCAGCTGCCGGAGTTCCTAGAGAGAATCCGGCAGCACCTCCCCTTAGGGATGGCAAAAACTCAAATGACAAATAAACACACACCACCTATTTATAGGGAAACAACCAAGTTCGCTTAACATGTGCATATGAGGTCAAGTTCGGGCGAACTTGTCTATCATATGACAAGTTCGGCCGAACTTGTGGTTGCCACATGTCAAGTTTGAGCGAACTTGACCTACACAGGTCAAGTTCGAACGAACTTGTTCCCTTTTACACTGAAAACTCCGTATTTCGGTCGTGTGTTCGATTCTAACCTATACAATATTCAACACACGCTCAATCTAGCCTATTCGACAAGTGACGAACACAATAGCGCATCAACACTTATATAAACTACTTTTGGCATATTAGATTTGTCATAGGACATATTTAACCATCCAAACCCATAGTTACGATTATGACACGTTAAAGTGGCGTAAACCACTTTAACGAGACTTATCAAGTCAAAACTTTTTGAAATGCTTCCAATTCAGAACGTTAGGTGTTATGAACCAGATTATACAAGATCCAACTCTTGTTTGGTTTATATACCTCATTCTATCCGATTTTTCGTTTTCAAGTTTCGACACTAATATGTAATTATCCGATACACTAGGAACCACTTCAACACTTGAACTCTTGATCCTTTGAGCTTTGTTATAACATTTGGACAAGATCTATACGCAGTCCCAGGCGAGTACAATGCTCCTCTTCTTTTATGTTTTCTAAATGTTTTGGGGTGATTCATATGTGTAACCGATTTTTCTCAAATGTATGGCATGTATGTGTTTACTAAGTGCTTTTATGTATTAATTCCGATTATGCAACACGACAATTGATGACATGACAGTTAAAGAGGTCTTTCAGGTCCTATATCCTTATAGGATCTTTCTATTTTCATAGTTAGATTCTCAAAGAATGTTTGAAGTACACTCTTAAATCTTCCAATCTTTATAGCGAGATTTCTAAGAAGTACTTTATGAGGAACGATGGTTATGGTTTATGTGTAGAATTTTGGTGATTTAGGTAACGAAACTAGAGTAATACAATAAGAACATGGTGGACACGCTGCTGGTACTTCCTATATATAAGTGTGCTTATTGTATTACCCTTCGTAGCCTTATCCGAATCACCATTAGGATTATGATTTGACAAGACAATTTCACGACACAAGTGACAAGACTTAATTCCCATTACATCTACCTATCTTTATAGTTAGATATTTGTGGAATGTTTAAAGTACTAATTGATAGTCCCTGAATGGATTCTGTGTACTTTAATGCGTATTTGACTAGTCAATTTGACGAGACAAGTGACAAGACTTAATTCTTATTACATCCACCTATCCTTATAGTTAGATATTTGTGAATGTTTAAAGTACTAACTGGTAGTCCTTGAATGGATTCTGTGTACTTTAATGCGTATTTGACAAGACAATTTGACGAGACAAGTGACAAGACTTAATTCCTATTACATCTACCTATCTTTATAGTTAGATATTTGTGGAATGTTTAAAGTACTAATTGGTAGTCCTTGAATGGATTCTGTGTACTTTAATGCGTATTTGACAAGACAATTTGACTAGACAAGTGACAAGACTTAATTCCCATTACATCTACCTATCTTTATAGTTATATATTTGTGGAATGTTTAAAGTACTAATTGGTAGTCCTTGAATGGATTCTGTGTACTTTAATGCGTATTTGACAAAACAATTTGACGAGATAAGTGACAAGACTTAATTCCCATTACATCTACCTATCTTTATAGTTAGATATTTATGGAATGTTTAAAGTACTAATTGGTAGTCCTTGAATGGATTCTGTGTATTTTAATGCGTAGTTGACAAGACAATTTGACGAGACAAGTAACAAGACTTAATTCCCATTACATCTACCTATCTTTATAGTTAGATATTTGTGGAATGTTTAAAGTACTAATTGGTAGTCCTTGAATGAATTCTGTGTACTTTAATGCGTATTTGACAAGACAATTTCACGAGACAAGTGACAAGACATAATTCCCATTACATCTACCTATCTTTATATTTAGATATTTGTGGAATGTTTAAAGTACTAATTGGTAGTCCTTGATTGGATTCAGTGTACTTTAATGTGTAATTGACACGACAATTGACAAGCTGACGATTATGTACTTATGTGGTTAGTTGTGATGAGGATAACGAAACAAGTGTAATACCATTAGAACATGGTGGATACGTCGCTGGTACTTCCTATATATAAGTGTTCTTATTGCATTACTCTTGTAGCGTTGTTCGAGTCACTTTAGGATTTTGTGTACGACTGATTTCAATATTCGATATCCAAATCCTTGAAGAATCCTTTCATGATTTGTATGATAGATTCTTATAAGGATATTTAGTATTATTACAAATCATTGATTGATTTCTAATATACTCACGCTAGTATTGACCGATTTCAGTATAGTTATCGATTATCCTTAATTGGATTTCTTATAACATACTCTCAAGTTTATGGACGATTTCAATATGTTTACAAAGAATAAAGTACAATTTTCAATGGCATAAAAATTTCTTAGTATTAATCATATTGCCATATACAAAACTCATTTTGTCACAAGTTTCATAATCAAGTTAATGCATTGCAATACTAAATCTTTTGCCAATCCTTGGCTACAAATAGTTCGTTTTCAATCGAAAACTCTTGTAGTTGTCGAAGTATTGCAACACTAAACTTTTTGCCATTAACTTGGCTAACAAAACTATGTACTTGCCAACATTGTTTGTTGACGTCACTTTTTCACATATGTTTTAGGTTGATGATTATTCAAGTATGCTACACATAGGAATGCACTCGGGCTTTAGACTTCCTTAAACAAAAGACAATTTGTTGTATTCATTATATTATACAACAATGTTAATAATAAAGAAACAATTTAGTACCAGTTGTGGCTGAGCAATTTGTAACGTGACTCCTCAATATTTCCGTCGCGTGTTGTTGTATTACGCGATGACGGTGTTACAGATTGGTATCAGAACGCTGGTTATTGGGAATTAGGTTATTAGAATGCCTTTAACCTAGTCTATAACCCTTCTAGGGACCCGAACATGAGTAGACTTAGGATTTCTATCCTAATCCTCATCCTTACTCGTGCCACAACCACTCTATGATTCACAAATCATCGATCCTTAGATGGTTTATCCTAAATCCTTAGGCTCTTAAGAAATTTCTCAAAAGTTTTACTTTCAAAATACTTTCATTGGAATGTTTCTCAGTTATGTTCATCTCAAGTATTTTATCAAAAATGTTTTCTCAAACGCTCTCAACAAAATGTTTCTCGACTTATTTATCTCAAACAACTTATCAAAAAAATTTCTCAAAATGTTTTACTCTCAAACATTTTCCATCGAAATCTTGGGTTTTATTAATATGAACTCATGCAATCTGGAAGGGTGAACGCCTGTACCCCGAGTATTCTGTCTAAGGCTAGAGTGTTCATACAAATCTGTATTTTTGGACCAGTCACTCTTACCTGGGAACTCTCAGGGTGAGTGTTCACTTATAGGCTAAAGCATGTCTTCCCGAAACATTATGAAAATCCATCTACCTTGATCAGTAGAACGATTTACTGCTACCAGTATGACACTACTTCGACATGTTGCCTTTGGCAATATGTTACGACTATATTTAATGCAATTGGAACAAATTTCATTTATCGCTCGAAACTTTACAATCCCACTCCATTTACAACAAATACTTTTGTCTTTCAAATTTTCAAAATTTTTATTCACTTGGATGAGAATTTTCAAATTTTATACACGGAGTTTCTTTATTTTAAAATTTCAATTAAAAATATTTCTATCTTAAAAATTAATTTTAAAAGGTAAATAATTTTCAACACAAACCATTAATTTGGTTTGTATTTTCTCATCCAAAAATATAAAAAATGTTCATTTTTAAACAAGTTTCGAAACAAAATCCACCATACTATTTTCCTAAATACAAGTACGAGATTTTTGAACGAATACCAAGATAAGGTTTCCTATTTCAGTATGATGCTTTAAATCTATGAGAAGTCTACGAAATCTAACTTATTTTGTTTTCATTATAGCTAATTCTTCAAGATGCCTCCTCACCGTGACGCCACTTGGAACGCTGAAATGGCAGCATTGATCGCACAGCATCTAGCTGCTGCACTCCCAGGCATTATGACCCAGATTAATCAAAACTAAAATAACAATAACAACAACAACAACAATGTTCCTACTCCGTGTAACTACAAACATTTCAACTCGGCTAAACCACTCAAGTTTAATGGGTCTGAAGGAGCAACCGGGCTCCTACAATGGTTTGAGAGTATAGAAAGCACATTCCGCCATGTTCAGTGTTCTAATGAACGCAAGGTAGAGTTCGCCTCGAGTGTTTTCCAAAAGAGAGCACTCACTTGGTGGAACGGGATCATGAGGGACAGAGGTGCGGAAGTAGCTATGGCACAAACGTGGGAAGAATTCAGGAATCTTATATTCTGTCCACGACACGAGATAAGGGCACTTGAAAACGAATTTAATTACCTTAAACAAGATAGTGGGGAGAACCGTGCCTACACTGACCGGTTTGAACAGTTAAGCCTACTCTGCCCCACTATGGTCACACTATTGGATCGAGCCATTGAAAAATACATTGATGGCCTACCTGATCCAGTCCAAGATATTGTCACTGGCAGCAAACCTACAACGCTTAGGGAGGCTAAGGAATTAGCCGCTACCCTAACTGACTCCAAGTTAGAAAAGGGAAACTATTTCGAAAGGGAGACAAGAAACGAATTGTTGAGACTACACAAGAGAAAACAAATGAAACAAAGGGTGAATCTTCTAAAAATTCTAAGAAGCGTAAGACTTCAAAGAATTTTGCGATTCCTCCACCAATCCCACTCAACTCAGTGGCCTTTAGGGGGTATTATCATGGGAAACATCCTCGGTGCAATCGTTGCAACTATCACCATCCAGCAAATTCTTCATGCCGCCAGTGTACAATTTGTGGTCTTTTTGGACATCTAGCTGTGACCTATCGCATCCAAAACCAAACAGCCCCTACTCAGACACGCCCTCGTTATCCAGCTGGAGCATGTTTCAATTGCGGTGATTTAAATCCTTTCAAGCGAAACTGCCCTAAGCTTGCTAATGCTAATGAACGAATGTACAATGTCAATGAGGTTCAAGTTGATGATCAAGCACTCATGATCATTTGAACCTCTACGTTTCCTTTTTATTATCCAAGAACTATGAACAATATTTCAATAATATTTGTAATGACAATATAAATTTCAAGAAGTTTTTCTTCAATCTTGTAATTCGTATTTCGGTTACAAATTCCAATATGATTACACTGTGTGTAATTTACAACTACATACCAACTTTGAGGATTCTGTTCTTTATTGTTAGGAACTAAATCTCGCAAGAATAGCATATTATGACCTACACACTAGTGCGTTCATACAATCGCTGCAAAACAAACACTTCAAATACTATGTGCCTATTACTACTACTTTTGTTTTCATGACATTACATGCGTGATTGATTATCTGTCATGCATAACACATGATTACAAATTCATTTTTGCTTAGTATGTTGACTTAGCATACCTAGCACGTAATTTCAATACATTTTACGACATACTTACATTGTTTATGACAATTCATGCTTAGTATATGATGCATACTACCAGTATGGCTAGTGTGAAACATATATTAATATTCGTACTTGAATGAAATACTTGCTACTAGTTTTGTTGAATGCAAAACAAATAGTGTTATCATTACTAGTATGAAACACGCCCAAATTCAATAGTTATTGTGTTGCGACGATGTATGTTTGAATTCAATGATGTGTTATGATGATGATTATTTGATTAGTTATTGTTTCGACCTTATTATCTATTTCCCTTACTTAACAAAAGGAGCTATGTGGACCATGTGACGGAACGCGTAATTATGGGTTCACACTTAATTACGAGGATTGACACATGAGAATCATAGTAAGCTTTGTTAAGATGGTGGCATAAAATTTAGAGTGATTAGGTAACGGGAAGGGTATGACACAATTAGATGACGGTGGATACGCCGATGGTACTTCCTATATATGAGTGTTCTTATTGTGTTATTCTTCGGAACGTTACCAGAGTCACTTGATGTTTTATGTTATCTCGGACCATTATGTGATTATTTGATATTTGTTTATTGGATACAATGACGATTGACGAGTACATTCATTAACTCTATTCGAGCCGACCAGGAGTATATTATGGTGTTAAAGGTGACGATGATGCCATAGGTATGTTGTCCCGTCTCCTATGCATGGAATGCTCATGGTACATGTGATGTACCTCGTGGGACGTTAGAAACCGAATACGTATGGCCAGGCTTGAATGTACACCCCTTTGTTGCTAGGATTTACACTAAAGACTTAGTATAACATAATGCCATTTTTACACAATCAATGACATTTTAAAGATTCAGAAATTCTAAAGGTTGTATACCTTAAGATGCTTTGAATATCCAAGTTTATGCTTTGGATCCACCAAACATTTCCAACACCTACTCTACATCTTTGGAATCTCGAGCCTTGTTATCCTTCAATTGTTTCAAACACACACTCTACGGTCTCCTTCGAATAAATTTCAGGACGAATTTTCCTAAAGTAGGGGAGACTGTGACACCTGTGCAAAATTTCGGGCTTTCAAAAACTTGTTCTTTGAAGGCATTCCGATAGCCAATGCTTAAACGTAACCCGTTTAACGTAACGTACGCTCCGGAAAAATGAGACAAGCTAAACATACCCTAAATATCGTTTATATAACTTAGAAATAAGTTTTGGAGGGTTTGGGATGGAAAAATCAAGCCTATTCGATCACAAGGACTATTTATGTCAAACTACGAAAGCCTGCCGATTCTCGTAGGAACGCACACTCCGAAATAAGGTCATAAGCTTAACATACCTTAAATACCCTTTATATAACTTAGAAATAAGTTTTGAGGGCTTCGGTATGGCAAAAACACACTTTTGTAACTTCAGGGACTATTTTGCAAATTCTGTGAAACTATGCCTTATCGCGTTTTCGCTATCCGGAACATGTACGGACATCCAAAATTTTGTAATCATCAAAATATTATATTTTAGTGATTGGTATGCAATAATATCATCTGTTACGCATTTACGGTCACACACGCGTTTGTTACAACTTTCATTGTAATTAACCGAAAACCGCGACCGTACGACCAAACGAACTGACCTATGGAACATTTTTGGACATATTTCAAGTTTCCTATACTTTAACGTCCTTATGGAGCTTAAAAATCAGGTTAACAGGTGTTGGAAGTGCCAAAACGCGACGAAACGTGCTCAGGGGCCTGCTCTGCCAAAATTTGAAACTTGTGACCAGCTGAGGTGGATGCGGACCACATCCACACACCCATGCGGTCCGCATGGGATGCCCAGCTCACCCGAAACGTGGCAGCAGCTGAATAACTTCATTTTTGACTCATCAAACGAGTATGCCACCCTTGTCTCTGCATTTGACATGTATTGGGACACTAATCCATCTTCATGGTGATTCATGGACATGTGTAAGCATCTTAGAGCATCAAGAAAATTATAAATACCAATGTTCATTATTCATGTGAACTTTTCATCACTCTATTTCTGCTACAATTTGGAGTTGCAATCTGGTTGGGGATCATCTCCTGAGATTTGATAACTATCCCTTGTGTTTGTAAGTAATTTATTCATGTTTTGATTCAAGTTTCTTAGTTTAATTGGGCTAAAACTCAACAGTTTGACTTTCTGTTGACCTCCAGATTTGATCATAAATTGATCAACATAAAGTCCAATTGAACCTTGCGATATGATGGTATCAAGGTGGTTATGATCCTTAGTAATCATACTTACTGATTGACACCATTTCTAGTCATTTTGACAAGTCAAAGTTTCGGTCAAAATGCGATAAATGCGCATTTCATGCCAAATTAATATCCGGGGATCAAAAAGTTTTCTTTTGGTGCCAAAACACTTTTATAAACTTATTTAGACATGTCAAAACATGTCTAACTTGTCAATTTTGTTTAAGTGCTTATTTAGAGTCGTAAGTCTAGCGGTTTTGACCACCGCTTTGACTTTCAATCTGACCCGTTTGGTCAACTTTAGGATCTGACCAAGACCAATGTTATGACCATAGTATATTAGGGAATAACCCGATGAGGTTATACCCTATGGTCATACTGTTTGGTTAGTCAAATGACAAGTCGACTATGTATTCTTTAAAATGTCGAAAATGCCCTTTTGCACATAAATTAGTTTTAAACATATAAGAATGTTATTTTGACATCTAAACTGATTATACCACTTATATAAACTACTTTTGGCATATTAGACTTTTCATAGGACATATTTAACCATCCAAACCCATAGTTACGATTATGACTCGTTAAAGTGGCGTAAACCACTTTAGTGAGACGCAATCCCAGGTGAGTACTTAGCTCCCCTATTTTACGTCTTTCAAATATTTTTGGTGTACTCATATGTGTAATCAATTTTTCATAATGTATGGCAATTATGTGTTTACTAAGTGCATTTTTGTGTAATATTCCTTTTATGCAAGACATGATAATTGGGGACACGAAACTAACTCCTTAAAGTATCTATCTATCTTTATAGTAGATTCTTGTAGGATATTTTAAGTACAATCTTAAATCTTCCTATCTTCATAGTGGTATTTCTAAGAAGTGCTTTACAAGACGATGGTTATTTTTTGTGTGTAGAGATTTTAGTGATTTAGATAATGAAACTAGAGTAATATAATAAGGACATGGTGGATACACCGCTGGTACTTCCTATATATAAGTGTGCTTATTGTATTACCCTTTGTAGCCTTATCCAAATCACCATTAGGGTTTTGTGTTCAATTGATTCAAGGTACAATATCTAAATCCTTGTAGAACTCTTACATATTTTTATATGTTAGATTCTTAGAAGGATAACCAATCATTGATTTGATTTCTAATAATACTCACACAAGTTATGACAAGTTTTCAATATTGTTGTTATTAGTCCTTGATTTGAATTATAATAACACACTCACAAGTTTTATGATCAAATTCAAGGCGATTACAATGAACAAAGTACAATTTTCAGTGGCATAAAATTACTTAGTATTAATCATGTTGCCATATACAAAACTATTTTGTCACAAGTTCATAATCAAGTTAATGTATTGCAATACTAAATATTTTTGCCATTCCTTGGCTTCAAAGAGTCCGTTTTTAATAGACGGCTCTCGTAGTTGTCGTAGTATTGCAACACTAATCTTTTTGCCATTAACTTGGCCAACAAAACTATGTACTCGCCAACATTGTTTGTTGATGTCTCTTTTCACATATGTTTCAGGTTTCATTATTCAAGCATGCTGCACATAGGAATGCATCTGGGCTTTCGACTTCTTTAAATCAAAAGACAATTTCTTGTATTCTTTGTATCGTAAGATAATGTTAACAATAGTAAAAAAATTAGTACCAGTAGTTGTGAGCAATATGTAATGTGACTCCCCGATATTTCCGCCGCGTCTTGTTGTATTACGCGATTGGGGTGTTACAGAACTCGTGAACCCATTTAGGTTAACGGGTCGGGTTCGGTCAACCTGGTCGGGTTGGCGGGTTGACCCGTTTAACACATTTATACTATATTATATATTTTTACAATATATTTTATGTAACAAATTAAATGGGGTGTGTATTTTATGACATGATTATAACTTAAAAGGATAAACTAACATATATTTTATAATTTAAATATGGTATTTTTATATGCATTTGTGTGTTTTTTGTAAATTTAAATTTTAATATATTAATTTTAGAAAAAAATTAAAAAAATCGGGTTTTACGGGTCGTGTTCGGGTCAACCCATGAAACTTCGAGTCGTGTTCGGGTTCATATGTATAATACGATTTTCGGGTTCGGGTTCGGGTCTGTGTAAAATTTCAGGTTCGGGTCAGGTTGAACCCGCCAACCCGTGAACACGACCCGTTTAGCACCCCTACTTGGAGATGATGCACAAGATCATTCCAAGTGTCAAGGCATGTTCTAGGATCTCCCCAGGTGTATTTGGATGTGTCCATGGCTGCACAAGGGTGGCAATTCGCGAAAGAGGTGGCAAGTTAGGAAGCTGCCAAAGAATCTGCCACTGGCAGTCCTTTACGTACCGTATGGACTATGTCTTACGGCCCGAAAGGACTTCTGGCGCCCCTGGTTTTGAATCCGTTACGGACCGTAAGGATATAGCCTTGCGGTCCGTAACCGCCTTTCAAATCACATACTTTTCCTTGCTTACGGTCAGTAAGAACTAACGCTTACGGTCCGTAAGGGTCACTCAGAGGCCAAAAATTGGCATGTTGACACCTTTGGCCCTCGGACTTTTTCGACGTCGTTCAGCGATTTAAAACATGACGACCGTACTAGTCCTTTAAACATTGGGCGCCATTCTGAGGTCTTTCAAAAGACATAACGACTTAAAATTTTCTTATGATAAAGTTCAAATAATCGTTCAGCGGTCAAAATGACATGACGACAAAATTGTCCATCTCGTCCAACACGTGGCTTACAAGGATCAGCGGGACTCGTGTCAGTATATTATTGGTCAAAAATTTTCGAGGTGTTACATCCTCACTCCCTTAAAAGAAATCTCAACCTCGAGATTTTTATTCAAAAAGATGGGGGTACTTCTGTCGCATATTGGACTCGACCTCCCATGTATATTCGGGTCCTCTACGGGCATCCCATTTGACCTTTACAATTGGAATCTTTTTCTTACGGAGCTTCTAAACCTGTCAATCCTCAATCAAAATCGGTTTCTCAATGAACCTCAGGTTTTCATCGATTTGCACATCATGATGTGACATAGCTAGCGATTCATCAGCTAGACATTTCTTCAAATTAGATACGTGGAACACATAACCTGAGCTTGTAAGCTACAGACCTGACACATTCGATTATCTCAAATGGTCCAGTATACCTTGGGCTTAACTTTCCCTTCTTTCCAAGCGCATCACACCTTTCCAGGGTGATACCTTCAACATAACCTTGTCCCCTACTTGGAATTGAAGAGGTTACGCCTCTTATCGGCGTAGCTCTTTTGCCTATCACGTGCAACTTTGAGCTGATCACGGATTTGCATTATTTTATCCGTGGTCTCGAGGACAATCTCTGGTCCAGATAGTTGGGCTTCCCCAACTTCAGCCTAACAAACAGGCGTTCTAGACTTTCTCCCAAACAAGGCTTCAAAACGAGCGGCCTTGATGCTCGTTTGATAACTATTATTGTAGGAGAATTCGATCTGGGGTAAGTGGTCATCCCAACTTCCACCTAAATTGATTACACATGCATGAAGCATGCCTTCCAATGTCTAGATGGTACGCTCACTTGGTCCATCTGTTTGTGGATGGTAAGCTGTACTAAAATTTAATCTCGTGCCCAATGATTGCTGGAAACCTTTCTAGAAGTGAGATGTATATCTAGTATATCTATCGGATACAATAGATACTAGTACGCCATGCAAAGACACAATCTTGTCCACATATAACTTAGCCAACTTGTCGGAGCTATACGACTCCTTAATCGGCAAAAAGTAAGCTGACTTGGGTAATCTATCTACAATGACCCAAATCATGTCATTTCCACGTTTGGTCTTGGGTAACTTGGTAATTAGATCCATAGTTACCATTTCCATACAGCGATTTCGAGCTGTTGTAGGAGTCCTAACGGTTTCTGATGTTCAGCTTTAATCTGTGAACACGTCAAGCACTTTGCTACATGGGTGGCTATGGATTTCTTCATACCCATCCACCAATAATTTCATTTCAAATCTTGATACATTTTGTAACCTCCAGGGTGAACTGAATATTTAGAATTATGCGCTTCCTGGAGATTAGATCCCTAAATTCTCCATAGATCAGAACCCAGATCCGACCGTTCAACAGTTCCACCTAACCCCTCATTCAGGATATTAGCCTCCATAATGGCTTGTTTCTGTGCATCGGGTAGTTTCTCATTTAAACTACTTCTAAGTTTGATGCTTTTGGCGTTAACCCTCAAGGTTTAACCCTTTCTTTGCGACTAAGCGCATCGGCAACAACATTTGCCTTGCCTGGATTATATAGAATTTCACAATCATAGTCGTTCAGAGTTTCCATCCAACGGCGTTGTCTCATATTTAAATATTTCTGGTTAAACAGCTGTTGGAGACTTTTATGGTGGGTGTATATCACAGACTTGGTTCCATAAAGATAATGCATCCAAAGTTTAAGTGCAAATACAACGGCACCCAGTTCCAGATCGTGGGTGATGTAATTCCTTTCATGCACCATCAATTGACGTGATATATACGCAATCACTTTGCCTCTTTGCATATGCACACAGCCTATGCCCGTGTGTGAAGTATCACAATAAACAACAAAACCTTCTATACCTTCAGGCAAGGTAAGCACTGGAGCATTGCTTAATTTGCGCTTTAGAATTTCAAAGGATTCTTGTTGCTTCAAACTCCAGTCAAATTTAACATTCTTGCGGGTCAAAGTAGTTAGAGGAGTGGCTATACGAGAGAAGTTCTTAATTAACCTCCTATGATAACCAGCCAATCCCAAAAAGCTATGAATTTCTGATGGAGTCTTGGGTGCTTCCCAATTCATAATAGCTTCGATCTTAGCGGGATTCACTTGGATGCCACGCTCGCTAACCACATGTGTTAGCAGGATCTTAGCGGGATCCACTTGGGTGCTTCCCAATTCATAATGACCGTATCTAGTCCTGAAGGCAGTTTTTGGAACGTCTTCACTTCTGACCTTCAGCTGATGATATCCTGATCTCAGATCAATCTTGGAAAAATAACTGACCCCTTGAAGCTGATCGATCGTGGGCAATGGATAACGATTCTTGATCGTTATTTCGTTCAACTCATGGTAGTCAATGCACATCCGCATTGAACCGTCTTTCTTCTTAACAAATAGGATATGGGCTCCCCAAGGCTATGAACTAGGTTGTATAAATCCTTTCTATAGAAGTTCATCCAATTGGGTTCTTAACCCTTTCATTTCAGTGGGTGCTAAACGGTAAGGAGCTCTAGCTATGGGAGCTGCTCCAGGTAGGATATCAATTCTAAAATCCACTTGTCTATTAGGGGGTAATCCAGGTAGATCTTTTAGGAATACATCGGGATAGTCTGAGATGACAGGAATATCTTCCATCTTCGGCTTAGGCTAGTCAATAGTCACTTGTGCCATGTGAATGACACAACCTCTCTTCAAACATCGAGATGCTTTAAGCAATGATGCTTTCTCGGGTAAACCGTGATGATGGTCTCCCGAGATAGTGAGCATTTCACCAGATGGGGTTTTGATTTCAATGAGTTTCTTATCGCAGGCAATATGGGCTTGGTTATGAGATAACCAATCCGTGCCTAAACTACATCGAACCCTGCCAATTTCCTTGGCAGAAGAGAGATATGGATAGATTGATTCTTGATGGATATAGAACATCCATCCAAAATGGTAGAAGCGGTTTCTATGGTTCATCCGTGAGTTCTACTTCATAAGTTAAGCCTGGAGTTCTTATGGGAAATTCAATAGTTTACTAAAATTATGGTCCACAAAAGATTTATCTGAATCAAATAGAACTCTAGCAAAGATGTCGTTGACGAGGAACGTACCCGTAATGACATTATTGTCATTCACAACCTCCTTAGCATTCATCAGGAAGGCTCGAGCTTTGCCTTTCTTAGCTTCTTCAGTCTTTGCTGCTCCTTCAGTTGAAGTCGTAGGACAATTTGTCTTGATGTGGCCCTTCTCACCACATTTGAAGCAAACAGCATTTTTAATATCTCTACATTAATGGGTCTGATGACCAACCTTCTTGAAGATATTACAGTTTTTGGGCTTTTGCTCAGCACGACACTGTCCCCCGTGTCCCGCAGGTCTATCATTGGACCTCTGTTGGTTCTTGTTGAACCCAAACTTTCCTTTTTTGTTAAATTTGCGGGAGTTGTCCTCCTCCCGTTTCCTTTTCCCATCCTTGTCAGCCTCGACTGACATTCGTCTCACAAAATCTTGAGTGAGGGAAAGAGATAGTTCCACTGCTGATTTGTAAGTACTAGGCTGAACGGCCTTAACCAAACTCCTTATTTTGGAGCCAACCCATTGATAAAATGTGCAATGCGTTTGGGTTCTTGAGTAACCAGATAGGACACCAATCTAGAATAGGAATCGAAGTCGGTAACATACTTCCTACAATCAAGGTTTTTCATCGTAAGAGCTAGGAAATCCAGCTCTATCTTCTCCATGTCATGAGTTGGGCAATATGTGTCCTTGACCAGGTCAACGAATTTGGACCATCCCAGGTTATATAAGTGTAGTTTCCCAGTCGACTGCATTAAAGCCTTCCACCAGATTAGGGCATTGCCCTTGAAAGATTGGGATGCAAATTTAACAATATCTTTATCAGCACATCCGCTGATATCAACCACCGTTTCCATTTCGTCTAGCCACCTTAGGGTCTCAACAGCCCCTTTAACTCCATTAAAGTCCCGTGGCTTGTCACACCCTCAAATTCCACGTGCAGAGTTATATCGCGAGGCGCGTGACAAACCAGGATCACAGTCATTAGTCATACTGAATGACCACTATATGAGTTTAAAAAAATATTCCTGTTTGTTCATTAATGAGAAAATATTGTTTATACAATTGAGTTGCGGAAGCGTAACAATTAGAAAACCAAAATAGTTAATGTAATTTAAAGTGGTGTCTAAATATTTGATGATATCAATGCGACACCATAATGCATCCTAGTCCTGATGTGTGCTACCTTAGCAACCTGAGAAAACATGTAAAATCAAGTGTCAACAATAATGATGAGTAAGTTCACAGGTTTTAGTTTATAGATATAAGATAAGTTGTTTTCATTGGTTCAAATCCCAAACCAGTATGTTATAATAGGTATCCCCTGATCCAAACCCGAATTAGAATGTTTATGTTTCCCAATTCAAAACCCAAATCGTGTTGTTATAAGTTATTCGCGATTCAAAACCCGAAACGTGTTGTTATAATTTGTTCCCGATTCAAAACCCGAATCGTGTTGTTATATTGATTAGCAGTTTATGTTATATGTTTAGGTAGCTAGCCTAGGTCACGCCAACAAAGTGTTCGATCCGAAGCTGACGTTGCTGCCCCTGTTATGCCAGGACTATCACCAGCCATGGCTAAAATTTTAGGCAAATTCTACACCCGTGACCATCAACGTTCGGTCTAACTGGCGCGACCAGTTCGAGTGGGGCTTGTCGGCCCAGTAGTAATACTAAAAATTCCATCGCTATAATCCAATACTAACGGCATCGTAATTGCTAAGGGAACTGACATGTGATATACGCTTCCTTGTGACCATAACCGTATAACATAACTTTAAATAGAAAGACGTTACTGTTCCGTAAAGTATAACCCATACATCACTGTAACGTGTACATGTTTTCTCCCCCTATGTTTTATAAACGTTTAAAAGAGTAGGGGCCGTGAACTCACCTTTGATTGCTCGGTTAGACTTTTAAAGGGATTAGAAGTTGAGGTAGGTCAATCAAGTCCTAATACAATTACCACTTAGTTTATTAGTGTGTTCATGTAAGGCACGAAACTTATACACGTATCAAGCAATCACGTTGACAACTTACGCATATATATTCAACATATAATCATCCATGATCATAGCACACAACAACTTAAATAACACTTTAGTTGACCTCAAACAGGTTTGACCATTCTCATATAGCACATACAAACATTTAGATGCACACCTAACAACTTATTATGTTTCAGCTTAAGTGTCCAGAACTGGTCTGTTTTCTGGAATTTTTATAAAATAGTCCCCTATTCCAAAAATTCCAATTAATTTACAGAACGTGTCAAACGGTCTGTAAAACTTTGTATAAAATTTTCAAGCCCTAACTCATTACCAATTGTTTATAAAAAATCATTTACTAGGCTGCAGTCAGATTCGTCACTTTCTGACTGCAGTCCACGGAAAAATTCATTTAAAAATCATTAGCTATCCGATTAACGAAATTCTAGTGGGAGATATTCGGAGACACCTGTGTCCAACTACTGTATGAATTTCATGACCTAATACTATCCAGATTACAAGATATGACACAGCAAACAACACGTAATTTCGGCAGAAAAACGCAACTTTAGCTGCTGCACGAAATAATTATTTTAGAATAGTAAACAACCTCAGAAAAATACAATTCTAACACTATTAGAAGCGTTTTTCAAAAACGTACGTTTTAGACTTCAGAAAATCCGTTTTTCGTTACGTTACGAATTGTTTACAGCCAACTGAAGTTGGATGTAAGTACTAATCAGCTTTCTGTTTCGCAATCGTGTGATACTAGAACGATTTATAACGATCTTACGACTTAGTAATATCATGTATTAGCAAGTTATCAACCACCTATCATATTGTATATCAAAACCACCACAAACCCTAGTCATACATTATCGATACATCACGAAAACGCAGGTTCAACACGTAAAAATATTACTAACCTTAAACCGGAATGAAAGTTAGAGAGAGAGAGAGGTGTGCGATCGAGATGAGGGGGGCTGTCGTCGTGGCTACCGCTGTGCGCCGCCATGGTTGGTTGTTCCATCTCTCTCTAAATCGGGTTCTCTTCCTTTCTCTCAAGAAAACGCAGATATGTGTGTGTGTTGAGAGAAAATACTAAAAATGGTGGCTAGGGTTTGTTGAAGTGAAGAGGGAAAAAGGAAGAGTGGTTTAAAAAGTTAGGGTTTTGGGTAAGTAGGTTGGGCTTTAATCACGTCTACGAGCCCGTCTATACACACGTGTCCTGTCAGAATAAACCCGCTCGTCTAAATTAACCGATCACTATAACAGTTAAATTACCTTAACTCGTTTAACTCAGAACAAACATTCGGAATATATATGTCTTTTTATGCCAGTCTACAACATATATAAATATGTGAAAATAAATACGTTTCGCAGGAATTGTCGATTAAACAACATGTTTCACTCGCCGCAAGTTTTTATCATTTAAATTAATACTAATAAATACTTTTAAGACGTGTAACCATTTTCGAACATTAGGGTCAAAAGTACGAGATGTCACATTCTCCTTATGTTACAAAAATTTCGTCCTCGAAATTTAGACTAAGGTATACTCTATACTCCAATTGTGGGTTATTCAATAATAGGTTGTTATACGTAATTATACACGGTTTCACGTAAGGTATACTCTATACTCCAATTGTGGGTTATTCAACATATAAGTCACATAACATACAAATTTCACATAATTTGTATTTATTTAATTGCCCGGAATAGTATTCAAGTTGTCCGCTAATGTTCGAGTATATACTCGTGTGTGATTCCGTAATTCCCCGAATTACCGTTAGGCGAGTGTTTGTGTAATAACCGACACTTAATTTACCCTAATCAAGTGTAATGCATAAATGAATGTTTGGGATAACAAAATTTGTGTTAACGGTGTTTACCTAAAATGTCGGATGTCACATGGCTTGCATGAGACGAAATATTTATACGAACATCCAGCCTTAGAAGAATGGATCTTATCATGAAATTCCTGCTTCTTAGCCTTGCTCTTCACATTAGAGGAGTGCACAGAACTCTCCTTTTTGGAATGAGATGGTTTGGATACAGATTTAGAGCGAGTAGCACTTGACTCTTTAAAGTTCTCAAAGACTTTTTCCACAGCCTTTCCTACGGCTGCTTCTATGCGAGCCTGGAAGTCGTCCTCATTGATGACTATATTCGCATTATCTTTATCATTATGGCGGCTACTTGCACCATCAGAATGAGCCATTCCTAATGCTTCAGTACTAGACATCAAAATAAGTATTTCATATGTTAGCCATGGAAACTTGGATATATAAATCCTTCGCATTTGTGCACATTGTCACAATTATTCGGCTTCTACATTTCGAAGAATTGTTATTTTGGACATTTATATATTTGGCCTAGGTCTCAATGGACCATCAAAGGCAATTTGGACAATTTCTATGAATTTATTGGATAATGGATCATAATGTCTCTACTGTCACTGTCATATTAGCAATTCTTATATAGCTCATTGGCTTGCCTCAAGGACATTTTTAGAATATGACACATTGGTCTGTCACTAAGGACATAGAATATAGCACATTGGCCTGTCTCATTGGACATGAAATATGGCACATTGGACATAAGATACGGCACATTGTCCCGTCACATTGGACATAAGATACGGCACATTGGCCCGTCACATTGGACATAAAATATATGAGCCGTGGTCCCATTGGATCATAAGGATTCGAGGCTTGGACATAACCTATTACCTCTGGACAGAATATATGAGCCGTGATCTCATTGGATCATAAGGCTTCGAGGTTTGGACAAAACCTATTACCTCTGGATAGAATATGTGAGCCGTGATCTCATTGGATTATGAGGCTTCGAGGTTTGGACATTGGCTATTACCTCTAGATAAAATATGTGAGCCGTGATCTCATTGGATCATAAGGCTTTAAGGTTTGGACATTGCCTATTACCTATGGATAAAATATATGAGCCGTGATTTCAATGGATCATAAGGCTTCGAGGTTTGGACATCGCCTATTACCTCTGGATATATGAGCCGTGATCTCATTGGATCATAAGGCTTCGAGGTTTGGACATCTCCTATTACCTCTGGATAGGAAGTCACAAGACTACAGCTGTCACTGTCACGATGGACAATAATATATATAGCACATTGGCATTACATCACTATCGGATGTTTAACTATAATCATGATATTGATGATATCAGTCGGGATCTAATTTGATCGCACAGGCTATAGGGTTTGGACACAACCTATTACCCATATGGCTAGTGTGGTTCCTCTGTTCACACTGCCTGGAGTATTAACATTACATTGAATTTTAACATAGAATAACATTAATGTTTGATAAAAATCATAATGATTTGGAAGTTGAAACATTGTTCACCACTTTCTAAACAGAAGGGCTACTTCCATAATTATCATCTGCCAATTTATTTGGACATTGCCTTTGGCTGGTCAAACCATTAAGAGATCTTTTGGAATTTATAGCAGATCGATAAAGATCGAATTAAAATCGAGACGATCGTTTTGAACAAATGAATACATACATTATAGATAATTCCAAAAGTTATCATTAAACACGATAAAAATTACAATACTAGTCCACTTTGATCAGTATTATAACATCATGATATGTTAATTATAATCACATATCAGTATATATATCATTTACAAGTTGTTTGTTGATTAAAACCTTATTTTTAGCAAAAAGGGCAAAATGGTCAAGGATTGGCATAATGTGAAACTAGTGCATAAACTCAGATTCTGATTATGATCTTGTAGTATAACCTTAGAGGCTTATACCACATTATATTTGCATCATAATGAAACTTAAAGGTAGTAGCTAAAGTTGCTAATTCGGTTTATACTCAAAAGTCAAAGCAGAAGTCAAACTTCGCGACTTTTGGTTGCGAACAGACACTTAGACTAAAATTGACAGGCCGACCATGTTTATACACATTGTAATGCCTTAAAGCATAAACATTGTAACGCCTCGTTTTTTCTTACTTTCCATATTTAGAAAGCTAGTCTTGTACTTCCATTTTTGGAAACCTTTGTATCTCGTATTCGCATTTTCGTTGTAATCTTTGTAATCGAGACTTGAATCTTAATGAAATATAGTTCTTATCTCTATACTTGCTGTACACAATCATACATACGTATACATGATGCTCATACTCGTAAACGTGACTTACTTGCTAATACGCGACATTGATACTTTATGCGTACATTATACGTGATGTTGATACTCGATCTCGATCATTTCATACATACATACATACACATTATGACACGTCCAATATACTTAAAATAGCTTATGTTATCATAAGATGCTATAAATTAACTCTTGGTCCCGTCCCAATTAGCAAAATAACAAAAAAAATAAAAAGTTTAGCCCTGACCAGGTCCGCATGGGACGTTGGGCGGGCAGAAACCTTCTAGGCCGCGGGTTTAAGCACGAATCCACACACAACCCTTCTCCCCAATGGCCTTTAACCTCATTAAAACCCTCCTAACCATCTTCTAACTCTTCCTAATAAATAATAACCATATTCCACACCATTTTTACTTTCCAAACTCCATCTAATCTCACTCAAACACTCTCTAATCATCTCAAGAACACTTGAAACATCAGAATTCGGGCAGATTGTACCTCCTTCACTAAAGTGAGCATAACTTGCTCATTTCTTAACGAAAGGACACCATTCTTCTTCCTACATACTTGGATTAGCCCTAGGTTTGAGTCCACGGGTTCTTCTTGGAGAATCCAGACCTGGATATTCACCTAAAGGGTCCAAAATTTTTGTTTGATTTCAAAATTTTATAAACTTATGTTTTACCTTATACAACTTTGTGTTCTTGAGCTCCTAACCAAGTTTATGGTTAGTAAAGCCAAACCAAGTTTGTTTACATGAACTAAGGGCTGTGTAGACACCCTAAACTTTCTGTTTTTAAGAGCTTAAGCTCACAAGTGATGCCAAGCCAAGAGCTTGTTGATAGTGTGTCTACCTTGGTTAGCTTGGGCTATCCTAAACATAAGACCACACATCACTTGATGTTTTCCTCATCATTATCCCAAGATAGTTTGCTAGTTGTAAAGTGACACAACCCCGCCTAGCCTTCGACTTGTTTCGATGTCGGCTCCCCGGGTTATAGCTCAGTTGGCTACTTGGTATAGTGACTATACTTACATTCTTGGCAATACTATTGTTCTTGACCCTCCTTGTGTCTATGACACTTGTGTAGTGGTGAATCCAATCGAGGTTCCAAAGTGGATCGTTAATCCTCCCACCTCCTACTTGACTTACATGACACCAAGTGGTTCTAAAGTGGATTGTTCATCCTCCCACCTCCTACATGATTATATAACTATGTATAAATCTATTGACTATATATATATCAAACCGAAACCTTGATAATGAATACATAATCACCTATCAAGTTAATGAGTTTTTATTACTAGAGTGTATAGTTCCTTTTCACGATTCTAATGGGTCTCAAACCCATGAAATCACATCAAACCCATTCGGGTTAGCATAGTGTCAAGAACAAGTGCTATACCTTAGTGATTATTTTCATACTTTAATACTTTATTCCTATTTCCATAATCATGCTCAATAATCCAATTCTTCCATTAAAACTCATACTCATACCTATGTTCTTCTTGTAGAAGGAGAAGGCGCCAAACCCTAATCTACAAACAAGCTCGCGGATTTCTTTAAGTGGAACACTTTTGCAAAACCGTGAGTACACTCGACCCATTTACCGCTTTCTCACTTTTGGGTTGTAACATGTTTACTTATCAAAATACACTTATCACAATTCATGCTTTTACATACTCAATCCTTAATACATGATGCTTGTTATGCTTAGATACATGCTAGAATTATACATGCTTGATCATTAACTTAGCTAGCCCAACTTGACATATATAGCGCTATAGGAGTCGCATACCACCCGTCGGGGTTATGTTAAGATTACCATACTCATATTAGTCTCGACGCTTTTAGCGACGAGGGAAACTCGATCTCATAAAACTTTTTTGGAAACTCGTGGTTTGATCTAGTATTGCATGATTAGTATATACTTTGCTTACAATTACCATGTGGATTCGAGTTGTACATTTTATACCTATGCTATGTTTTCACATAACTTGTGTACTCGCCTTTGCTTTTGCATTGAACTCGTATTTTAAACATGTTACAGGTTGAAGAGGATATGAATGATGACAGCTAGTAGGAATACTTAGAAACTCATTCTAAACTTACTAGATTATCTTATGTTGTATTTTGTTTCGTTGTTGTAACGTGTAATTGTTGTATTTTGCTTCCAATGATGTGCTTGACAATTATCTTATGAAATGAAAATTATATTTTAATCAAATATTGTCACAATTAGCCTTATGATGTCTCTTGCAATCTCATTTTCGTCTCACTCTGATGTTTCCACTATCGGTTGGGGTGTGACAGATTGGTATCAGAGCCATAACTATAGGGAATTAGGTAGAATTTCCATGTTTGACCTAGTCTATAATCTAGGTGACCGTTTTTACCATTCTTATACATCATGCTTAAAACTTTATTCTTCCTTCTTTGCTTCTTCCTTATCTTTTGGTCTTAAAAATTTGCATGACGTCTTTCCTAAGACGTTTACACAACACACTTGAAGACTTGAAGATACTCATGATGCAAACGAGGCGATTTACACCAAGATAGGTCCAATGACTTACAATTTTGGTGAAATCCCTCATTCCGCGTATTCGATTTTTCACGAAGTTATACCATCAAGTTAGGAGTGATATCCACATCTTGATGGAAAACTTCCATTTCATACTCTAGTGGATCTTACAAACGAGTCGGAATATGCTCCTCGTTTAGTAAGAAGCAACCACACTTTGGGTACGAAATCATCAAGTTAGGGGTGAAACCCGCACCTTGTCAATTAAGTCCCATTCCTCGATTTTCAATCTCGCCAAAGTCTCGAATTTTCGATCGACTAGGGACATGTAATAACTGGAAGGGTAAAATGCCGTTAATCGCTTCTCGACAAGAGCGTTTTACCTATTAGGCCAAAGCATGTTCCCTAACTCGAGAGATCTTACGAATCACTTTGGAATAGTCTACGTTTCTCTACCCGAAACAATCCCATGTTTTATTGAGCCAATCTTTTATGTTATCTCAATTTTTCTGCGATTTTTATACTTGTTACCTCGTTAGTTTCGAACCACTACACAGTCGCACATCTCTCGCAATCAAAAACGATAATAATCCTCGTGAACAAACTAAATTTATACTCTTTATACACATTCATACGGGATTATACTTGTTAAATACTCGTTAAATGCTCGCTAAATACATGCAAAATATGTGAATTACCCATGCTTATACATGCAAAAACTTATTTTTACATTATGATCAAGTCTCATCATTTTCCTTTCTATTTCAACCCTAGATGTCTTCTCCAAGTTCTTCCAAGAAATACAAGGGTTCCAAGAGGGGTTCAAACAATCAAGGGGACTCTATTTCCAAGCAGGAATTGGTAGGATTAGTCGCGGAATAAATGGCCGAGCAGATGGCCAAAATCATCCCAAACATCGTGAGCCAAATCCAAACCATCCATAAAACCCCCAAATCCTCTATTGACTCAAAGGTGGACCCTCCCAAAGCAACGTTCCAGTTCAAATAGTTCATGGCTTGTAAGCCCATGGATTTCACTGGTAATGTTGGCGCTACTGCCATGATGAACTGGTTCGACGCGATTGAACTCACCTTTCTGCAAAGCGGATGCCCTGATGTGCTCCGAACCTTGAACGCCACCGGGGTCTTTCGTGAGAGAGCCCTCAAGTGGTGGACTACTGAAAGAAACAAGCATGACAATGAATCAGCCCACGAGTTACCTTGGGAAGAGCTAAAGCAGCTCATGAAGGACCAATTTTGTCCTCATAAGACCCAGAAACTCGAAAACGAATTCTGGAATCTCACCCAGCAGGGGAGCGACGCTGAAGGATTGATCGCGCGCTTCAAACAATTGAGTATCCTTTGCCTTGTGCAAGTGGATACCATCCCCAAGGCAATCGCCAAGCACATTCGTTGCCTCTCGCTAGTGTTAACAAACCATGTCGTCGCCGCAAGCCCCAAAACCCTCGAAGATGCTTATAGCATCACGATTGAGATGAACCAGAACTGCATTCGTCATGGAGCCTACGACAAGGTCTCCACGAAGCATGCACAACAAGCCATCGCCGATACCACCACCACTGCTGAGTCACCTCCCTCCAAGCCAAGAAACAAAACAACAGGAACAAGAAGCGGAAGGCTTCTGTTTAGAACAATGCGGTTGTTACTCCACCTGCCCCTACCCCACTAAACGCCATCTCCTCTACCCAAAACACCGAGCCACCCAAGCGAAACTACACCGGCTCTTGGCCTAAATGTGAACGGTGCACCTACCACCATCTCCCATCCACTCCGTGTCGAAAATGCGCCAACTGTAACAGGATGGGGCATTTTGCTAGCCATTGTCGCCAACCCCAAAACCATCAAGCCATCATGCCTAACCCTAACCCAAACCAACCTCAACCACAGCGACAGAATGCTCCTATGCGAGCGTGTTACAAATGTGGCGATCTCAATCATCTCGCCAATATTTGTCTTCAACTCAACCAGCAGCAACAACTTCAACAGCAACAGCGCCGCAGCCTACTAAAGGACGAGCTTTCATGCTTACCTCTGCACAGGCCTAAAACTCCAATGACGTCATCACTGGTACGTTCCTTGTCAACCATATTTATGCTTCATGTCTGTTTGATACTGGTGCCGATTAAAGTTTTGTGTCTGTCGAATTTGAACCTTTACTTAAGTGCGAACGTTCCAAATTGCCTAATCCATTCGCTGTCGAAGTCGCTAACGGAAAATCCATCACCGTTGATTCCGTCCTTTCTAATTGCTCCTTGAATCTTAACGATGATACGTTTTCGATTGACCTCATTCCCATGCAATTGGGAAGCTTCAATATCATAGTAGGCATGGACTGGCTTAGGCGAGTTCGTGCTGAAGTTGTTTGTTCCAAAAAGTTCATTCGCCTTCCTCTTCCTAACGATGATTCATTGCACGTCTATGGCTAGAAACCTTCTAAAGGTCTCAAGCTCATGTCGTGTATTCAAGCGAACAATTACTTACGTAAGGAGTACTTTGCCTTTCTCGCCCATGTTGTGAAAAGAAAGACAAAGGCCCGAGCATAAGTGATGTCCCTATCGTTTGTCAGTTTCCTGAAGTCTTCTCTGAGGATCTTCCTGGTCCTACACCTCCTCGTTCTATCGATTTTCGTATTGACCTCATCCCTGGCGCAACTCCTGTTGCAAAAGCTCCCTATCGCTTAGCACCTTCGAGAATGCAATAGCTATCGAGCCAACTTCAAGAGCTTCTTGATAAAGGCTTTATACGCCCTAGTACTTCTCCGTGGGGCGCTCTTGTTCTATTCGTCAAGAAGAAAGATGGATCCTTTCGGATGTGTATTGACTATCTTGAACTCAATAAACTTACAGTCAAGAACCGATATCCTCTTCCTCGTATTGACGACCTCTTCGATCAACTTCAAGGTGCGACTTGTTTCTCCAAAATCAACCTTCGTTCTAGCTCTTATCAAATTCGAGTTTTCGAGGGAGATGTACCTAAAACTGCTTTCCGCACACGTTATGGACACTACGAGTTCGTGGTCATGCCCTTTTGGTTTGACCAATGCGCCTGCAGTGTACATAGACCTCATGAACCGCGTGTGTAAACCTTTCCTCGAGCAATTCGTAACCGTATTCATCGACGATGTTCTCATCTACTCCAAGACGAAAGAAGAACATGGGTGACATTTGCAACTTATCCTTCAACTTTTGCGAACCGAACGTCTTTATGCCAAATTCTCCAAGTGTGAATTTTGGCTAAGAGGTTCAATTCCTTGGTCACACCGTCAATGAACTCGGTATTCACGTTGACCCCGTAAAGATAGAAGCTGTGAAGAATTGGATTGCACCTAAATCGCCTTCTGAAATTCGTTCGTTCCTTGGCCTAGCGGGGTATTATCGCCACTTCATCTCGAACGTTTCCAAAATCGCCGTTCTTTGACCCAAAAAGATAAACCTTTTGTTTGGAGTCCCGAACAAGAGTAGTCTTTTCAAACCCTCAAGGACATGCTTTGTAATGCTCCTATCCTCATACTCCCTGATGGAAATGACGATTTTGTTGTGTATTGCGATGCTTCGAACCTAGGTCTTGGTTGCGTTCTCATGCAACGAGGCAAGGTCATCGCTTACGCGTCAAGACAACTCAAAATTCATGAGAAAAACTATAATACGCACGACTTGGTGCAGTTGTTTGCATTAAAGATTTGACGACACTACCTTTATGGTACAAAGTGTACGGCCTTCACCGACCACAAGAGCCTCCAACACATCTTTGAATCAAAAGGAACTCAACATGCGTCAACGTCGTTGGGTAGAATTGTTAAACGACTACGACTGTGATATTCGCTACCACCCTGGTAAGGCAAATGTCGTGGCCGATGCACTCAGTCGTAAAACTCATGTTAAGAGTGTTCGTTGCTACCAAATTGTGGGAAAACTCAACGAATTAATTTGTCAAGCACAATTTCGTTATCAACGAGGGTAACCTCACTGACGAGTTGAATTGTGGAGTCGAAAACCCACTCGAAGCTAAGCCCGATGGTATCCTTTACTACCATGGTCGCATTTGGTTCCCGATCGTTTCAATCTTCGGAACACCTTGATGAACGAAGCTCACAAATCCCGATACTCCATTCATCCTGGCGCCGACAAGATGTATCATGATCTTGGAGCAACTTATTGGTGGCCTGGGATGAAGAAAGATATCGCCCTTTACGTCTCAAAGTGTCTTACGTGTTCCAAAGTCAAGGCCGAACATCAACGTCCCTCTGGTTTGCTCGAACAACCAAAAGTCCCTGTCTGGATATGGGAGAGCATTGCCATGGATTTTATCACCAAATTGCCTCGTACTTCGTCTAGTCATGACAGCATCTGGGTTATCATTGACCGATTAACCAAATCCGCTTATTTCCTCGCCATTCGTGAAGATTACAAAGTCGAGAAATTGGCTCGTATCTACACGGATGAAGTCATCAGTCGTCATGGTACTCCTCTCGATATTATCTCTGATCGCGACGCTCGTTTCACCTCCCCCTTTGCAAACATTTCAATCCGCCCTTGGCACTTGACTTAACCTTAGCACCGCTTTTCATCCTCAGTCTGATGGTCAAACCGAGCGTAAAATCCAAACCTTGGAGGATATACTTCATTCTTGCATAATCGATTTTGGCGGCAATTGGGATTCGCACTTACCGTTGGTAGAATTCTCATACAATAATAGTTATCACGCCAGTATTCAAATGGCTCCATTTGAAGCATTGTATGGTCGAAAGTGTCGTTCGCCTATTTGTTGGCACGATATTGGAGATGTTCAGATCACCGGTCCCTAATTAATACAGGAGACGACGGACAAAATCCTACAAACCCGTGATAACCACCTCAAAGCTCGAGGTGGTCAAAAGAACTACGCAGATAAGAGACGCAAACCTTTGGAGTTTAATGTTGGTGATCAGGTTCTTCTCAAGGTATCCCCTTGGAAGGGTGTTGTTCGCTTTGGTAAGAAAGGCAAACTCGCCCCTTGGAAGGATTGGTGCGGTAGCATATCGACTGGACCTGCCTTAAGCGCTCAACAATGTTCATCCATTTTTTCATGTTTCCAACCTAAAGAAATGTCTAGCCGAAGAAGGACTTCAAGTCCCACTCGAAGATCTTCAAATCAACGAGACATTGTATTTCATGGAGAAACCGGTCGAAATCATGGACCGGGGAATCAAGCAACTAAGGTGCACTCGAATCCCTATCGTCAAGGTTCGATGGGAAGGGAAACGTGGCGCTAAATTTACTTGGGAACTCGAAATTGATATGAAGACTAAGTATCTGCATCTCTTCGTTGCATCTTCCTAAATTTCGGGACGAAATTTCCTAAAGGGGTGAGACTGTAACGCCTCGCTTTTTCATACTTTCCATATTTAGAAAGCTAGTCTTGTACTTCCATTTTTGGAAACCTTTGTATCTCGTATTCGCATTTTCCTTGTAATCTTTGTAATTGAGACTTGAATCGTAATGAAATATACTTTTTATCACTATACTAGCTATACACAATCATACATACTTATACATGATGCTCAAACTCGTAAACGTGACTTACTTGCTAATACACGACATGGATACTTTATGCGTACATTATATGTGATGTTTATACTCGATCTCGATCATTTCATACATACATACATACTACATACATACATACATACATCAACATACATACATACATACATACATACATACATACATACATACATACTACATACATACATACATACATACATACATACATATAGTACATACATACATACATACATACACATTATGACATGTCCGATATACTTAAAATGGCTTATTTTATCATAACTCTTGGTCCCGTCCCAATTAGCAAAATAACAAAAAATATAAAGTTTACCCCTGACCAGGTCCTTACGGTCCGCATGGGACGCTAGGTGGGCAGAAACCTTCTAGGCCACGGGTTTAAGCACGAATCCACATACAACCCTTCTCCCCAATGGCCTTTAACCTCATTAAAACCCTCCTAACCATCTCCTAACTCTTCCCTATATATACTAACCCTATTCCACACCATTTTCACTTTCCAAACTCCATCTAATCTCACTCAAACACTCTCTAATCATCTCAAGAACACTTGCAACATAAGAATTCGGGCAGATTGTACCTCCTTCACTAAAGTGAGCATAACTTGCTCATTTCTTAATGAAATGACGCCATTCTTCTTCCTACATACTTGGATTAACCCTAGGTTTGAGTCCACAGGTTCTCCTTGGAGAATCCAGACCTGGATATTCACCTAAAGGGCTCCAAACATTCTGTTTGATTTCGAACTTTTATAAACTTATGTTTTACCTTATACAACTTTGTGTTCTTGAGCTCCTAACCAAGTTTATGGTTAGTAAAGCCAAACCAAGTTTGTTTACATGAACTAAGGGCTATTAAGACACCCTAAACTTTCTGTTTTCTAAGAGCTTAAGCTCACAAGTAATGACAACCCAAGAGCTTGTTGATAGTGTGTCTACCTTGGTTAGCTTGGGCTATCCTAAACAAAAGACCACACATCAGTTGATGTTTTCCTCATCTTATCCCAAGCTAGTTTACTAGTTGTAAAGTGACATAACCCCGCCTAGCGAGGTTCCAAAGTGGATGGTTAATCCTCCCACCTCCTACTTGACTTACATGACACCCAGAGGTTCCAAAGTAGATGGTTCATCCTTCCACCTCCTACATGACTATATAACTATATATAAATCTATGGATTATATAATATATCAAACCAAAACCTTGATAATGAATACATAATCACCTATCAAGTTAATAAGTTTTTATCACTAGAGTGTATAGTTCCTTTCACGATTCTAATGGGTCTCGAACCCATGAAATCACATCAAACCCATTTGGGTTAGCATAGTGTCAAGAACAAGTGCTATACCTTAGTGATTATTTTCAACTTTTATACTTTATTTCTATTATCATGCTCGATAATCCAATTCTTCCGTTAAAACTCATACTCATACCTATGTTCTTCTTATAGAAGGACAAGGCGCCAAACCCTAATCTACAAACAAGCTCATAGATTTCTTTAAGTGGAACACTTTTGGAAAACCGTTAGTACACTCGACCCATTTACCGCTTTCTCACTTTTGGGTTGTAACATGTTTACTTATCAAAATACTATCACAATTCATGCTTTTACATACTCAATCCTTAAAACATGATGCTTGTTATGCTTAGATACACGCTAGAATTATAAATGCTCGATCAGTAATTTAGCTAGCCCAACTTGACATATATAGCGATAGGAGTAGCACACCACCCGTCGGGGTTATCTTAAGATTACCATACTCATATAAGTGTCGTCGCTTTTAGCGACGAGGGAAGCTCGATCTCGTAAAACTTTTGTGGAAACTCAGGGTTTGATCTAGTATTGCATGATTAGTATATACTTTGCTTACAATTACCATGTGGATTCGAGTTATACATTTTATACCTATGTTATTTATTCACCAAACTTGTGTACTCACCTTTGCTTTTGCATTGAACTCGTATTTTAAACATGTTATAGGTTGAAGAGGATATGCATGATGAAAGCTAGTAGGAATACTTAGAAACTCATTATAAAGTTACTAGATTAGCTTATGTTGTATTTTGTTTCGTTGTTGTACGTTTAATTGTTGTATTTTGTTGCCAATGATGTACTTGACAATTATCTTATGAAATGAAAATTATGTTTTAATCAAATATTATCACAATTAGCGTTATGATGTCTCTTGCAATCTCGTTTTCGTCTCACTCTGATGTTTCCGCCATCGGTTGGGGTGTGACAAACATAGCTTAAAACGGGTGGCTTCAATTGATTGTGTTCTTTTTCTCTAGTCGTTCCTTGATTTCGTCGACGATGTTCACTATTCTGGCTTGACATACAAAGAAAAAAAGTGAAATCTTAAGAAAAGCAGTTCAAAGTTTCACCAGCCCCGTGTCCAACGGACACGGGCCGTGTCCAACCTTCTGCAATCGTTTTGAACTCAAAAACTCTTTGCTTTAACTTATCTTTCTTTGGTTTTAAACACTTTAAACATGAGTAACTTAAAGCGGTGAAAAACAACGTTCGTTTATTAAGAGTTTCTTGGTAAAACTTTTATATTGCATGAATAAAGCATGAAGTCATGGAGCTTCAAGCTTTAATGGAGGTTTTGAGCTTTTTGGAGAAGAAGGGAAAGTGAAAAAAGTAGTAAAGACAAGATGGTTTTAAGGAAACCTCTTTAAGAACATACCTTTTGGGGTGTATGTGAAAAATCTAAGAGGATCTTTGCCTTTGGAATGGGTCCAAACATGCAGCATCAAGGCTAACTTTATTGAAAACGACAGCACACTGACCACGACCTGTGCCGGCTGAGCACGGCCCCATGGTCAGATGAAGTTCTGACACGTTTGTCCTTATTAGAGACACGGGGCGTGTTGGCCTGGACACGACCCTGTGGTCATTTTTATGAAGTTTGTCATTTTATTTTAAGGATCTCATATGATCGGGAGGTTCCTTGCTAGAGGGAACAACATCGAAGTACCTAAGGTACCGTAATTGGTCTTTCTGTATGCACGAACGCAAGAGGTTATCGTAAAGGGTAAAAACTAAACTACTTATTGGTGGGTGAAACCAACCTTTATTCCCCTTACCCGGACTCTTGTTAAAGAAGGTGTATGTCGAATCGCTCAGGTCAATGAGCGATTGGTGTTGGCCAATGGAGAGTCCTTCACGGTACAATCGACACAGGGACGACTATCGCTAGTGCCCTCGCAAGAGGTCAAGGTACTTATTGCGGTCTTGGCATCGCTAGATTCCGAATGCGGACTCAATGATTCTCCCTGGATTTGGGAATCCTTTCCTCATTTTCATCATGAGTTCTATTTCTTTTAATTTTTTGAGAATCCTTTCCTCTATTTGACGTATATCGAAGGAGGTGACGTCATTTGAAAGAGGAGGTTGAGGGCACTCGGGTGGATGACAAGGATCGTTTTTACTTTTGCCCTTCTTAAGGTGATTACCACAGGAAAATGATGGGTTTGCTAAGTAGTGGGGTCCAAAATTTAGGATGTAACATTCTAAATCTTTATGAAATCCACCACATAGTTGACACCATTCGTCGTAAGAGTGGCGAAAGAAAAAATAATCGATGTCATTTGTTGGTGCATATGTATGTTGCCTACGTCATTACGTATCGAGTCTGATTGAATAGGGATTAATCTGTTAGAAACGAGGCGTATTTAAGTGTAATATAGTATAAGTTCGCTTGAGATTAATTGTGAGAGGTCAAGTTCGCCCGAACTTCCATACTCTCTAGCGAACTTGGAAAACTATAAATAGGTGCCTTGGGATTTCATTTGTAACCATGGAGAGATTTTGGCACAGAGACGGCAAAGCTCTGTCGGATCCGGTTCTCGAATGTATTGAACTTTAGATCAATGAAAACAACATTTAAATGAGTAGTTCTTGTTATTTGGTTAACTTGTCATTAGTTTCCGCCTAATCGGACAATAGATAACAAATTTAGGTTCCCGTGCTAATCGTGGACGTTCCTACAAGTGGTATCAGAGCCTGGATACCTAAATTTGTTGGAATCAAGACAAGAATTTCTCTATTTCATCTCCTTTCTATCATTTTTCTTAACATTTTCACATATTTGATGATTTCATGGACAAAATTAGCTAAAAATTGAATGTGTCATGTAAAATACAGTTATGATAAACCCCTGAGAGTTTGGACATCAAATTCAATCGAATTGATATCAAAAAGTTGAAAAAACCATGTTTTGGAAACAAGTTTCAGCCGAACTCAACATCAAGTTCGACCGAACTTGAGTAAAACTTCAGTGTTTTTAATCAAGTTCGACCGAACTTGATAGATTTTTCAAGATTTTTGTTATAAGTTCGACCGAACTTGAAAGAAATTCTAACATTTTTGGTCAAGTTCGACCGAACTTGATCAATTTCATTGAATTTTTGCCACTGGTTCGCCCGAACTTAGAATAGTCTTGATAGTTCACATAAGTTCGACCGAACTTACTTGTTTCTTGAGATCTTTCTTAAAAGTCTGCTCGAAGTGCAATTTTTCTCAAAATCATTTCATCTAAGTTCGACCAAACTTGTGAAAATTTGAAATCAAAAGCTGATTTTCACACAAGTTCGACCGAACTTGTCTGTTTCTAATCAAATTTGAGTGTTTTTTATCGTATTATTGGATAAGTCTTTGGATTGTCAAAATGGAAGATTTCCACAACATGTTCATCTCTCAAATGGCTTCTTCATCAAATGCTAATGTTCTTGCGGTAAATCAGATGAGTATCGACAATGAAATGGGTACTACGTCAAAACCGCCAAAGCTAATGAGCATGGACGAGTTTGAAGGATGGAAGGAAAAGTTTGTGAATTGGATACAAGCGAATCAATTCAACAGCTGGGTTGCAGTTGAGGATGGATACAAATGGCCAAAAGACGAGCGTGATCAAGATCTTCCACTGAACAAATTTTCACCGGTTGACAAAGATAACTATGTTGCTGAGAAGAAAATGATCAGCTTAATACAACAATCAGTGAAGGAAGATATCTTGATTCTCTTGCCAGAATATGAAACATCACAAGAATTATGGAATTCTCTTTGTGACAAATTCAAAGGAAGTGATGAAATGATTAAAAGCAAAAGGCCTTGATCAAGAAAGTGTTCGAGATCTTCACGATGATTAAAGGTGAAACAATGAAGCAGATGATCGATAGATACTGTCACCTCATGGTCCAGATGCGGAGACATGATATCAAACGATCTAATGAAGAACAAATCGATAAGTTAGCCGATGCACTTCAGACGGAGAATGGACAATGTATCTGATGATTCTAAAGAATAGTCCATCTTGGAGACACTTCAAGTTGTCATCTTTCATCGACAAATTGGAAGGTCATGAAATGGAATTGATGAAAATTGCGAAATCAAAGAATGCTATGTTGTTCAAAATGTCGGTGTTTATATAAAGGAGGTATTCCAGATACTACGATTCAAAGCCCGAAAATTCAAACAGCATTTAGTGCAAATACAAATTCTTCTCCAAGTCAAAGTTCTCCATATGTTGGATATACAAGTGCAAGTTCAAGTTCATCATTCCAAAATCAGACAAACCAAGCTAGTTCTGATTCAAATGTTTTCCAATGCAACTAGCAGTTGATTTGAAGAATGTTTTTCCAGAAAAGGTGGCTAAACAGCACATAGCACTTCTTGCTACCGTTCTCAAATTATATGAAAGTCTTGTTGCTGGAAAGATCGGTAATCCAGAGATGACCGCTGAAGATTATGATCAGGTGGACGAAGAAGAATTGGAGCTAATGGATATCAAATGGAGCCTTGCATCCATCATCAAAGAGTTTCTAAATTTGTGGCGCTCACTGGAAGGGATATTGGTAATTCAAGTAACAAGCTTGGATTTGACAAGTCTAAAGTCACATGCTTCAAGTGTCGACAGAAAGGGCACTTCAAACGAGAATGCAACAATCAAGAAGCAAGTGGAAACCAAAATCCTTTCGGCAGCAACAATGAGTACTACAAGAAAGCTCTTCAATACAAGCCATATCCAAAAAGAACACAAGTCGAAGTTGAAGATAAACCTGCAAAGAAAGCCGAACAAGCTCTTGTTGCCAATCATGAAGAAGATGGTTTTGACTAGAACAGATACATCGGAAAGAAAATGGTGTTGCTATGATAGCAGAGTTAGTAGATGAATATGATATATCATATGTCGATGCTGCTTTGGAAAATGCCATTCTGGAAAGTTATCGGCAGAGAGCTGAGGAAGAAGAATTAGCTTACCTTGAGATGCAAAGGCAAGAAGCTTTGAAATCAGAGGCAGAAAAGGTAAAATCTGAGGTAAAAATGTCTGAAAAGGAAGTTGTGAAAATTGTGGAGTTGAAAAACCTTGCACAAAGTGCGCAAGTCCTTGTGAACCATGTCTGATAAAGTCAAAGTCATAAGAGAATTGACTGTACACAACGAAAACTTTCGTTATGATTACAGAACCATAAAAGAAGCTTAAGACAAAATATCAAGCAAATATAAATATGTTGATAATGCTAATCGTGAGCTAAATGCTAATGTCAAAATGTTAAATGCAACTGTAATTGAAAAACAAAAGGCAATTAACATGTACATTAACACAATTGCTGAGACAAAGCGTTAGCTTCACGAAATAAAGATAGAAACGGAACGGGTAAGACAACTTCAAAAGAGCTACACCACAAATGCATATGTCATTGATCACATTTTACCTACGATTAAGTCGGAGGAAAATGGTGATAAATCAAAACGTAAAGAATACGGAAGTGTTCCTCCACCATTTTTTGCAAGTTATTCCTGCAAGAAAGATGATGAGATTTAAAAGGCATTTAATTTACTCATTTTTTCAGAAAAGAAAAATAAAGTTCCTGAGAACATTGACGTAGACTTTATGAAATCAAATGATGACAATGAAGCGGTGGTAAAAAATGTGGTTAAAAAGGTGTTGGAAAATTATTCTGATGACGGCAGCTCTGAAAGTGCCAAATCAAGTTTGAAAAACTCGAATTCACATTCTGTAGATGACGATACATCATCAGAACATGATCTAAGTGATGATCCTAATGTTGTCATGTACAAGATTAAGGAATCTGATAGATTGTACTTCGATGATAGTTTTCCAATTCGGAATGTGAAAGAGGATCAACTTGATAAATTTTTCGAACTTGTAGAAGTTTCATCAGATGATCTTGAGAAAAATGAGAAAAGATTTTACTCAAAACCCAAAAGGAATGCTAACAATTATCGAAAGTTTGGTGGTGATTTTCCTGAGAACCGGAGAGCAGGATTGGGTTTAGAGGAAAGTGAAGAAGAACCGAGAAAGAATCAAAGTCGTCATTTCATGAATACAAAGGTAAACACATGAAGTTTGTATATGAAACGAATACGGTTCAAGAAAAAGGTATGATCGGTAAGAAATCGAACGATGAATTCAAAAAGGAAAAAGAACTTCGGGACAAGGCTAAAACCAAGTCCACAAGTGAATTGAAACCCACTAGTGGAAATGTTTCTGATAATCGGACTTACTTTAAATGCAATATTGTTGGTCACATTGCTCGCAAATATCTGAATCTAAAGCCTGTGTTTCCAAGAAGAAAAACTGGGTCAAAAGATGAAAAGCAAAAACAACCAGAGATTGTAAAATCTGTCACAGAATGAAATAGAAACTATGAATCTAAAGATGAAGTGAAACCAAAAATGAATTCAAGGTTTGAAAACTCAATTTTTGAAAAAGGTGAAACTTCAAAATTAAATGAAAACAAAGATTCTAGGTTCTATATCAAGAAAGCAAAAAACAAGCTACAATCCTGGGTTGCTAAGAAAAAGTTCTCATCATCTGAAAAACCAAAGTCTGTTGCTGATAAAACTAAAAATGTCAAATCAACTGAATCAGTAATTAAACAGACAAAGAAAGAAAAGGTCGAAAAAGTTTCAAAATTGTCATCGGAAGAAATACTTGATGATGATTTTGATTACAATGATGGTTTGGAAAGTGATTATGAAGATTGTTATGCTTTCCGACCCAAGACCAAGAAGGCTTGGATTTCACTTTTCACGCAGTTACTTGTGTGTGCAGGAGTCCCAAGATCCACTATCAAAGTTGATATAGGATAGCGGAGCTCCATGAGTTTTTAACTTATCTAGAAAGTCATAATCTTTGTTTTTTTTGAAATTACAAGTGGTTGAAAAACAAAAATTGAAAAGAATGTTAAAATTGAGAAAATCCACACGTTGAACAGAACACTGATTGTTATATTGAAAAATCATTTAAAAATTGATTTCCTACAAGTGATTCTTACAAATGGTTTCTACAAGTTGATGTTATCAAAGTTTAATGGTTTGTTCTACTGACAGATGATAATGCAGAAGATGAAAAAAGGATCGGATAACGAGTTCTCGGGATCCTCATTGGTTTGTTACATTTTTAGAAGAATTTCTTAAAACCTAAAATCCAAAAATATGTTTTTGATTTTAGGGGGAGTAAGAAAATTTGAAAATTTTTAGAAAAATAAAAAAACATTTGAAAAAGTTGAAAAGTAAAAAAACATATGAAAAATGCAAAAAGTAAAAAAAAACATTGAAAAAGACAAAAAGAATTTTGTTGTCCAAAAGGAAATGATAGTACATCAGTGGACTATCACAGTATGCTAAACAATTGTAAAGTTTATAAATGATAAACAAGTCTTACTATGGATGTGTCGATAGGCTTTACACGTTCATAGATTGTTTCCGGGATATAAATTAAATTTTACAATTGCTTAATCTTGTGGGTTAACACATCTTGGATATATGGACTTAGTACTCCGAAATTTCGATTGAAGGGTTTCCTGATTCTGAGATACGAGGTCTTTATAGATAGTTGATATCTGGGGTATTATACAAGTTCTTCTGATTTTGCGGAAGCAATAGCCTAGAACTTCTATAATGCTTTTGCTATAAACCCCTAAACTGCATGCAAAACTTGAAAAGTATCAAAAGATCTAATCATTTGCACTGCTTAAAAGATTCCTTAAATGGAACACACCTTTAAGTCGAGCCTTCATCTCTTTGTCTGTACGGTAGTACTAACCTGAGCTCTCAAGGTCTCGCATAACCCAGATACAGATATCAATTAAGCTATATTCACCTGTAAGATGATATCTATGGAATCTGAATTCGGGATTATATTCAAGAAGTGGGAACCATAGTTAAGTCAAGTTTCATAAATCATATCCTAATATATCTTGAACAATTGAGAAACGTTGAAAAGTTTAAGTGGACAAACATATCGACAATCTAAGTAAACGAGTTTAAAACTTAAAGTCTCAAAAAGGTCAACGGTACTGGTGATATGTCTCAAACAACTGATAAGATCCTTAGACATGAATTCACAAAATATGTCTGTAAATATGTTTGTACATAGTTTGATTACTTGTTAAATAGTTCTGTAAATACTTTACTTGCTTTTCAAAGATAAAACCAAAAAGATTTCCAATGTGTTTTAGCATAAACTTTCTAAAATTCAAAAAGATTTTGTTTCTACATTAGTTTCAACGAGCCAATGTTGGAGAACGAGTCTTTGAAGTCTGGTAAGAAAATCTGATAAATGTGTAAAAGTTCATTAATTTGAATCTTTAAAATCAGATTGTTCATAAAGGTTTTTTTCAAATCGAGGTCATTAATTTGGACTCTTTGACATATTTGGTTAATCAAGGTCATTAACTTGGACTTGATCAACTAAGTGGATTTTCACAAATCAAATAATAAAAATGTGAAAGTTTAAGGATTTAAATGTAAAATGTATTCCAGGTCATTAAATTGAACTTGAATATCTAAAAAGTTTTGAAAAGATTGAAGTGAAGATTAAAAGTTTGAAATGTTGATGGTACAAAATTTTTGAATCTGAAATGTTTATTTGAATGTCAGAAAATACTTAGACAGGAAGTAAAGATTGAGGGGGAGTTGATAAAGCAAAGATTGAAGTTTCCGGAAAGCTTAAAGCTAGGGGGAGCAAAGCTTAAAGCAAGGGGGAGCATGATGATTAAAAATTTTATCAAGTCAAAGCTCAAAGAAGAAGAAGAGGATATAAAGATCAAGATGATAAAGTTTGTTCAACAACTAAAGATCGGAAGACTCAGAAGGGTTTAAAAGTCAAAATGACTACGGCAACATCCAAGGGGGAGTATGTTGGTGCATATGTCTGTTGCCTACGTTATTATGTATCGAGTCTGAGTGAATAGGGATTAATCTGTTAGAAACGAGGCGTATTTAAGTGTAATATAGTACAAGTTCGCTTGAGATTACTTGTGAGAGGTCAAGTTCGGCCGAACTTGACTAAGTCAAGTTCGCCCGAACTTCCATACTCTCTAGCGAACTTGGAAAACTATAAATAGGTGCCTTGGGTTTCATTTGTAACATGGAGAGATTTTGGCACAGAGACCGCGAAGCTCTGTCGGATCCGGTTCTCGAATGTATTGAACTTTAGATCAATGAAAACAACATTTAAATGAGTAGTTCTTGTTATTTGGTTAACTTATCATTAGTTTTCGCCTAATCGAACAACAGATAACAAATCGTGGACGTTCCTACATCATTCATGTTTTTGTCAGAGTTTACCAACCATTGGGATCAGACGTCCTGTTTTCAGTAACTGGGTGTTTAGGCACGACCCCGTTTTCGGATGTCACGGCACGTGTTCAGCTACTGTCTGATTAAAAACAGATTTTTTTTGCTGCTATTATTGAACATGGGGGCGTGTTGATTACACACGACCCTGTGCTGCAGCCTGCAGAAGTCGCAATTTTTTTAAATATTGCAGAAAACCTTAAAAGGAAAAATTGTTACAAATAATTAGGCCGCTGATTTTAAACTTCTTAAAATCCTTGTGTCCACGGCAACGGTGCCAAAAACTTGAGCCTATTTTACGCGTTAGTCAAGTTTTAAATTTATAAAACACATATTGGACTAACACTAAACACACACTTGGGCAAGTGCACCCATCGTGTGCGTAGTATAGTGTTGGCAAGATACCGAGATCGTCCAAGAACACAAGAGCTTTTAACACCGGTTTAGCGTCAACGTCTAATCGATCCAATTTTTTTATAAAAGGTTTTTAAAGTATAAAATTAAATCTAAAATAAAATATAAATAAAAAGAAATGCAAATAGACAAGATAGAATCACTTCGATCCAACTTCTCTTTTATAATCCTTTGATAGTTTTCGCACTTTCGGACTTTTTAAGAGATTATCTTAGTTATAGTAGTAGGTCCCTCTTTTGAAGGTGACGTTACCCTCGGCCAAGTGGTTTGAGTCAGCAGGGATACAATCCCAAGAGACCGGAATATTGAAAGACAATTAAGTAAGTTATTAATGCCAAAAGTGGTAGGCCCCTCTTTTGAAGGTGACGTTACCCTCGGCCAAGTGGTTTGAGTCAGCAGGGATACAATCCTAAGAGGCCGGAATATTGAAAGACAATTAAGTAAGTTATTAATGCGAAAAGTGGTAGGTCCCCTCTTTTGAAGGTGACGTTACCCTCGGCCAAGTGGTTTGAGTCAGCAGGGATACAATCCCAAGAGGCCGTTTAATGTTTAACAGTAATTTACATATGAGGGGTTCAAGCTATTCGTACCCTCGCCATCCAATACCTTAGGGCATTGAAGAAGGTCCTAGTAAGATTGAACCAAGTCCTCGCATGACCTATACACTGAACGAGACATGAATTTTACCAAATCACCCTCCTAATCCCCTACCAGGTAGTCAACGCACTTTATATAGACTGTAAAGATACGAATGAGCAAATCAATGATATCATGAAGAAATGGTAGGAAAACTTACTTTCAACATAAGAAATTAGTTATTAAAGTCATTAATACATACCCAATTAAAAAGTGCCGAAAGATTAAAACTAAAAGTAATACATAAAATATTAGTCTTCACCAAGTGATGTAAGAGGTTTAGCCAAGCATGGCCTTTGTTTGACAAGAACCCTTACTATCAATCTTGGATCCCAAGACTACTACACACTCTAGAGATGATAGATGGATAGTGGTGGTGGGTGTTGGTTTTGTAGTGGTGGTGGAATGGTGGCAAAGTGAGAGAGAAGTGGTTTGCCAAGGGATGCCTTTGAGGTGAACCAAGCACCCCTATTTATATGCACAACAGGACCCTGATCATGACCCCATGTCCATTGGGCAGGCTCATGGCCATCATTTCTCTGTCTTCATTAATTACAGCTTGTCAGCAAAGGACCCCACGCGACCCCGTGTCTCCTGGGCACGGCTCCGTGGTCAACTTTTCGTTGTACTATCAAGATTCTGCAAATCTTAGAGTTGACCACGCCCCATGTTGAGCTGGCACGACCCCGTGGTGGGCATGGAATCTTCTACATACTTTGTCTTTAAGGGCAGAGGCTGACCACGCCTTATGCCCCATGGTCAGCTTCTGTTTTCTTGTTCTTTTGCTTTGGGGTGTTGCTGAGGGGTCGGGCATGTTACTTTATTCCTTCTTTTTGTATTTATATTGGTTTTTGTTGCTTATTTGCTTTTTTGTTCTTTTAAGCTCATTTCATCTTGTAAATTCAAAAGGAACAAAGAAACGTGCTTTTTCCAACATTAGTACTAAAAAAGGGTTAGTTTTATACCTTATTTGATGTAATTTATATGTTGCATTTCGTACACATCACTTCTCCTGCTTTAGTAACTCTAGGATGCACCATAGATGTTTCTCGTGATCAGCTTGAATACGAGAATAGATAAGTATGTCTTCTATAATGACATAACAAACTTATCTAAATACTGCCTGCGGACTCTATTCATGAGGTCCATGAATGCTGCAGGTGAGTTTGTGAGCCCAAAAGGCATCACTAAACTCATGGTGGATGTATCTAGTTCTGAAAGTCGTTTCGGAACATCCTCGTTCCTAACTTTCAGTTGATGATACCCCGATCTCAAATCAATCTTTGAAAAGTAGCTAGCCCCTTGAATTTGATCGAACAAGTCATCGATCCTGGGCAGAGGATAACTATTCTTGATCGTTATTTTGTTTAATTCGCGATAGTCAATGTGCATTCGCATTACCCGTCCTTTTTCTTTACGAACAAGATAGGAGCTCCCAAACGCGAGGAACTAGGCTGAATAAATCCTTTTTCCAAAAGCTCATCAAGCTGAGTTTTCAATTCCTTCATCTCTATCGGCGCTAGCTGATATAGAGCCCTTGCAATAGGTGCAGCTCCTGGTATAATATCAATCCTAAACTCCACTTGTCTCTCCAGGGATAGACCAGGTAGTTCTTCTGGAAATACATTTAGGTACTCAGAGATGACTAGAAGGTCTTCAATCTTTGGCTTTGATTCATCAATCGTTACTTGTGCCATATAAATGACACAACGTCTCTTCAGACACTAGATGCCTTGAGTAGTGACACTTTCTTAGGCAGTCCATAGTGTAAATCTCCATGGATGGTGAGCATTTCACCAGATGGGGTTTTAACTTCGATTAGTTTCTTATCGCAGAAAATGCGGGCTTGGTTATGGGATAACCAATCCATGCCTAAGACTACAGCGTACCCCACCAAATTCATTGGAAGAAGAGATATAGGGTTTGAAGGATTCTTAATGGATATAGAGCATCCTTCAAGAATAGAAGATGCGGTTTCTAATGTACCGTCGGCTAGTTCTGCTTCATAAGCTATATCTAAAATTCTTATAGGTAGGTTTAGTAGTTTACTAAACTTATGGTCTACAAAAGATTTATTAGCACCTGAATCAAAAAGAACTCTAGTGTAAATGTCGTTAATAAAGAACGTACCCGTTATAGTGTCCTTAACTGCCTCTCTCGCATTCATTTGGAAGGCTCGGGCATTCCCTTTCTTTGCCTCTCTGGGCTTTGCACTCCTTGGTAGCTTTGGGGCAGTTAGTCTTGAAGTGGCTTTTTCACCACAGCCATAACAAACAGCATCCTTAAGATCCCTATAGTCTAAGATCTTGTGCCCCGTCCTTTTGCATATGACACAGGGTTTAGCCTGTTGATCTGAACGACATTGTCCCCAATGCCTCCTGTGCAGGTCTTGCAAACTGGTCTCTCTTTAGACTTATGTTGGTTCTTATTGACCCCAAACTTCCCTTCTTTTTGAACTTGTGGATCCGGATCGACGGGTTCTAAAAGGAAGTTTGGGAAAATATAGTACCGATTCGGTAGAAAGTTATGAAGAAAGGGGTAGAAAGAGAGTCAGCAGAAGCATTCATTTCACTCATACCGAAAGTGCATACATCTTGTCAGGCTGGCAGAATTCTGGAGAAAATCCGCCAGCGTCTCCCCTTTGGGAGTCTCCAAAACTTACAAAAATTTGAACACACAACACATATATATATATATTATGTGTATGAGCAACTCGTACGACGGTGACCAACTAGTACGAGGGGTGACCAACCTCGTACGAGTGGACACTTTTGCTCATCTGACGTTCGTACTAGGGTCGTGTGTTCGTATCTAGTCTATACAATATTCAACACACGCTCTATCTAGCCTATTCGCACAATGATGGACATAAAGTGCATCCACAAATTCCCCCTTGGATGTCATTGTCGAAGCTTTAACTTGATCTTGAAATCTCAGAGCCGTGTTTGAATATTCTGCAAATTAATCAAGGTATATGTTGTGACATCTGAGCCTTTTCAAGCATCAAACGATACCGAACAATTCCGACTCTAATGAAATCTTGTGTTTCATTCCTGAGAATTGTGTAATTACATGTGATATTTATACATTTTAGGCCATGTACAATTTCAACTCCTCTAGGCTTTTATGGAGGTTATACATAAACTATTACGCAAAACGAAACCAATTTAATACGATGTATGTTCCGGAATAGCTATGAAAGCTAAACATACCTTAAATAATCTTTGCATAACTTAGAAATAAGTTTTGAAGGGTTTGGTATGTCAAAAACAAGTTTATTCGATCACAGGGACTATTTACGACAAACTACGAAAGTCTGCCGACTCTCGCAGCGACGTACGCTCCGGAACAAGGTCACAAACTTAACATACCATAAATACCCTTTACATAGCTTAGAAATAAGTTTTGAGGGCTTCGGTATGGAAAAAACACACTTTTGTAACTTTAGGGGCTATTTTGCAAATTCTGCGAAACTATGCATTTTTGCGTATAACACCATCCGGAACATGTACGGACATCCAAAAATTTTTTAATCATTAAAATATGGTATTTTAGTGATTGGAATGCAAAAATATCATTCGTTACGTGTGTGTGGTCATTTGCGCGTTTGTTACGATTTTCGTCGTAATTAACCAAAAACCGCGATCGTACGGCCAAACGAACGACCTATGGAATATTTTTGGACATATTTCAAGTTCCCTATACTTTAGTGTCCTTATGGAACTTAAATATTGGGTTAACGGGTGTTAGAAACACCAAAACACGTCGAAAACACGTGCAGGGACCTGTTCTGCCATTTTTGAAACTTCAGAACTGAGTATGGGGCTAGGTGTAGCGCGTAGCTCCAGGGGGTTACCCGTCGCATAGTGCGACGCCCCTGTTTTCACAGAAACATTAGCTGGCAGCTTCCCAGCTCATTCCCTTGCCACCAATACGAAATTATAACACCTATCTTGCATTTTGCCACACTAAACCTGCATCTAACACCTCAACAACACTTGTTATCATCCTAGAGCATTGGCCTAACACTTGGCATGATCTTGAACACCTTTGGATCATTATAAATACCATGTTCATGATCATTTTTGAGCTTTTAGTAACCTTCTTGCTTCAACCTGCCACAAATCTGAATTTTTACTCATTGTGGAGCTTCCTCTGGTGTCTTTGATCTTTTCCCTTGTGTTTGTAAGTGATCCTTCATGCCATGTTCAATTTATATAGCTTAATTTGACTAAAAATCAAACAGTTTGACTTCTGTTTGACTTTTAGTTTTGATCATGAATTGATCAAGTTATGGCTCAATTGAATCTTGCAAATTGATGATAATCAAGGTGGTTATGATCCCTAAATATCATGCCTACTGATTATCACCATTTCTAGTCATTTTGGCAAGTAAAAGTTTCGGTCAAAATGCAATTTTTGCGCATTTTGCAATGGATCTAATTCCAGGAGTCAAAACAGTTTGTTTTGATGCCAAAACTCTTTTATAAACTTATTTAGACATGTCAAAACATGTCTAAATCGTCACTCTTATTTTAGTGCTTGTTTAGAGTCGAAAGTTGAACGGTTTGACCACCGCTTTGACTTTCTAATCTGACCCGTTTGGTTGATCTTTGGATCCGACCAAATATAAATTTGTGACCATAAATATAAAGGGAATAACCCTCTGAGGTTATACCTTATGATCATGTTGTTTGGATAGTGTATGATAACTAGTTGTTATAATTGTCAATAATGACCAAAATGCCCTTTTCGTGAATAAATCAACTTTGAGCTTATGTAACATAAAATTTGAGATGTATTCTGATCAAATAACATTTTCAAACATGTTTAAGCATTAAAGACTTATTATAACACATATCTAACCATCCGAATGCGTAGTTACGCAAATGACGCGTTAAAGTGGCTTAACCTACCTTAACATGTCATAACGGGTCAAAAGCACATAAAAATATTCCAACTCAGAATGATAACTTATTAAACCATGCCATACGAGTCCTAATACTCATTTGGTTTATAAGGTGCCATTCAATCCAAATCCTCCATTTTCAAGTTCCGATATTTACTTGTTATCCGATTCATTAGGACACACACTTGATTCCTTGATCTTCGGACGTTGATCATACACTTGTACAAGGCTTATTCGCAAATCCCAGGCGAGTACATCGCTCCCCTCTTTTATGTTTACAAATTTTTTGGGGTGATTCATATGTGCTAATTGTTCTCAAGTTTTCAAAGTACAAATACTATGGTTTATATAACAATATGGTTTCAATAATGCGATACAACTTGTTGGTGCGTTATCCAAGATACGAATGACATTCATTAACATTGTTATGCCGCCCAGTAGTAAGTTATGGTACCATAGGATTGACAATCCCGTTACTAGGCTATTCACTGGATTTGGTGGGTAGTTTGGTGAACGACATAAACTGTTTATGACTAACAAATCATTCGTTGATTTGCTAGTCTTATTAAAGGGATCTTTTAGGATCTATTTAAGATACCCTTCGGGTATAGTCGAGTCAACAAAGGTTTGAATGTATTCATTAAAGAATGACCAAAAGTTTTCACAATTATAAAAAGGAACGATTGGTTTATAACAAGGAACGATGAACGATGAACAATGAACAATTGGTTTACAACAAGGAACGATGAACAATTTGTTTATAACAAATGGTTTATTACGAGGAAATGTTATCAAACAATGTCACACAACGATTTTCGATTAAAGATATAAACCATACGAGGTTTCTTACAAGATGATTTACCACTCGAGTTTACAAAATGAATAATTTTAGTTAACATTCATGGCTACAAGATTTTGTTTTACTTATATCAACTTGTAAAGTTGATATATTATTTTGCAATATCAAACACTTTATGATTTCAAGATTTACGCTCGTCGACTCTCGAAGTTGGATGAGGTATTGCAATATAGATATTAAGTCATGAATTTGACATTTCACGAAAACTATGTATTTGCCGGCATTTTTATGCTGCCCTCGTTTTCACATATGTTTCAGGATTAGTTACATGACGATTGTTGCTGCATACTTCACGTAGGAACGGACGCGGACTTTAGTGCCTTATAGCAAGAATGCAATTAAAATGTTTGTTTAGTTTGTTGTAATTTCGAAGATAATGTAACTCGTAATCATTCAAGAATCATAACTTTAATTACCATGTGTTGATGAAACAATCTGTTAACGTGACTCCCCAAGTGATTCCGCCGCGTGTTGCTTTATGCGATTTGGGGTGTTACAGGTTGGTACCAGAGCACTGGTTATAGGGAATTAGGTTATTAGTAATGCTTTGACCTGGACTATAACCTTCTTAGGACCCCAACGCAAGTTTACTTGTGTTTAGATTCTTAAAACATTACCATCACCTATCCTTAGGTGATTACCAAAAACAAAGCATATCACATCTTTTGAAAGTCAAAATTTTTCCAAAACTTCACAAGAAATCATCTATCCTTAGATGATTTATTTTTGGGCTTTGTGCCTTCAAAGTTTTTAAAAATCTCGTCAAAGTTTGCATTTTATTAATGTGAACACGTGCAATCTGGAAGGGTGGGTGCATGTACCCTGAGTTTTCTGTCTAAGGCTAGAGTGTTCGTACAAATCCACTTAATCGGACCAGCCACTCTTACCTGGGAACTCTTGGGGTGAGTGTCCACTTATAGGCTAAAGCATGTCTTCGCGATACATTATAAAGACCCATTTACTTTGATTAGTCACTGTGTCATTTGTTTGTCCTTAGTAATAAAAAATCCATCATAATCCTTATGCTTCGCTGATATTTCTTTTAAAATTGCAATTTTGGGTATCCAATATCAATCTCATTTGGTTTCACTCATATTTTCCTTTTCTCTTTTAGAATGCCTCCTAGTCGCAACAATGCTCAAAAGTCTGAACTGGCTGCCACCATCGCCCAATAGATAGGCACAATACTCAGTGGGGCCGTTAAGTTAACCATAGCCTTATCCAATTTTGATGCGACTACTCACGAGGCACCAAAGAAGACGGAAGCCAAGCCTTCAAAAAAAATCAAGGAAGCATAAAGCTTCAAAGAATCCTACATTGATTAATCCAATTCCGCTTAACCAAGTGGGACCTAGCCAGGTGACTCTACCACCCGCTAAGAAACCATACAAAGGAAAAGCACCCCTGTGCAATCAATGTAACCTTCATCACTATGCCAGTGTTCACTGTCGAAAATATTTTAACTGTGGACAAATTGGTCATACAGCCAAGCTCTGTCGTTTGGCTACCCCACCAAACCAAGCAATGGCAGTTCCTACTCAACTTATCGCAACTCCTCATGCGATACTGGGTTTTCCTAACTACCCACATGGAATCTGCTTCAATGGTGGTTATCCTAATCATTTCAACTAATCGAGATGGCAAATGACGACTCAACGTATGGATACAAGATCTACACTTGCAATTTTAAGGCTTGTGCTGATGTCTAAATAAACACTTAAACTTCTATGTTTGTTGTTTATTTCCCAAGAACCTTGAAAGCACTTTGATTGTCTATAAATAAATTTGGTTGTTTCCATATTATTTACAAATGCGATTATATATGCGTGTTCCTCCCCTACAATACCAATACCAATAACATGGTTCCTTGCGAATCAAACAACTCTGTAGTTTCTTTCATTTTGCGATCGCCCGCGATCTCTACAAAAATCCTAGTACTCGTTTCTTTTAAGAAACAATGTACAAAGTACAAGTTACAACTCTTAACAAATACTCAAAGTATCACTTTAAATCCTTGATTGGATACCTTAAATGGTCTTATGTAATATGTTTATGAGCATTTCAATGTTCTCTCGTTTTCATTATACCATACATAATGATTTCAAAGATATCTTACACGATTTCAAAAGACATTTCACATGGTTTTCAAATATTCTAACATAGCATATTTACCAAATATACATAGTGCATGATTTCATGCATATTTTCAAAAACCATACGTCTTAAATCACAGATTTTTCATATGTTTTCAAAACATTTTAATATGGTATATTTACCTAATATAGCTAGTGCATAATTTCAAAACATTATATGTATGATTTCCAAAATCATTGAACATATTTTCAAAGACTCCATGCATGATTATCAACGACATTTTGCTCCGTATATTGACTAAACATACTTAGTGTGTTTCAAAACATTTTCGCGTACAAATCCTTATAAGATCTTCCTATCCTTATAGTTAGATTCTTCTGGATGTTTAAAGTGCAAATCGAAGTCCTTAATTGGATTCTTTGTGTACTTTAATGCAAGACAATGTGACAAGACAATGTGACTAAACCAAATCCTTACAAAATCTTTCTATCTTCATAGTTAGATTCTTGCGGATGCTTGAAGTACTAAATGAACTCCTTGATTGGGTTTCTAGTGTACTTTAACTACTTATGTACAAATTGATGACAAGTTAATAACAAGATGATGACCAAATTGACAATCATGTGATTATGTGTTTATGTGTTAAGTTGATTCAAATGTTCGTTATCCAAATCCTTGTAGAATCTTCCATACCTTCATATGATAGATTCTTAGAAGGATATTCGAAAGTACTATCGTAAATCCTTGAATGGGTTATTCTATGCAAATAGTTAAGCCCTTGGATTCCAAAGTACTATTCCTAATTCGATTCATAGTTAAAGAGACCTTTCAGGGTCTAGTTAAAGAAATCTTTCAGGGTTTAGTTAAGGAGGCCTTTCAGGGTCTATTTAAAGAGATCATTCCTTGATCTAGTTAAAGAAACCTTTCAGGGTTCAGTTAAAGAGGCCTTTCAGGGTCTAGTTAAAGAGATCATTCGTTGATCTAGTTAAATAAACCTTTCAGTGTTTAGTTAAAGAGGCCTTTCAGGGTCTAGTTAAAGAGATCATTCGTTGATCTAGTTAAAGAAACCTTTCAGGATTTAGTTAAAGAGGCCTTTCAGGGTCTAGTTAAAAAGATCATTCGTTTCAGGGTTTAGTTAAAGAGGCCTTTCAGGGTCTAGTTAAAAAGATCATTCATTGATCTAGTTAAAGAAGTCTTTCAGGGCTTAGTTAAAGAGGTCTTTCAGGGCCTAGTTAAAGAAGTCTTCCAGGGCTTAGTTAAAGAGGTCTTTCAGGGCCTAGTTAAAGAGATTGCTCGTCAATCTAGTTAAAGAGATCATGTATTGATCTAGTTAAAGAGATTGCTCGTCAATCTAGTTAAATAGATCATGTGTTGATCTAGTTAAAGAGATTGCTCGTCAATCTAGTTAAAGAGATCATGTGTTGATCTAGTTAAAGAGATTGTCCGTCAATCTAGTTGAAGAGACTCTTTGGTGGTCTACTTAAAGGGATCATGCGTTGATCTAATTTAAGAGATCCTGATAAGGTCTAGACAAGTTATTCCATGTTTACTCATATGATTTTTCCCCTACACATCACAAAATAAACTATGCGGACTGTGCAACGAATTGAGTAATTATGGATGCATACATAATTATAAAATCCCTTGCATAGAAAACTATAGCAAGTTTTGTCATGTGTGAGAACCTATAGTAATAAGAATAACGAAACGGGAACAATGTAATAAGGGCATGGTGGATACGCCGCTGGACTTCCTATATATAAGTGTTCCTTATTACATTGCAAGCGTGGCGTTATTTAAGTTACTAGAAGTTCTGGACCTTGACCAATGTTGTTCTATCATACACTCTCTAACTCCAATTTCGAACACACACAAGTTTCCTATACTAGTCTTCATGGGAAACCCTTATAAACAATCTTTCGTTCATTATTCGAAATCCGACTCTTCTCCTTCAAGTTCACGCTCTTTTAATGATGTGCTGGACAAAAAGATACCACTATGACATTTACAAGAATCTTTTCTGAGGCTCAGTACAATCAAAGGTGTCACGCACCTACCTATTGGAATGAGGTTAAGATTTTCGAATCTCAACTCATCACCATGGACAACAAACGAGTACAATAAACAAAGTTCGCTGGAGTCCAAATGTTTTCTAGAGATTTTTATCCGGAAACAAAGGATCACTTGATGGTGATACCCTTTATTGTGTTTTTACAAGTTTCATCTAAATTTAAAATTTGGGACGAAATTTCCTAAAGTAGGGGAGACTGTGACATCTGAGCCTTTTCAAGCATCAAATGATACCAAACAATTCCGACTCTAATGAAATCTTGTGTTTCATTCCTGAGAATTGTGTAATTACATGTGACATTTATACATTTTAGTCCATGTACAATTTCAACTCCTCTAGGCTTTTCTAGAGGTTATACATAAACTATTACGCAAAACGAAACCAATTTAATACGACGTATGTTCCGGAATAGTTACATAAGCTAAACATACCTTAAATAACCTTTGCATAACTTAGAAATAAGTTTTGAAGGGTTTGGTATGTCAAAAACAAGTTTATTCGATCATAGGGACTATTTACGACAAAGTGCAAAAGTCTGCCGATTCTCGCAGCGACGTATGCTCCGGAAAAATGTCACAAACTTAACATACCATAAATACCCTTTACGTAGCTTAGAAATAACTTTTGAGGGCTTCGGTATGGCAAAAAACACACTTTTGTAACTTCAGGGCTATTTTGCAAATTCTGCGAAACTATGCCTTTTTGCGTATAACACCATCTGGAACATGTACGGACACCCAAAAAAATTTTAATCATTAAAATATGGTATTTTAGTGATTGGAATGCAAAAATATCATTCGTTACTTGTGTATGGTCATTTGCGCGCTTGTTACGATTTTCGTCGTAATTAACCGAAAACAGCAATCGTACATCCAAACGAACCGACCAATGGAATATTTTTGGACATATTTCAAGTTCCCTATACTTTACCATCCTTATGGAGCTTAAATATTGGGTTAACGGGTGTTAGAAATGCCAAAAACACGTCGAAAACACGTGCAGGGACCTATTCCGCCATATTTGAAACTACAGAACTGAGTATGGGGGCTATGTGTAGCGCTCGTAGCTCCAGGGGGTTAGCCTTCACGTAGTGTGACGCCCCTGTTTTCACAGAAACATTAGCTGGAAGCTTCCCAGCTCATTCCCTTGCCACCAATACGCAAATTATGACACCTATCTTGCATTTTTCCACACTTAACCTGCATCTAACACCTCAATAACACTTGTTATCATCCTAGAGCATTGGCCTAACACTTGGCATGATCTTGAACACCTTTGTATCATTATAAATACCATGTTCATGATCATTTTTTAGCTTTTAGTCACCTTCTTGCTTCAACCTGGCACAAATCCGAATTTTTACTCATTGTGGAGCTTCCTCTGGTGTCTTTGATCTTTTCCCTTGTGTTTGTAAATGATCCTTCATGCCATGTTCAATTTCTGTAGCTTAATTTGACTAAAAATCAAACAGTTTGACTTATGTTTGACTTTTAGTTTTGATCATGAATTGATCAAGTTATGGCTCAATTGAATCTTGCAAATTGATGATAATCAAGGTGGTTATGATCCCTAAAAATCATGCCTACTGATTATCACCATTTCTAGTCATTTTGGCAAGTCAAAGTTTCGGTCAAAATGCAATTTTTGCGCATTTTGCAACAGATCTAATTTCAGGAGTCAAAACAGTTTGTTTTGATGCCAAAACTCTTTTATAAACTTATTTAGACATGTCAAAACATGTCTAAATCGTCACTCTTATTTTAGTGCTTGTTTAGAGTCGAAAGTTGAACGGTTTGACCGCCGCTTTGACTTTCTAATCTGACCCATTTGGTTGATCTTTGGATCCGACCAAATATAAATTTATGACCATAAATATAAAGGGAATAACCCTCTGAGGTTATACCTTATGATCATGTTGTTTGGATAGTGTTATGATAACTAGTTGTTATAATCGTCAATAATGACCAAAATGCCCTTTTCGTGAATAAATCAACTTTGAGCTTATGTAACATAAAATTTGAGATGTATTCTGATCAAATAACATTTTCAAACATGTTTAAGCATTAAAGACTTATTATAACACATATCTAACCATCTGAATGCGTAGTTACGCAAATGACGCGTTAAAGTGGCTTAACCTACCTTAACATGTCATAACGGGTCAAAAGCACATAAAAATATTCCAACTCAGAATGATAACTTATTAAACCATGCCATATGAGTCCTAATACTCATTTGGTTTATAAGGTGCCATTCAATCCAAATCCTCCATTTTCAAGTTCCGATATTTACTTGTTATCCGATTCATTAGGACACACACTTGATTCCTTGATCTTCGGACGTTGATCATACACTTGTACAAGGCTTATTCGCAAATCCCAGGCGAGTACATCGCTCCCCTCTTTTATGTTTACAATTTTTTTGGGGTGATTCATATGTGCTAATTGTTCTCAAGTTTTCAAAGTACAAATACTATGGTTTATATAACAATATGGTTTCAATAATGCGATACAACTTGTTGGTGCGTTATCCAAGATACGAATGACATTCATTAACATTGTTATGCCGCCCAGTAGTAAGTTATGGTACCATAGGATTGAGAATCTCGTAACTAGGCTATTCACTGAATTTGGTGGGTAGTTTGGTGAATGACAGAAACTGTTTATGACTAACATATCATTCGTTGATTTGCTAGTCTTATTAAAGAGATCTTTTAGGATCTATTTAAGATACCCTTGGGGTATAGTCGAGTCAACAAAGGTTTGAATGTATTCATTAAAGAATGACCAAAAGTTTTCACAATTATAACAAGGAACGATTGGTTTATAACAAGGAACGATGAACGATGAACAATTGGTTTACAACAAGGAATGATGAACAATTTGTTTATAACAAATGTTTTATTACGAGGAATGATGAATGACGAACAAATGTTTTCAAACAATGTCACACAACGATTTTCGATTAAAGATATAAACCATACGAGGTTTCTTACAAGATGATTTACCATTCGAGTTTACAAAACGAATAATTTTAGTTAAGATTCATGGCTACAAGATTTTTTTTACTTATATCAACTTGTAAAGTTGATATATTATATTGCAATATCAAACACTTTATGATTTCAAGATTTACACTCGTCGGCTCTCGAAGTTGGACGAGGTATTGCAATATAGATATTAAGTCATGAATTTGACCTTTCACGAAAACTATGTATTCGCCGGCATTTTTATGCTAACCTCGTTTTCACATATGTTTCAGGATTAGTTACATGACGATTGTTGCTGCATACTTCACGTAGGAACGGACGTGGACCTTAGTGCCTTAAAACAAGAATGGAAATTAAAATGTTTGTTTAGTTTGTTGTAATTCCGAAGATAATGTAACTCGTAATCATTCAAGAATCATAACTTTAATTACCATGTGTTGATGAAACAATCTGATAACGTGACTCCCCAAGTGATTCCGCCGCGTGTTGCTTTACGCGATTTGGGTGTTACATATGTCGACGTCGTAGAACGCGTTAACAAATTCCCCCCCGATTGATGATCCGGGTTTGTATTATTAAAATTTAAGCAACATTCCCCCTGAAATAATTCTCTCCAGAAATTAATCTTCAGGTCTTTTGTTTGCACGGTTCCCGACCTCCTCTGATTTGCTTAATCGAGAAATTTTCTCGAATAATTACCAACTTGAAACTAATCAATGCAGCTTCTACGTTTCAACTTTAACCACATCCAAGTTCGGTTTAGCTTACTCCTCCTATGCTCGATCCTCTGATATTCAAAACCCAACTGGTAATTGATAGAAACTTTGAATACCACACCGGTAAACTACAAATTAATGAATACCCATGAAAATATGAAATCTCATTTTCCATAATCATCTTCAAACACTCTCTTGAAAGATAGATCAGCAAAACAGTAATCTGCTCAATCAGCAAATCATCATCGGAATCAAATCATCTGTCAATATGCAGTAATCTTCTCTTCTTCGTTCAAAATCAATAATGTAATCTTTGTCTTTCACAAAGATCCCAAATGTATAGTCTTTTTCGTGAGCAACTGGTACACTTCTTTGTCTGAAAGATCCATTTTATCATCTTCTTTAGTCATGAAGTGCAAGTATGTAGCCTTCCTCGCAAGCCCCGGCGTAACTGAAACCACAAGACATCCTCATCTCCTGGATATAAATCTAGAAAACAGTTCATTTACCTTCCAGAGTTAAATTGGATACATTGTACCACTAAGCAGTCGTATGTGCACACGCAAACATACGAATACTAGGCATGTAGCCTTCCTCCTAAGCCCCGGCGCAACTGAAACTACAATACAAAACATGCTCATTTTCTGGCGGTTAGTCCGGGAAACAGTTCATTTGCCTTGCATAGTTAAATTGGATACAATGTACCACTAAGTAGTCGTGTGTGCATCCACAAACGTACGACTACCAGGCATCAACTTGGTCATGACCCTGGAATCCGATAAACAACTCCTTCAAGACTTAGTTATGCCACCCCACTTACGAAAAGTAGACATCAACTTGATCTCATCACTAATGAACTCAGACTACACTTTGATCTCGTACAGAAAAATCCAAGACACATTGCATTTCCCAGATAATCTGCAGTCGGAACCACCCGAATACTATTGCATGGTCATGAATTTCAAAAATGCCGGAATCTTAATATACACGTGAAAATTTTTATTCCCCCTCATTTTTGCAAATTCTGACCGAACCAACTTTTTCATTGAAATTCCCCCTCAAATCTAGAAAATCAATTTTTAACAAATGCGGATTTGACGTTAAGGCCCATTGATAGTCACTATACCAAATGATAAACATTTTGAACCGGTATCAATGACTACCCCAATATCGTCAACATTTTGTGACCGTATCATCAAATCTATACTCTGAAGCTCCAGACAGTGTCCCTGAACATCCCGTATCGGTCATTAAAATCTTGAAAAAAATTTTGTCACCAAATTTTTTCTAGACACTCGTCACGTCAATATGATCAACAAAATTTTTCCATGCCTCATTTTTTTAGGCACCTCATGCTTTGTACGAGGAGGTCACTCGTATGAGAAGGTCACTCGAACGAGGATGTCACCTCGTACAAACATGCCTGGTTACGTTTTCCAATCCAGAATCTTCATTTCTTCGAATTTCAAGACGATTTTTGCATAGATCTAATCGAAAATAATTTTCTAACAATCCTATGGTTTCAATTTTACATTTTGTCTGTGGATTGATCGTATATTTGATGTTTTACGTCTAAAACCCATCACAAGTACATATCCAAAATTCATGAGCATAGGTGATTCAGTCGACTGTTAGTTCAATTGAATCGGTACCGTAGCTCTGATACCAGTTGTGGGTCCGGGATCGAGCGGTTCTAGACGGAAGTTTGGGTAAATATAGTACCGATTCGGTAGAAAGTTATTAAGAAAGGGGTAGAAAGAGAGTCAGCGGAAGCATTCATTTCATTCATACTGAAAGAGCATACATCTTGTCATGCTGGCGGAATTCTGGAGAAAATCCGGCAACGTGTCCCCTCTGGGAGCCTCCAAAACTTACAAAACCTTGAACACACAACACATTTATATAAGGATAAGCAACTCGTACGAGGGGTGACTAACTCGTACGAGGGGTGACCAACTCGTACGAGGAGTGCCCAACTCGTACGATGGGTACCAACTCGTAAGAGGGATATCCACCTCGTACGAGGGGACACTTTTTCTCATCTGACGTTTGTACTAGGGTCGTGTGTTCGTATCTAGTCTATACAATATTCAACACACGCTCTATCTAGCCTATTTGCATAGTGATAGACATAAAGTGCATCAACAGAAGTAGACCTAGCCGATGGTACATTGGAAACTGCATCTTCTATTCTTGAAGGATGCTCTATATCCATTAATAATCTTTCAATCCCTATATCTATTCTGCCAATGAAATTGGCATGGTTTCGATGTAGTCTTAGGCATGGATTGGTTATCCCATAACCAAGCCCGCATTGCCTGCGATAAGAAACTCATCAAAGTTTAAAGCCCATCTGGTGAAATGCTCACCATCCATGGAGATTTACACTATAGACTGCCTGAGAAAGCGTCACTACTCAAGGCATCCAACTGTCTGAAAAGAGGTTGTGTCATTTATATGGCACAAGTAACGATTGATGAATCAAAGCCAATAATTGAAGACCTTCCAGTCATCTCTGAGTACCCAAATGTATTTCTTGAAGAACTACCCGGTCTACCCCCGGAGAGACAAGTGGAGTTTAGGATTGATATTATACCAGGAGTTGCACTTTTGCAAGGGCTCCATATCGGCTAGCGCTGACAGAAATGAAGGAATTGAAGATTCAGCTTGATGATCTTTTGGAGAAAGGCTTTATTCAGCCTAGTCCTCGCCTTGGGGAGATGCTATCTTGTTCGTCAAGAAAAAGGACGGGTCAATGTGAATGTGCATTGACTATCGCGAATTAAACAAAATAACGATCAAGAATCGTTATCTCTGCCCAGGATCGATGACTTGTTATAGGTAGACAAGATTGTGTCCCTACATGGCGTTCTAATATCTATTGTATCTGATAGAGATACTAGATATAAATCTCTGTTTTGGAAAAGCTTCCAACAATCATTAGACATGAGATTGAATTTTAGTACGACTTACCACCCTCAGACTGATGGACTGAGTGAGCATACTATTCAACTTTGGAAGACATGCTTAGAGCATGTGTCATTGATTTGGGTGGTAGTTGGGATGACCACCTACCCCTAATTGAATTCTCCAGTAGGAACGTCCACCATTAGCACGGGAACCTAAATTCGTTGTCTATTGTCTGATTAGGCGGAAACTAATGACAAGTTAATCAAATAACAAGAATTACTCGTTTCACTGTTGTTTTCATAGATCTAAAGTTCAATACATTCGTGATCCGGATCCGACAGAGCTTCGTCGTCTCTTTGCCAAAATGTCTCCCAGTTGCAAATGAAATCACAAGGCACCTATTTATAGGATCATAAGTTCGCTGGATTGGTGTTGAAGTTCGGGCGAACTTGACTTAGTCGAGTTCGGCCGAACTTGACTTCCCCATTACCATCTCAAGCGAACTTGTCCTAAAACACTCTTAAATACGCCTCGTTTCATCTATACTATACAGACTCGATACAAAACTATTCTATAGACATTATACACCAATAGACTCCCTCTTGGATATCTACTTTGTCTTGTTCGGTCTTAAGAAACTCTCGTTTATCCCAGACTCGTTCTCGTGTAATGACGAAGGAAACAGACATATGCACCAACAGACTCCCCCTTAGATGTTGCCGCAATCATCTACTTTCATAGACATCTTTGACATCCTTTGTCAGTAATCATCTTCAAGTGACATAGTCTTCTTTGAATGTCTCATAATCATCATACTTCAAATAAGTTCCTGAATCTTTATCTTTATCCTTGAATAAGCATTAAACTTTATGATCTTCAAACGTTCTCTTTTCTTCAATTTAACTTGATAAAACTTTAATCTCAGCTCCCCCTAGCTTTGAGCTTTATCTTCAATCATGTTTCATCCTGCTCCCCCTAAAACTTTACTTCCTATTTCAAAGTACTTGGGAATTCAAATAAACATTTCAGATTCTAACTTTGAAATTTTGTACCACTTGTATTACATACCACCTGTACAATACTTGTACTTCAAATTTTAATCTTCATTTTTCAGTTATTTCAAGTTCAAATTAATGACCTTGAAAAAATTTAACATTCAAAACCTTTTTCATTTCATTTAATTTTCAATTATTGAAATGAAATCCACTTAGTTGATAAGTCCAAGTTAATGACCTTGATTAACTAATTTTGGTTACCAAGTCCAAGTTAATGACCTTGGCTAAACCCGTTGTGAACAACTGATATTATCTTCAATTTTAAAGATTCAAATTAATGAACTTTTTCTTACCAGACTTCGATGATCCGTTCTCCAACATTGGCTCGTTGAAATTCTTTTTGGATTTAAAATGTAAGTTTATGCTAAAACACACTTGAAATCTTTTTGGCTTTATCTTTGAAAAGCAAGTAAAGTATTTACATAACTTTTAACAAGTAAAGTAAACTACGTACAAACATATTTTTGTGAATTTGCGTCTAAGGATCATATCATTTTTATTGAAACATATCACCAATACCGTTGACCTTTTTGAGACTTTAAGTTCTAAACTTGTTTACCTAGATTGTCGATATATTTGTCCACTTAAACTTAATCACGTTTCTCAATTGTTCCAAGATATATTAGGTAAGAATTATGAAACTTGACTTAACTATGGTTCCCACCTCTTGAATATACTCCCGAATCCAGATTCCCTAGATTTCATCTTACATGTGAGTATAGCGAATTGATATTTGTATCTGGGTTATGCGAGGCCTTGAGAGCTCAGGTTAGTGCTACCGTACAGACAAAGAGATGAAGGCTCGTCTTTAAGGTGTGTTCCACTTAAGGAATCTTTTCAGCATTGCAAATGATAAGATCTTTCGATTTTTTCAAGTTTGCATGCTATTTTGGGATTTTTAGCAAAAGCATTATAGAAGTTCTAGGCTATTGCTTCCGCAAAATCAGAAGAACTTGTATAATACCCCAGATATCAACTATTTATAAAGACCTCGTATCTCAGAATCAGGCAACCCTTCAATCGAAATTTCGGAGTACTAAGTCCATATATCCAAGATGTGTTAATCCACAAGATTAAGCAGTTGTAAAATTTAGTTTATACCCGGAAACAATCTACTGAACGTGTAAAGCAAATCGACACATCCACAGTAAGACTTGTTGATTACTTTTAAACTTTACAATTTTTAGCATACTGTGATAATCCACTGATGTACTATCATTTCCTTTTTGACAACAAATTCTTTTTGTCTTTTTCATGTTTTTGAATTTTCAACTTTTTCAACAATTTTTAAAATTTTCTTACTCCCCCTAAAATCAAAAACATATTTTTTGAATTTAAATTTTTTTAACAAATTCTATTTGAAAAATATAACCAACCAATGTGGATCCCGTGACCTCGTCGTCCGATCCTTTTTCTCAATCCTGTATCTGCAATTGTTTAACAAACAATCATTAAACTCATTTACCACTTGTAAAAGCAGTTTGAACTTGTAAAAACTTTGAAATCAGTTTTTCTGTTCAACGGTGTGGATTTTCATAATTTTGACTTTTTTCAAAATTTTCTTCTTAACTACTCCCCTCAAAATGTCAAAGATTTTAACATTCTAGATAAGTTAAAGATTATGAAGCTTCTCAATCCCGAATCAACTTTGATAATCTGGATCTTGGAACTCCTGCACATGAAAGGATTTAGTTAAAAAGTTCAACCCAAGCCTTCTTGGTCTTGGGTTTTGAATATAACTCCTCATACACCTCCTCATAATCACTTTCGTATGCTCTTTGATAAGCATATTTAACATCACAACCTTCAAACTCACAATCAACTTTACTTTTATCTTTCTTGATTGATTTGACATTTTTGGTTTTATCACAAACAACCTTCACTTTTTCAGGTGATTTCTTTTTAGCAATCCAAGCTTGAGAATTAACTCTAGCTTTCTTGATATAAAACCTAGAATCATTGTTTGACTTTTAAGTCTCTCCTTTTTGTAAAATTGAATTTTCAAAGTTTGATTCATTTTTAGGTTTTATTTCAAGATTGGATTCAGCATTTCGTTTTATTTCTTTGATGTCAACGTTTCTTTTTACAATCCTAATTTGATCATTTTCAGATTGCTTTTGTTTTTCCTCTTTTGAAACTTCTTTTCTTCGGGATACACAGGCTTAGACTTCGGACACTTGCGAGCAATGTGACCAACTTCATTTCATTTGAAGCAAGTCTGAGTGTCATGAACTTGTCCACTAGTGGGTTTTACTCCACTTGCGGACTTAGGCTTGTCCCGAAGTTCCTTTTCTTTCTTGAAATCATCGTTTGACTTCTTACCGATCAAACTTTCTTCTCGAACCGTGCTCGTTCCGTAAAACTTTATGTTCTTACCTTTGTATTCCTGGAACATTGACTTCTGGTTCTTCTTCAGTTCATCTTCAGCTTCTTCCAAACCTAAACCTGCTCTCCTGTTCTAGGGAAAATCACCACCGTTTCTACGGTTATTATTAAAATTCCGTTTCGGTTTAGAATAAAACTTCTTATCATTTTTCTCGAGATCATCTGATGAAACTTCCACAAGTTTAAACAGTTTATCGATTTGATCTTCTTTCACATTCTGAATCGGAAAGCTATCATTGAAATATAATCTATCAGATTCCTTAACCTTGTACATGACAACGTTACGATCATCACTTAGATCATTTTCTAATGATGTATCGTCACTTTCATATTGTGAACCAGAACTATTTGAACTCGAGTTGGCGCTTTTAAAGCTGCTGTCATCAGAATCATTTCCCAAAACATTCTTTACCACATCTTTTACCACCGATTCATTGTCATCGTTTGATTTCGTAAAGTCTACGTCACTGTTTTCAGGCAATTTATCTTTCTTTTCTGAAAGAAGTAAAAGATTAAATGCCTTTTCAATATCATCATCTTTCTTGCAGCAGTAACTTGCAAGAAATGGTGGAGGAACACTTCCATACACTTTACGCTTTGAATTATCAACATTTTCCTCCTACTTGATCGTAGGAAGAATGTGATCAATGACATATGCGTTTGTGGTGTAACTTTTTGACAATTGTCTGACTCTTTCTGTTTCTATTTTCATTTCATGAAACTCACGCTTTGTTTCAGCAATTGTATTAATGTACATGTTAATTGCCTTTTGTTTTTCAATAACTGTGGCATTTAACATGGTGACATTAGCGTTGAGTTCACTGTTAGCTTTTTCAACATGTTTATATTTGCCTGACATTTTGTCATAAGCTTCTTTTATGGTTCTGTAATCATAACGAAAGTTTTCGTTATGTTCAGTCAATTCTCTTATGACTTTGACTTTATCCAGACAGGGTTCACAAGGACTTGCGCACTTTATGCAAGGTTTTTCAACCTCCACAACTTCCTTTTCAGACATGCTTACCTCTGCTTTTACCTTTTCAGCTTCTGTTTTCAACTCTTCTTTTTTTTGCATCTCAAGGTAAGCTATTCCTTCTTCCTCTATTTGTTGTATGTATCTTTCCAGAACTGCATCCTCCAGGACAGCTTCTTCCTCAGCTCTCTACATTAATGCTTCATTTTCGATAGCAGCATCCACAAAAGATGTCTCAGATTCATTCACAACCTCTGCCTGTAACGCTCCGTATTTTCGCGTTTAATTATTTTAGTTATTTATCTATTTTATAAAAAAAATTATTATCGATTTATTTAGCTAATACATTTATTAAAACATTTATTCACTTAAATTATTTACTCATTTACTATTTAGTTAATTAAATAATAATCATCTATTAATTTTTTATTAATTTGTTTAAATAAATAAAAAAAAAGCTAACTTGGTTAGCTTAGTTTAGATAACCAAGCATATAAACCAACCTAGTTAATCTACCAAGTAAACTAGTTAAAGGACTAAAGGTTTGTCATTTTGATAAACATAAACTACAGGGACTAATTTGTAATTCTCAGAACTTATAAATGAAAAAAATATAAAAATAACAAAAGGTGCAGACCACGGGGATCGAACCCGGGACACCCACTTATGCACACACATCAAACACCGCTAGGCCACACACAGTTATTGGTTATCTTTGAAATCAATTAATATATATAGTAATTCATGCGGATCATCTGCAACATTCAAACAAACCAGTAACGGCAATCACCGCTGTTATGGCAAATTGATAATCAATCAATCCTTTCGCTATTAGCTAGTAATCAGCGACCAAATTTACCAGTGAAAATCTCGAAGATCAATCAACGAAACATTTGGATCTCACGAACCGAAGTCCCAGCCCTCGAAAGCCTATAAATGCGTAGCTGGAGTTAGTCCAAATTCGCTGATTCATCTCTCGAAAACCCGTCCTACACACTGATCAAACAACTTAGTCTGTTGCAGGAGCTCTGTCTGCCGCCAGACGCACGCAAACAACCTCGGCAACCACCTCACCACAACTCGATTCCGACGACTCGTTCACACACAATCTTCATACCTCACAACCTCACCCTCGGTCTCGAACACCATCACTGGAAGCATCAAGACTCGCCGGAGAAAAAGGAGTTCGCCGGAGTTGACAACCACACCACCTCGGTTCGGTATAAATCTTTGTCCCCTTCTTTGCTTTCGCTAATTACTTGATGTTACGCAATCATTCCTAACCTAATCGGTGTGCTAATAACAAAAACAATTTGAATTTAAAACTAACAGTGAGTTCATACATATGAAGAAGATGACAACCTGAATGATTAGATACAGTTTTTTTCTAAACAAAAATCAACACCAACTAGGCTGTAGCCCAGTGGTGCTGAGTGTTCGCTGTTAACGCATAGACTCGAGTTCGAGTCTTGTTTAGACCGATTTTTCTCACTGTTGTTACCGGTTGCAGTTACAGGCCATGCTTGGGCCGGCCCGGTTTGGGCCTAAATTTTTTTTCATTTTATTTTTAGATTGGGCCGAGAAAGACTTGGGCCAGGCTATTTAACCTGGGCCTAACCAGTATTTCCCTATTTTGACAGTTTATTTATATTAATCTAGTATTATTAATTTTTTTAGATTTCTATTAAATCTGTATATTGTGGTAATTTGTAAAATCGATAACATTATTATAATTATTATTATTATCACTCATTATTTATATAAATCAAGTAATTATTAACATCCAAGGATTTTTTTTATTTGTTTTATTTTTTATTTTATTTTTGACCTATCCTTAATAATAATATTGGTATTAAAACAATTAAATCGCATCATCACCAATTAATATCTTTAGACGTCACCGCTATTATTCAAAGCACCTCCTATTTAATAAACTCGCTAAACTATAAACAATAAGATACCATCCTTAAATCATAACAAGATCTTGTATTATCTTCTAGGTTAAACGTATTTGTTTGATCTATCAACTTTACTCGTGCGAATTCCAAGAAACGTATACGCAACCTAAGGTGAGTGAATTCTTACAAATTCCCCTTTTTATTCATGTTTTGGGGTGTATCATGTGTCGCTTAAATTAATTTGCTTATTCAAACTCGTGCTATACCATTATATGATCTAAACTTAGAATGTAAATATTGTTTGTTGTGATGTATTACATATTGTCAAGTTGTGTGCAAATTATTCATTAGGCCCATCAGTTCCTCGTAGGAGACGAGTTGAACAACACGTGCCTCAAAAACATTCATTAGGCCCATCAGTTTGTTGAACAACGCGTGCCTCAAAATCATTCATTAGGCCAATCAGTTCCTCGTGGGAGACGAGTTGACCAACGCGTGCCTCAAAAACAAACATTTGGTGTGTGCGTGTGTATTAATTAATATTATGTGATTTGTGATTTAATTTACATTTACGTTTACTCATATGTGGTTATGCACTTTATTTTATAATCGATACAATAAACACGTTTAAATATTTTCATAGAATTCACTCGCCAACTTTTTGTTGACCCAAAAACCATTTTTACACATGTTTAAGGTGGACAGGTTGAAGCAAGGAACACATAGGAAATTGCTTTAGAAGAAAAATAATGAAGTCTTGAAAAATGTATAGAACATGTTGTACTAGTATGATTGATTGTAATGATTCTCCTTTAAAAAGAAATAATAAATATGAAACATTATAATAAATTTCATGAGCTTTGATGAAAACCCAATCATGCCCCGATCACCATTTCCGCTGCGGGTCGGGGTGTGACAGATTGGTATCAGAGCTTTTGACTATAGGGATATAGGATAGGTTATTAGACCCTTAGAGCCTATACTATAGTTGATTAGATTGTAATTGTTTATGTGGTTACATGCAAACTCATGATGTTTATTTGTTTCGTATTTATTACACACACAAATGCATGCAAACACTTCACAATCATTTTGTGTGATACTTAATGAGTTATACTTATTGTCAAAACTTAACATGCTTACATATACATTCATCACGCATATTTCAATATTCACATATTCAAATCATTCTCATATTCCTTTATTCAAGATTTTGTCGCATTTTCGTTTTTCAATCTCATCAAAGTGAGTTCTACGACGCGCATGTAGTAACTGTAAGGGTACAAGTACCGGTAGTCGGAACGTCCTGTCTAGGTTGGCATTCGTATAAATCCAATATAACGGACCAGTTTGCCTACCTGGGGACTAACGATGAGAGTACGAAGGACCTATTAGGCCAAAGCATGCCACACCAAACGTCGTTCGAACTAACCCCACTTTGAGGTATCACCGAGTCCACACCTGGATGCACTCCGAATTCCATACGTTACATACATATTTCTTGATTTTCTCCGGGTTTTAGTGTACGTTACCAGGCTAAAACATGCGAACCATATGAAAGACCCGGTAATCATGGGGGCCCACATGATTACGAAGGTGAAGTATGGCGGCATGCAAGGCCCAATTACGAGCAAAGCCCAAGACATCCTATGGATGTAGTAAATTTATTATTCTTCATTTATTTTATGAATGTTCATTCCTAAATACGACACATGACCCCTAAAACGTCCAACTCATACTCTTGATACGTATTTCTTGTAGATGTCTTCTAGTCTCGCTCGTAGAAACATGAAAGCAGGAAAATCCCGCGAGCGCATGGCTGCCCAAATCGCTCAACAAATGGCGGCCGTAATACCCAACATCGTAGTTCAAGTTCAACAAGCCCTTACCGCTAATCCCGTCAACCCAATACACCAAGAAGATCAAAACATTGTCAATCCTTCCCCAAAAGCCACTAAATGCACCTACAAACATTTCAAATCCTGCGATCCTCCAAAATACGAAGGGATTGAAGGTGTCACCGCTCTCTCCATTGGTTTGAGGAGATGGAGAACACTTTTCTCAATTGCGACTGCCCCGATAATCGCAAGGTGCGATATGCTACCGGTCGTTTGTTTGGAGTAGCAGTTACATGGTGGAATACAGAGAAGGCCAAGCGAGGTGTTGAAGATGCTATGACTTTGACTTGGGAAGAGTTGAAGGAAATCATGACAAGACGGTTCTGTCTAAGAAGCGAAATCAAGAAATTGGAAGATGAGTTCTATTCTTTGAAACAGAAAGAGGGCGACCACACCACATACAACAAGAGATTCCTTGAGTTAAACCAGATGGTCCCCAACTTGTTCACTCCCCTCTAACGTTTGATCGAGCATTACATACGAGGTCTTCCTTCAAAAATTCAAGACCCTGTAATAAGTACCACACCTGCAACGTTGGAAGCAGCAATGGAGTTAGCTACAGAGTTCACCGAAAACCGCATACGGAATAAAGACTTCACAGAGGAAAAGAAGAAGGATAAAGCATCAACCGAAACCTCAAATGCCACCCAAACCGAATCCTCTTCTCAACCCACTGCTAAGAGAAAACGAGATGGGCAAATTGTCGCCATTTCCCAAGGCAATCAACCAGCTTCACAAGCCATACCCCTCCAAGCTATCCCAATCACTCAAGTAGCACCCAACTCTACTTACCCAAATAAGAAACCTTACATTGGACCTCACCCTCAATGTAGCACCTGTTTTTATCACCATCCATATACCTTACCTTGTCGACTATGTGCAAATTGTGGGCGTTATGGTCATTTGAGCAAGACTTGTCGCGCCTCTCAAAACCAAGTTTCACCCCCTACTCAAAACATGATCCAAACATATCAACAACCCCAATACCCCATGTTTCCATATGTTCGAGCTTGTTTTAATTGTGGCGACCCTGCACACTTTAGAAACACGTGCCCTCGATTGGTTAACATCATAAACGCCCAAGCTCAAGCAAACCCAGTTAACCAAGCAAATCAAGAAAACCTAACCGCTAGGCCACCAGCAAGAGGAAGAGCTTATGACATCAACGCCAATCCTGTTGAAGATAATAACGGCCCAAACGAACCACCCAACTAGTTTTCTTCACCAAAAATCAAGATTCAACTCCAACCGCTTAGTTTTTGTGTTTTCTTTATATCTCAATCTTCACGTATCTCAATTATAAATTGGAAATTTATCCAAGAATCTTAATGCGAATTACTATTTTAGTTTTGTTTTATACTCATTGATTTAACATTCATATCATCATACAACTCGACGTATCTCAATCTCATCATTCAAAGAAGTTGGGTTGTGTCTCACTTTTACCTAGACTAACCCCTTCATCATAACAAACGAGAGAGGTAGTATCATCATTCAATCATGTATACCTTCAGATTTGAGACTCAAGTTTTGGTTGTTGTGTTTGTTTATGTTCTAGAGTCACATAGAACTAACCATAACTTACTGATAAAGCCAATGAAAATTTGACAAGAATATGGTGGATACACCGCTGGTACTTCCTATATATAAGTATTCTTGCCAAAGGATCAGAGGCATTGTCAGGCGGTTTTGAGAGGTTCCATGTAGGTTTTAGTGGTAGAAGTTTTATTTTAGGATATAACCTAATCTTTCCAAACGTATCGATTCTCTCAAAACTCTTGTGCATGAAATCATATCTAGTCAATCAACTCTGTTTATCCAGGTTCCGCATTCTTATACTTTAGGCATCAAAAAAAAGCGATTCCTATAGCAGGGTATTCAACCCTTACTAGAACGTTACCGCCTCAAATAAGATTTAAACTCTCACCCTCTTCTAATTATGTAATTGTCAAATTAAAACACCATCCCTTCAAGTCAAATATACCACTACTACTTAAAGATTTTGAGGACGAAATCTCCTAAAGTATGGGAGACTGTAACGCTCCGTATTTTCACGTTTAATTATTTTAGTTATTTATCTATTTTATAAAAAAAATTATTATCCATTTATTTAGCTAATACATTTATTAAAACATTTATTCACTTAAATTATTTACTCATTTACTATTTAGTTAATTAAATAATAATCATTATTAATTTTTTATTAGTTTGTTTAAATAAATAAAAAAAAGCTAACTTGGTTAGCTTAGTTTAGATAACCAAGCATAAAAACCAACCTAGTTAATCTACCAAATAAACTAGTTAAAGGACTAAAGGTTTGTCATTTTGATAAACATAAACTACAGGGACTAATTTGTAATTCTCAGAACTTATAAATGAAAAAAAATATAAAAATAACAAAAGGTGCAGACCACGGGGATCGAACCCGGGACACCCACTTATGCACACACATCAAACATCGCTAGGCCACACACAGTTATTGGTTATCTTTGAAATCAATTAATATATATAGTAATTCATGCGGATCATCTGCAACATTCAAACAAACCAGTAACGGCAATCACCGCTGTTATGGCAAATTGATATCAATCAATCCTTTCGCTATTAGCTAGTAATCAGCGACCAAATTTACCAGTGAAAATCTCGAAGATCAATCAACGAAACATTTGGATCTCACGAACCGAAGTCCCAGCCCTCGAAAGCCTATAAATGCGTAGCTGGAGTTAGTCCAAATTCGCTCATTCATCTCTCGAAAACCCGTCCTACACACTGATCAAACAACTTAGTCTGTTGCAGGAGCTCTGTCTGCCGCCAGACGCACGCAAACAACCTCGGCAACCACCTCACCACAACTCGATTCCGACGACTCGTTCACACACAATCTTCATACCTCACAACCTCACCCTCGGTCTCGAACACCATCACTGGAAGCATCAAGACTCGCCGGAGAAAAAGGAGTTCGCCGGAGTTGACAACCACACCACCTCGGTTCGGTAAAAATCTTTGTCCCCTTCTTTGCTTTCGCTAATTACTTGATGCTACGCAATCATTCCTAACCTAATCAGTGTGCTAATAACAAAAACAATTTGAATTTAAAACTAACAGTGAGTTAGTTCATACATATGAAGAAGATGACAACCTGAATGATTAGATACAGTTTTTTTCAAAACAAAAATCAACACCAACTAGGCTGTAGCCTAGTGGTGCTGAGTGTTCGCTGTTAACGCATAGACTCGAGTTCGAGTCTTGTTTAGACCAATTTTTCTCACTGTTGTTACCGGTTGCAGTTACAGGCCATGCTTGGGCGGCCCGGTTTGGGCCTAAATTTTTTTCATTTTATTTTTAGATTGGGCCGAGAAAGACTTGGGCCAGGCTATTTAACCTGGGCCTAACCAGTATTTCCCTATTTTTGACAGTTTATTTATATTAATCTAGTATTATTAATTTTTTTAGATTTCTATTAAATCTGTATATTGTGGTAATTTGTAAAATCGATAACATTATTATAATTATTATTATTATCACTCATTATTTATATAAATCAAGTAATTATTAACATCCAAGGATTTTTTTATTTGTTTTATTTTTTATTTTATTTTTGACCTATCCTTAATAATAATATTGGTATTAAAACAATTAAAAATCGCATCATCACCAATTAATATCTTTAGACGTCACCGCTATTATTCAAAGCACCTCCTATTTAATAAACTCGCTAAACTATAAACAATAAGATACCATCCTTAAATCATAACAAGATCTTGTATTATCTTCTAGGTTAAACGTATTCGTTTGATCTATCAACTTTACTCGTGCGAATTCCAAGAAACGTATACGCAACCTAAGGTGAGTGAATTCTTACAAATTCCCCTTTTTATTCATGTTTTGGGGTGTATCATGTGTCGCTTAAATTAATTCGCTTATTCAAACTCGTGCTATACCATTATATGATCTAAACTTAGAATGTAAATATTGTTTGTTGTGATGTATTACATATTGTCAAGTTGTGTGCAAATTATTCATTAGGCCCATCAGTTCCTCGTAGGAGACGAGTTGAACAACGCGTGCCTCAAAAACATTCATTAGGCCCACAGTTCGTTGAACAACGCGTGCCTCAAAATCATTCATTAGGCCCATCAGTTCCTCGTAGGAGACGAGTTGAACAACGCGTGCCTCAAAAACAAACATTTGGTGTGTGCGTGTGTATTAATTAATATTATGTGATTTGTGATTTAATTTACATTTACGTTTACTCATATGTGGTTATGCACTTTATTTTATAATCGATACAATAAACACGTTTAAATGTTTTCATAGGATTCACTCGCCAACTTTTTGTTGACCCAAAAACCATTTTTACACATGATACAGGTGGACAGGTTGAAGCAAGGAACACATAGGAAATTGCTTTAGAAGAAAAATAATGAAGTCTTGAAAAATGTATAGAACATGTTGTACTAGTATGATTGATTGTAATGATTCTCCTCTAAAAAGAAATAATAAATATGAAACATTATAATAAATGTCATGAGCTTTGATGAAAACCCAATCATGCCCGATCACCATTTCCGTTGCGGGTCGGGGTGTGACACTGCCATCATAGCAACACCAGTCTTCTTTCCGATGTATTTGTACCAATCGAAACCATCATCTTCATGATTGGCAACAAGAGCTTGTTCGGCTTTCTTTGCAAGTTTATCTTCAACTTCAACTTGTGTTCTATTCGGATATGATTTGTATTGCAGCGCTTTCTTGTAATATTCGTTACCGGTTCCTAAAGGGTTTTGGTTTCCACTAGTTTCTTGGTTATGGCATTCACGTTTGAAATGCCCTTTTTGTCGACATCTGAAACAAGTAACTTTCGTTTTGTCGAAACCAAGTTTATTGCTTGAGTTACCAATATCCCTTCCAGTGACTGCTACAAACTTTGAAACTCTCCGGATAATGGATGCTAAGGATCATTTGATGTCCATCAGTTCCAACTCTTCCTCATCTACCTGATCGTAATCCTCAACTGTCATTTCAGGATTTCTGATCTTTCCAGCAACGAGAGTTTCATACGATTCCAGAACTGAAGCAAGAAGTGCTATGTGCTGTTTTGCAACTTTTTCAGGAAACACATTCTTTAAATCAACTGCTATGTTGCATTGGAAAACATTTGAATTAGAAGTGGATTGGCTTGTCTGATGAGATTGACTTTGAGAAGAAGAATTTGAACCAACATATGAATAACCAGTGTTTGGAGAATACTGATTTTGTGACGATTGATCTGATGTATTCATGTTTGCACTAAATGCCGTTTGGATTTTTGGACTTTGAATCGGAGTATCTTGAACACCACCTTTATAATAAACTCCAACATCCTGAACAACATTAGTGTTTTTAGATTTCGCAATCTTCATCAATTCCATTTCATGATCTTCAAGCTTGTCGATGAAAGATGACAATTTAAAATGTCTCCAAGATGGACCATTTTTTAGAATCATCAGATACGTTGTCCATTCTCCTTCTGGAAGAGCATCGGCCAGCTTCTCAGTTTGCTCTTCGTTAGTTCCCTTGATATCATGTCTTCGCATCTAGACCATGAGGTGACAAAATCTATCCATCATTTGCTTCATTGTCTCTCATTTGATCATTGTGAAGATCTCGAATTCTTTCTTTATTAAAGCCTTTTTGTTTTTGATCATTTCATCACTTCCTTTGAATTTTCGCAAAGAGAATTCCATAATTCTTGAGAAGTATCATATTCTGGTAATAATATCAAGATATCTTCTTTGACAGATTGTTGTATCAAGCTGATCATCTTCTTTTCAGCAACATATTTCTCTTTGTTAATCGATGAAAACTTGTTAAGTGGAAGATCTTGATCACGTTCATCTTTGGGCCATGTATAACCATCTTCAATCGCAACCCAGCTGTTGAATTGATTCGCTTGAATCCAATTAACAAACTTTTCTTTCCATCCCTCGAATTCGTCCATACTCATCAACTTCAGCGGTTTCTGAGTAGTACCCATTTCATTATCGAGGTTCATCTGGTTAACCGCAATTGAATTTGACGTTGAGGCTTGTGCTACTCCAGCTGCAAACGCGTTATGGAAATCTTCCATTTTGAAAATCTGAGAATACGATCATAAACACTTGACAATTGATTGGCAACAAGCAAGTTCGGTTCGAACTTGTGTCAAAACAGATTTTGAAATCAAGTTTCAACAAGTTCGATCTAACTTAGATAACAATTTTTCAGAATTTTATCACTTAGACTCAAGTTCGGTCGAACTTGGTATTTCTTTTGAGAACAATCACACTTTGAGCGGACTTGTGTAAGATTTCAAGACAAACACTTAAGTTCGGTCGAACTCAGGTAATATTTCAATGAGTTCGTCAAGTTCGGGCGAACTTCTCACAAAAATCTTGAAAATCCTATCAAGTTCGGTTCGAACTTGATGAAAATCAGTGAGATTTTAATCAAGTTCGATCGAACTTGATGTTAAGTTCGGCCATGGATTGTTCCAAAAACATGGTTTTTGCAACTTTTTGATGTCAAAAGTTTGAATTTGATGTCCAAACTCTCAGGGGTTTGTTAGTAGTGTGTTTTACATGACATATTCAAAATTGAACAGAATTTATCCGTGAATTCTTCATTTTTGTTCAAAAGTTAAGAAAAATAGAAGAATGGAGATGAAATAGAGAGATTCTTGTCTTGATTTCAACAAATTCAGGCATCCAGGCTCTGATACCACTTGTAGAAACATCCACCATTAGCACGGAAACCTAAATTTATTATCTATTGTCCGATTAGGCGGAAACTAATGACAAGTTAATCAAATAACAAGAATTACTTGTTTAATTGTTGTTTTCATTGATCTAAAGTTCAGTACATTCGAGATCCGGATCCGACAGAGCTTCGCCGTCTCTGTGCCAAAATATCTCTCAGTTGCAAATGAAATCACAAGGCACCTATTTATAGGATCATAAGTTCGCTGGATTGGTGTTGAAGTTCGGGCGAACTTGACTTAGTCAAGTTCGGCCGAACTTGACTTCCCCATTACCATCTCAAGCGAACTTGTCCTAAAACACTCTTAAATACGCCTCGTTTCATCTATACTATACAGACTCGATACAAAACTATTCTATAGACATTATGCACCAATAGACTCCCTCTTGGATATCTACTTTGTCTTGTTCGGTCTTTAGAAACTCTCGTTTATCCCAGATCGTTCTCGTGTAATGACGAAGGCAACATACATATGCACCAACATCTCCTACAATAACAGTTATCATACTAGCATCAAGGCCGCTCCATTTGAAGCCTTGTATGGGAGAAAATGCATAACACCCGTTTGTTGGGCTGAAGTTGGGGAAGCCCAACTATCTGGACCAGAGATTGTCCTAGAGTCGACGAAAAAGATTGTACAAATCTGAGATCGTCTCAAAGCTGCCAGGGATAGGCAGAAAAGTTATGCTGACAAGGGCGTAAATCTTTTAAGTTCCAAATTGGGGAAAAGGTTTTGATAAAGGTATCACCATGGAAAGGTGTGATGCACTTTGAAAAGAAAGGCAAATTGAGCCCAAGATATATTGGACCATTCGAAATAATCGAATGTGTCAGATCAGTGGCTTATAAACTTAAGCTACCTGAGGAGCTCAATGGAATTCATGATGTGTTCCACATTTGTAATTTAAAGAAATTCCTAGCCAATGAGTCGCTAGCAATGTCACATTATGGTGTGCAAATTGACGAAAACCTGAGGTTTGTTGAAAAACCCATCTTGATCGAGGACCGACAAGTTAAGAAACTTCAAAAGAAGTTTATACCTATTGTAAAGGTTAAATGGGATGCCCGTCGAGGCCCCGGGTATACATGGGAGGTCGAGTCCACTATGCGACAAAAGTACCCCCCATCTTTTTGAATAAAATCTCGAGGACGAGATTTCTTTTAACCGGGTGAGGATGTAACACCTCAGAAATTTGTGTTGAATTATATGATGACACATGTCCAGTTAACTCTCAATTACGCCATGTTGTTTGGCCGAGAGGGAATATTTTTGTTAATTACTGAAAGTTTGAACATGGAGGGACTAAAGATGTCAACATGCCATTTTATGGTCACTGAGTGACCCTTTATGGACCGCAAGCCTAAGTACTTACGAACCATAAGCATGAGTTGAAATTGCATCTGAGTAACGGATACGGACCACAAGGACATATACCTTACGATCCGCATGAAATTCCAATCAATGGGCGCTTAAGCAGGCTTACCGACCGTAAGCTCGGAGCTCATACGGTCCGTAAGGACCGTCTCTGCAGTTTTTTGCTTGTTGTCCAAGATTTTCTACCATGTTGCCACCTTTCTCGCAATTGTGCCACTCATGCTCAAGTCTTGCCACCTCAAAAACACCTTGCATGATCTTGTAACACCTCTCCTAGTATAAATAGGCTCATTGATCAACCCATTCCTTGCTCATTTCTCACATTCTTCCTCTATCACTCTTGGAGTTTTTCCTGATCAAAGAGGACCTCCTAACTGAGTTTAATATTCTTCTAGGATCACAAGTAAGTGTTCCTACTCTGCTCATTTTGTTTTATAGGCTTTTATAAGCCGAAATTCAAGCAAATTGACTTTTTCCTTGACTTTCGGTTTAGACCATTATGGTCCAGCCATTATTTGAATCAAATCTAGCTACATGATCGTAATAAGGTAGGTGTTAATCCCTCAAAAAGGCACCTCCTGGAAATCACGTTAAGTTGATCAAATGACGGGTCAAAGTTATATTAACTAAAAGTCAAAATGTCGTATTTCGGAAAACTTATAAAATGAACTTCTAAATGTTTTGACACTTAAATAAGTTGGTTAATAATATTAGAACATGTATAAATGTGTTCAGCCCGTCATTTCCAGATTTAGTGTCGGTTTGCAACCGAAGGTCGTGCAGTTTGACCTCTACTTTGACTTCCGATTCTAACCTGATTTAGCAACTCTAGGCTCTTTAGCTACTGATTCTAAGTTGCATTATGATCATATATAATGTAGCATAACCCTCTGAGGTTATACTACATGATCATAATCAGATTCTGAGTTTATATGCAAGTTTCTATAATATGCCTAACTTTGACCAAAATGACCTTTTTGCATAAAACATGGTTTTAATCAACAATGAACTTGCAAATGCTTTACCTACTGATATGTTCATTCAATTAACATATTTTGGTATTTGATTCTAATCAAAACCTGAGTTTTGATTTAAGATCGTTAATTTTGTCATAACATGACCAAAACGCCCTTTTGGCGCATAGTATGGTTTTTAACCATAACTGTCAATCAAAAATTAATACCTACTTATATAATAACATAATTAAAGAATTTTCACAGTATGTAACTAATCATAACTCAGATTTTTTATGCAAGTTCTTTAATTATGTCATATAATGACTAAAATGCCCTTATGGTACATATTTTGATTTTAAAACCTTTATGGTTATATAAGTTGCTAACCTACTGATGTTACAACTTATTTAAAGTACAATGGCATATAGAACTTTAATTATATTTCATTCGTTACCCGTATCGTTTATATGCATATGATTAAGCTTATGTAACTAGTTTACGAAAAAAATTAACAGAAACGGGTCAAACCTTATCATTTTCATTTCAAATTCCAGAATCTATATTGTTTACCTATATTATACAAGTTTTAATACTTGTTGTGTTTAAACCACATTCTATTTCGGTCATCGCTTAATAAAGTGTATCGTACCGTTTTTAACAATTTAAGTTAACCGGTCCAAGTCTATGACTTGAATAGGACCCATTGACATTCTAATTGGTTATTTATACCATTCGTTCCAGACTAGGGCCTTCCGGTATATTGCAACCAACCTTAGTTAGTTGATTACGACTGAGCTATTTATAATTCTTGCATATTAAAACGAGTTTTAGCCAGGTAAATACTCTTTAACATATTTTCCCTATACGGGCTTGGGATGCGGTAAATTATAACCGCTTGGTCGGGTATGGGATCATATGTCGGATTGTGACTAGAAAATCCCATAACACAGCTCATTTAAGTTGCTAATGGCCACGACCTAAGCACGGGGTGTAGGCATACACCTAACAGATGCTAATGCTAAAATATTTTTCATATCTATATTGGGGATACACCTTTATGGGTTAAAGTGGTGTGTCGGTTAATCATGTTATTCGGTTTCTGCACCGGACCCCATATGTATTGACAGACAACGTACACAAGATCATTTTGAATTGTCCCAAGTTATTTATAAAATCATGTGGCTTGTGCACCTAAAACAATTTTGAAATATTTTCAAAATATGTCGGTTATTTGTATTTACTAGTGGAAACTGATGTATTTTCAAAAGACTAAGTTACAGGTTGCAAGGATACGCAAATAGGCTGGAAGTTGTCTGGTAATGCTAGAATATAGCCGAGTAGTCTGTTAATCTCACTTTTGTACATTTTCGATCCGCCTGTGGATTTTTATTACAAGCTTATCTGTATTATTATTTTGAACATTTGGACATTTAAGTTTGTAATAATATTTTAAATCCAAGACTTCCGTTGTGCTATTGATATCGATCTACGTCACGATACTCCCCACCGAACCCACGGGCAATGCCACATAAACTATCAAGGCCAGTAGAAGCTCCCTGCACATCAATAAATAATTAGTTTCGGTGAGTTTCCAAAGCCAGGATGGCTTTGGATGGGGTCATGGACATTCCAGTCTCAAGTCCAGGAAAGTGGTCAGTGTTTTGTACAGATTTTTATAACCACTACTATGAACCACTTCCTGTTAAATGCTCATAACCATGAGGATGCCTGTTGACTCTTGGTTTTTAAGGTCTTTTGTAACCTTCATAACCATGAGGTACCTTTTGATAAGGTGGTTGTCCATATCCTATTGGATATTGATTTGCTGGTGGGGCATCTGTTACTTAGACCTCTCTGGGAACATAGGTTATATTTAATGTTTTGTAACAGATGTTTGGACAGGGTCAAAGTTCTGTTTGGATTTTCCTTTTAAAGTACTAATCCTTGAACTCTGTAGTGCTTTGGATTTATACTCATTTCTTTTGACATAAAATTTCTGAGATAAACACACTCTTGAGTTTTGTGGTTTGTTTTGTCATAGATTGTGTAATTTGGTGAATCAATGATCACACTTGTTTTGTTGATATTATAAGCTTTTAGAATATCTTCTTTTCACAAAAATCACAAAACAAGTTTGATATTTCCTCTCTTTTCTTCCCTTTTTTCTTTGAGCTTTTTTGTTATCTGCTGTAAGATCTTTCAAGGATATGATCTTAACTTTGGGTGCTTTTACCCCATCAATGGTTGAGAAATCCATTGGTTTAAAGTTTTCAAGAATGTCACATCATCAGACCATGTAGGTTAAAATTGATATTTTTCAATTTCCTCAAAAGTTGAGGAACCTTCATGTTTTTCTAACACAATTTTCTTTCCAGTTTAATTAGTGACTTTGATTTATTGACCAGCCAAATTTGTAGGAATAACTTCAACCAAACCAGAATCAATTTTAGTAATATTTTCAGAAGAATTAATGCCATTTTAGTCCCAGTGGTTTGCGCCATTTTGCCAGTTTAGCCCAAAGGTTTCATTTTTCACCTGTGGGTCCAAAAAAGTTTCAACGTTGCCATTTTAGTCCACTGGGTTAACTTCATCCATTTTTTATGTTAACGAGAAGGGCAATTTGGTCATTTTATATGTACTTCTATTAACTAGAATGGCAATTCGGCAATATAAAATGACCGAATTGCCCTTCTCAGTTAACAAAAATAATGGATGAAGTTAACCCAGTGGACTAAAATGGCAACGGTTAAACATTTTGGACCCATAGGAGAAAAATGAAACCTTTGGACTAAACTGGCAAAATGACCAAAACCACAGGGACTAAAATGGCATTTAAACTTGGTCATGTTTTCGAAAACCTATGCCAAATTTTATATTACTTTTGATTTGGTTTTCAAGCATCACTTCATAACTTTTATAGGATTCTACCCAGTTCTCACAAGTGATTTGAGTAGATTCCAACTCCTTTTTACAACTCTGATATTTTTCTATCATAGTTTGGAGTTGGTCCTTCGTTATGCTAGCTTCATTTTTTAGACTGCTGATTTCAGATTCTTTTCAAACAGTTTGGTTTTCAACCTTTTTGAAAGTTTTTCAAACTTTATTTCATCATCTAAAATTTTGTTTCTAAGATTTTCTATCACCTTTTTTATGTTAGCAAAAGCCATAATACATTTGTCTAAACATAGGGCTTTAAGGACCTGAGGTGATACCTTAACAGCAGGCATCATGGCACAGTCACATTCTCCTTCACACAAACTGGAATCCCATGGGTCTGACAGAGATTTTTCCAGTTCTTCACCAACCTTCTCTTCTAAAACATCTACTACAACATTTTCACAGACATCATTAGAAATAGACAACACTTCCTTAGACTCAACATTCTCACTCGTTGAACTAGTGCCATAAAGCAAAAATCATCATGTTTCCTTTCAATGTTGGCAACCAGAGCAAAATTCTCATCAGTAAGCTCTTCAGGCAAGCTACTCCAATCAACAAATCCTTGTGTAAAGAAGCTCTGTTGACTGGTCTCTGCAGGAGCAGAGGTTTGTGTAACTTGAGGTGCAGGTTGCACTTGAACCTGAGGAGTTGGGGCATGGACATATTGGATCTTAGGAACAGTGGTTTGGACATACTATACAGGTACAGTGGTTGCAGGGTGTGCAAAGTGAGCAGTGCTTTGCATGTGAGGAGCAGAGGTATATTGGGAATAATGGATAGTGCTTTGTGTGTGTTGAGGTCCAAGGCTAGGATGTGTGACAATTGGTCCAGTTGTTTGAGTTCTACATTCTCTAGCAAAACTACCTAGCGTATTACACTTGTAGCACTTTATCTTTAACTTATCCAACCCAACTTTTAATCCCCTATGCAACCCTGGAAACTTCCTGCCAGTCCTTTTATAAAATTTACTAGTTCTAACATTGGCAAGGAAAGTTGGTGCAAAATGTCAATTTCTTCCAAATCAGCTGGATCAAAATGTTGTAGATCATTTAATTCAAAGGATAAATTGTCAGAAACTTAGTTTTCCCCATTTGTAGCAAATGCAAAATTGGGTGAGTAAGAATCAGTATTAAATCCACCACCAAATGTTATATCAATAAAATGATTATAACTCTGATCCTTACTTCCACCAAAGGTTTCTTCTTGACCGAAAAGTGTTGTACTACCAAAGGCATAGTCATCAGCAACCTTCCCTGAATCTTGTAGCTTCTTTTTCTGGTTGAGCTCTCTCTTATAGTTGAGGAGCCTACCATGAAGCTGAGTTAAATTCATCTCTTTGAAACCCACAGAGTTTCGAGTTACAAATGCAATAGTGTCCTATTTTTTGTTAGTGATCTTAAAAATCTGCTATTCAAAGTTGAGTTTGGAAAAATTTATGTTTACTAGTTTTAACTCACTAATGAGACAACTAAAGCTCTCAAACTGTTGGGTTAATGATTCACCTTTTACATGATAAAACGTTTCACACTGTTGGTTTAAAACTTCTCTGTTATTTTCAATAACTTCCTCAATACCACCGAATTGCTCTTTCAAAGCGTCCCATAACTCCTTTGCACTGCTGCAGTAGGCCAACATAGATATCATTAGGCAAAGCTGAGGCCACGATACTAAATGCCATTGCATCTAGCTTGATTTTTTGGAAATATTGCTCCGGGTAATTTTCAAGACTCTTTGGCAATTGGACCTTTGGATCCTTAGTACTCGGCACCATTGGAACATGAAGTAAAGATAACCGACTTCCAGCAACCGGTGTTTTACTGAGCAAGTATATGACCCATCTGACGTTGCCAGATGTTATACTCCGATCTGACAAGGATCGGTGGCTTGTACATGGCACCAAGGTTGTGTGGATCTTGTGAATTTTGAGATATTTTTTATTGTTTGTAAAACAGGTTTTTGTTTAACCTACTTTGAACGTAAATAAACTTTTACTTTGTTTTCAATCCAACGAACAAACGATATCAGTAGTGAGAGCTTAATCTGTTTATATCATATTGATTGTTTAAATCGAATTTGATGGACCAAACCTCTGATACCAATTGTTAGGATCTGAGTTTGATATTGTTGTGAATGTTTAAGATGACATCAATGGAAGTAGATAAACAAATATGAATTATGCAGTGAAAATAATAGAAAGATTGTTTTCACTAACATGCTTTTATAATCAAATGTTTACGTGCATAAAAGATTACAAACTCCCCATCAGCCTAAGATCACTCTGATTTGTTCGTACACAAAAATGTCAATATGAAGTGATGAATAGAACAGTACAGGCATTGTTCTATTTACAGTACAGTTCAAACCACTGAGCATCTTAGGCTGACGTCACCTTTGATAGTGACATATAACAGTCTAAACAAACTCTAAATATTGCTAGATCTAAAACACTGTTACATTGAAGTATACAAATAAAGACTGTTGGCAAAAAACTATTGGAGATATCCTCTGTTGAACTTTAACTTTGTTGGTCTTCAGCAGACCTTTGCTTCAACAGTTCTTAGATTCGTCATCAGAGTTTATCTCTAGCAGACTCTAGCTTCCAACAGAGCTTTATCTTCAACGGCATATATAAACATACTTTAGTCATAGCAAATGTTTAAGAGCAGTACTTATAAACTCTATTATTCTTGATCAGTAGTTAATAGAATATTTTGGCTTTCCAATCATCTGTTCTTTTATAGGTTTCAATAGATCCAACAATTTTTATAATTTGGACAATCCTTCCGGTAGTATAAAGTGGAAGGCTTAAACCATTTTGGCTTAATGCTACATAATGGGTCATTTTCATAAAAGTGTCAACCTCGAGGGTAGAATAGGAGCTTAATGATTATCCTAGCATAACCCATCACAATTGAAGTTGTGATGATTGATGAATAAAGGTCATAAAGTGGGAATATGAGATATGAAAAGATGAGGATAAATTAAGCTTAAGTGCTTAAATCCATGATGGGTCAAAATAAAAATGCGCATAATCCGAGTACCGATTGCGTAATTCATAAAAATCATGAATCCAGGTTAAGGATTTTGAGTTAATAATGTAGACAAATGTTTTACGATCAATAAACAAGTTTGAAGCGAAACAGATGAGTTTTCGCGAAGTTGCGGAGTTTCACGTAAAAGGGGCAAAAGTTGAAATTCTGCAGCTGAGCCTGCCGTAAGCTACGGCAGAAGGTGCTGTCAACACAGTTTAGTTCTGCCGTAAGCTACGGCGGGTTATTTGGCAAAATGTTTGGTTTCATTACTTTGGGCCTTCAGGTTTAAATTATTACCTTATAAACTCCTTATAACTATCTCATTTCAAATTTATGAAATATAAGTAATGGTTTGAAGCACCATATGACGATCAAGCATAGCGAAGAACCGAACACAATCAAGATCAAGCTTCCGCATTTTGTTTAGTGGTTTACGAAACTAGACAACGAGAACATGTTGAAATATTTTAATGTTTATGAAACTCGAAAATATGTACGGGCGTGTATTTGCATTTATATATATATTATATTATATATAAATGCAAAAATTTTATAAAGTTTTAGTTAATTAAGTAAGGGTCTTACAAAAGATCCCGTACAAATATAGTTATGGTACAAAACGTACAAATGGTGTGGAAAAGTAAAAAGGGCAATGACATTTTCTTAATTATTCTATTAGTAGAGTAATTATCAAAATTACTCTACAAGTTCATCAAACAACATACATTCAATATTACTCTACAATTGCATCATAATACTCCATAAGTTCATCATCATTAATACATAACTACAAAATATCATTCAAAATTACTCTATAAGTGCATCAAACAACATAAAATTCAAACTATAAGTGTATCATAATTACTCTACCAGTTTATCAAAATAACATAACGAACACAATTACTCTACAAATTCATAAACAAAATACAATTCAAAATTACTATACAAGTATATCATAATTACTCTTTAGTTTATCATTAATACACTACTACAAGATATCATTCAAATTACTTTAAAAAGTCCATCGGACAACATAAATTTCAAAATTACTCTACAAGTGCATCAAAAAACTAGTCCTTCAAAATTACTCTACAAGTGCACCATAATTACTCTATTTTGATAATTACTCTACTAGGTGAGAGTTGGCTACAAAGTCCACTTTTCCTACAAAGTGTAAAAAGTAATAAAATATCATAATGTTAACCATAAAACACACTCAAAACCACAAATAACAAAATGAAGATTACTAAAATGCCATATTTGTGGATTTTGTGTTGTACTTTGGATGATAAGGCTTTGATTATCGAATGACTAACATTAGTGTGTTTTATGTTGATTTATCATGTTGTGTTTTATATTTATAATTCTACGATGGTGTGTTTGAAGTTTTTAATTAGTGTTAGGGTTTGGATATTGTGCTTTAGTTATCTTAACACTGTTATTTGTGGGTTTTGAGTGTGTTTTATGGCTGAAATTGTAGTGTTTTATGACTTTGTACACTTTGTAGGAAAAATGGACTTTGTACCCGAACCCCACCCTTACTCTACTAATAGAATAATTAGGAAAATCCCACCGCCCTTTTTACTTTTTCATGCAATTCATATGTTTTTTATGATAACCGTATTTGTATTTGATCTTTTGTCATTTATCCTATAGCCAAACTAGCCCCATTTTAGGCTTAACCATTTCTCGCCCAAAGTTTGTGTATTTTTAGGTGGTTAAGAAACATTATACATGATTCATAGAACTAACTGTAAAACCAGCTAATTCGTATTTGACTATTAGTAGTGTAAGCCTCTAGGGGAGTTGACCCTAGAATAGGGTTGTTCATCAAATCGAATAGCGAATCACTTGAATCGATTTTTTTAATAAACTTTTTTGCTTGAATTTGAATTCGATTCAAATTCGTGTTCAATTTAAAACTCCAATTCGAATTCGAATTCAGATAAATACATTAATTCATTTTGATTCAAACTAATGGAATTCCCTGCGCTACTCGATAGGAATTCAATCATTATCGGTTTAGATCGTCATGGCACCGACACTCGGGATAACACTCGAAAGAGAAAGCTCAAAAATTGAAGTCGTGATGTGTCCAAAAAGATATCCACATATTTTACATCGGTCAAAAACATAAACAACGAATACCCATAGCGGTTCCTGATAATACTGATACAGATATTGTTCAATCTGTCACACCCGGTCGTAGCAGAAGCGCGGGTGTGATCAGAGCGGTAATCATTGCATTCAATCAAGTAAACAACTAATATAAAAGTAAGATGTTACTCCATATGATTAATTTAAAACATTTTCACAAACTACATATTGTTTCAAAGGAATTACAAACTACAACTTTGTTTACATTGTTAGAAATTTATAACACAAGTTTAAAACACATATATTATAAAACAACTAAGAATTTGCATTCCATGTTTCGCACGAGGGCGCGACATGTGAACCAAAGTCTATGTTAAGTGGATGACATCTTATCTTGGCTTCTTAATACCATGAAACTTGTTTTTCCAAAGTTGTCCACTAGTTACCTGAAATACATGTGAAGTTTGAAAACGTCAACAAAGTTGGTGAATTCATGTGTTTAATTTTGTATCAAATGAATCTTTAAAACATTTGAAATATTGTATTGAAAACCCGGTATGTAAAGCCTTAATGAAATCGTTGATCATATGTTTTGCAAGGACACTAATATGTGTGCCGACATAGGAGGCAACCAAACCTTAGATGATAAATTGTGTCTATGACACTCATTTTGATCATAAAAGCACTCTAACGAACTCTGTTGTGCCGATAAGAGTGGGGCTCGCCAAACCCCAATAGATATATCCCTTTCGTTTTTCGTTACTTGGATATGCATTAATGGCCCCTTGACAATTTATTCGCACATGATCTCATATTTGTTTCATCAACTAGCTTAACCATACCATTGTAACATGTATTTTCCTCGTAAGTTAAAAACTGAAAAAGCGTTTAAAGAAAAGGGGAACATGAACTCACAGATTTGCGCTCCGTGCAATCTCTAGATGATATTTGAATCTGCGTTCGTGACGTAACCTACAAGTGTTCTAATCTCGTTAGACACTTAGGCCGACGTTTGTTTTTGTACAAGTCTTTCATACTGAATTTTAGTTAGACTTGTATTTGTTTGTTAATATATACTTCTTATATATTTTGTATTCTTTTAGTTTGAGTGGGCCTAGCCCAAAAGGATAAATGTGATGGCCAAATCCATTTAATTTATATGTGTGGGCCTAGCCCAATTGAATTATATATGTGGGCCTAGCCCAATCGAATTATATAAGTGAGCCTAGCCCAATTGAATTATATGTGTGGGCCTAGCCCAATTGAATTTTATAAAAGTGGCCCTAGCCCAATTGAATTATATAAAAGTGGGCCTAGCGCAATTGAATTAAAAAGTGGTCCTAGCCCAATTGAATTATAAAAGTGGGCCTAGCTCAACTGATTATAAAAGTGGGCCTAGCCCAACTGAATTATAAAAATGGGCCTAGCCCAATTGATTATATATGTGGGCCTAGCCCAACTGATTATGTAAAATGGGCCTAGCCTATTTGATTATGTAAATGGGTGTAGCCTATTTGATAATGTAAATGGGCTTAGACCAAATTTTAAAGTTTACTTATGCTTTTATATAAAAGATAAGTTTAAAAAAAAACTACTAATAATTTTATGATAACTTACTTTTATTTAGTTTAATATATATAAACTAGTATATATATATTGTGTGTGTGTGGTGTGTATGCTTCGCGTGTCGGTTCGTGTGTTCATTTTCGTTCGTGTCGTCCGTTTCGTCCGTTTTGTTCGTGTCATTTGTGTTGTTCGTTTTGTGTGTTTTGTACAATTTGTCTGAATTGTCCGGTATGTCATTTTTAATACTTGTCAAGTTTCAAGTATTTGTTTATGTTTTTTATTTTTGTGTAAATATGTATTTTAGCATGTATTCCAACATTAACTAAATACATATAATTTATGCACAAAATATATACACACAAGTTTGGTGATTCTAATATATATTTTTACCCCAAAATATATATATTTAACCATTTTAGTTTAAGAAAATCTAGTGATTTTTCAATTAAACTTTTTCACCGAAAAACTTGTATAATTATGATTAAGATTCTAATCAGTTTTTAGTAAAATAATCCTTAGTTAAACACACTTTAATCATGATTAAGTTTTATAAAAATTTTGCCATATTTTTTCCCTAAACTATGGATTTTTCCCATGTTTATAAACATGATTTTTATAAACTTTTCAACTCAATAATTTTCCAATCTTTCATAAAAACAATATAAACTTAAAATCTTAACAAGAAACATTATAAACTTGTATGTAATCTTGTATAATTCAAATATCATGTTTTAAAGTGTGTTCATCTTTACTTTTCTTAACAAGTTCATGTAAACTTTTTAGTTTATACAAAAGCTTATGTAAATATTTTCAAGACTTTAGTTTTGTAACATGATTTTTATGTAAATCTATGTATTACATGTTTCACAGAAATATTTTTAAACAAGATTACAAGTTAATAATATTCAGGTAATGGATCTTGCTAGATCTAAACATATCATACTTTTAAACACGAAGATGCAAGATCAAGTTTATTACATAATCACAACTTCAAAGATTATCAAGAATCATCAAAAATAACATATAATCATATTATTTTGTTTAGTTTTAGTTAAAGTTTCACGTGATTTTTAGATGAATCTTCAAGATGATATACTTGTACATTTGTGTTTAAACATAAATCATAAAAATATAAGTACAAGATTTAGATCTTACAACTTGCTTTAAACAAGATGATAAAAAAGATGAAGATCCAAAGCTACAAGACTTGAAAAATGCTTCAAACAACTTCCATTAACTTGCAAATGCCTTTGATCATCATGAAGGAGCCATATTTGTAATAAAATTGAGGGTTTATGAAGATCAAAAAGTTTTTGTTCTTGAAGATCACATATTTGAAGATGAAGATGAAAATGAAGAAAGATGTTGGTGAATTGTTGTTATGAAAATGGAAGGGAATAAAAGGTGTGATGTTATAAATCTTCATGTATTAGTCACCCATTTAGTAAGCTTATAAGGCTTACAACTCATCACCAGACTTGGTTAGTGGAAGACCCACTAAAAAGGTTGATTTATATATATATATATATATATATATATATGCGAGAACCACCTTTATTGCAAAATAAAATCAAAAAAGCACTCAAAATTTTTTTATTTTTTAAAAAAAATCGTTATATTTCGTTACCAAAAAAAAACTTTTTTTTCGAGTAACAGTTATCCATGCACATGTGCATATGTATCATAACTTTGACAAATTCAGTAATACGTTATCACTAGTAGACAATTGCACTTTAGTTTACAATACCATCCATAATACACTCAATTTTACATTAAATGCACATGTGCATCATTATGTATAACAATTATATACCGTGTTTTGGTACAAAAAGTTTGTGATTTGAATGATGAAGTAGGCTCATATTGGTGCATATGTCTGTAGCCTACGTCATTGTATATCGAGTCTGAGTGATTAGAGCTTAATCTGTTAGAAACGAGGCGTATTTAAGTGTGAAATAGGCTAAGTTCGCTAGAGATGGTTTTGAAGATGTCAAGTTCGGCCGAACTTGATAGGTCAAGTTCGCCCGAACTCTATCTCCCACCAGCGAACTTATGTAACTATATATAGGTGTCTTGGTGATTTCATTTATAACTTCAGAGATTTTGGCACAAAGACGGCGAAGCTCTGTCAGATCCGGTTCTCGAATGTATTGAACTTTAGATCAATGAAAACAACGTTTAAATGAGTAATTCTTGCTATTTGATTAACTTGTCATTAGTTTCCGCCTAATTGGACAATAGATAACAAATTTAGGTTCCCGTGCTAATCGTGGACGTTCCTGCAAGTGGTATCAGAGCGTGGATACCTAAATTTGCTGGAATCAAGACGAGAATTTCTCTTGTTCTACTCCATTATATCATTTTTCTTAACATTTTCACATAGTTGAAGATTTCATGGACAAAATCAGCTAAAAATTGAATATGTCATGTAAAATACAGTTTTGATAAACCCTTGAGAGTTTGGACATCAAATTCAATTAATTGATAGCAAAAAGTTCAAAAAACTATGATTTGCAAAATGATTCTGGCCGAACTTAACATCAAGTTCGACCGAACCTGACTAAAATTCTTTGAATTTTAATCAAGTTCGCCCGAACTTGATAGAGTCTCAAGGTTTTAACTTCAAGTTCGCTCGAACTCATCTAAAAGTTCTTCAATTTTATCAAGTTCGCCCGAACTTGTATAAAATTTGTTGAAATTTTAGCATAAGTTCACTCGAACTTATCTATTTTCTTGAAAATCCTTCCTAAGTTTGACCGAACTTAACGGTTTTTCTTGAAACCTTTTCACAAGTCCGCTCAAGAGTAAATTTTTCTCAAAACCCACATCAAATTCGACCGAACTTGAAAGTTTGTGATAAATTTTTGAAAACTCTTATCTAAGTTCGACCGAACTTGTTGAAAACTAAAATCAAAATCTGATTTTCTCACAAGTTCGACCGAACTTGTCACACCCCGACCCGCAGCGGAAATAAGAGTCGGGGCATAATTGGGTTATCACCAAAGCACATGACATTTACTATTATGTTTCATAATTAATAAAGTCAAAGTTACATTTTCAAACATCCAAACATGTTCATTCAATACAAAGGAAATAACCAAACATAACAATCCCAATACTAAATCGTTTTATTCTTCTAATCCAGGTCCTATGTGTTCCTAGCTGCTGCTGGTTACCTGTATCATGTGTAAAATGGGAGTTTTTGGGTCAACATAAGTTGGCGAGTGAACCTTATTAGATAAACATTTGATAATGATTTTAGGGTTAGTTTATCAATGAAATATTGTGCATAATCATAAAAGAGCAAATGTAAGTAATCAAGCATTGGCAAATAGCAGTTACAATTATAACATATAATAACACTTGATAGCATACATGAACATACCAATATCATATGATAACTAACATAAATGAACTGTGCGATCAAGGCTCAATCAAACGGAGCCGATCGTATTGCAAAGTACTGAAATGTAAAATGAACTGTGCGATCAAGGCTCAATCAAACGGAGCCGATCGTATTGCATGTACTGAAATGTAAAATGAACTGTGCGATCAAGGCTCAATCAAACGGAGCCGATCGTTGCGGGCACGCAGGTTCAACCCCATAATAAATTGGGGAACAGGCTCAAACCTCACGAATGGGGGACGGCTGGCCTCGGCAATTGCATGTATTGAATTAATTAATTTGCATCCAATAATAACTACTTAACAGCAACAAACTAAATACACATGTCATGATATGATGTATGCACAATAGTTTAGTTATAATATGTATGTAAACAAAGACACATGATACACCCCAAAAACGTGATTAAAACGGGGAATTTGAAAGGTTCACTCACATTGGGTGCGTTGAATTTGAGATGGTGAGATGCGCACCTTTTAGATGAGCGGATCGACGAGGAATACTAACCTAAATAATAATGGAAAAATATATTAGGTGGATGGATTTTATTAAAGATTTTAATGAAATTTTTTAGATATATTTTTGTGAGTTTATGGCTATTTTCTATCTTTAAAATGTTATTTTTAAGTATTTTTAATTGATTTTTAAATTAAATTAAATAAATAAAAATATAAAAAAAATATATTATTTTTGAAGTGTTGACCGTTGACTTGACGTTGACCGGTTCGGTCAGCGGATAAATTCTGCGCCGGGTGGGATTCGAACCGGCGACCTTCCGTTCGCGTGCACGTAGCTCTACCAACTGAGCTACGTGTCTAACCCGTTATAAACTCGTTTTTAATTATATTTATACACTTGTTTGAATTAACCGAAAATTCCTTCATTTGCAAAAACGTGTTAATTCAATTGGACCGGTGCTCGAGACGAGATTCGAACGCGCGACGTGAAGTTCATGATGCACACAGTCCACCGCTGGACTGTGTGTCTAACCCGGTTATATTCTTGGTTTTTATTATACTTAACAACTATCTGTTTTAACCCGGTTTAGTTCTTGATCAAAAAGGCAGGTTATTACACAAGGCGTGCGTGCAGCAAGGATCGAACTCGGGATGTGTGTGTGAAATATGCACACAGTCCACCGCTGGACTGTGTGTCTAACCCGTTTAAAATACCGTTTTTAATTATTCTTATGCTCTGTTATAACTTCATCTTCTTCGCCGATTTACACAGACAGCGTAATTCGACTGGTTATGATTGATTTGTGATTTATAAAGTTCTCAGACATTAACAGTAAATCAAAAGTAGAGAATGGAGAGAGTTTAAGGAACAGAATATACTGATTGATGTTATTCACAGAAATCCGGCGGAGGTTCGTCGGTACTGGAAATGAACTCCGGCTGTTGAAACCAATTAACAGCGTTGATCGATTTTCATAAAGTTGAGTCACTTAAACAAGGTTTAAAAGAAGTTTTGGATATCATACAGTTCACAGTGTGATTCCGGCAGTCTCAGAAACTTTCCGGCGAAGATAAGATTTTCGATAAACGTTGACTAGGATCGATTCTGATGATGGAGTTGGGTTAGAGACTGATTAATCACATGTTTTAAACTGAAAGAGTCGGAGGAATTACCGTGAGAATGTGAGTCCCGGTTTTCCGGTGACTTGCAGAAATTTTCCGGCGAACTGATTCAGAAGATCTTATGGTTCAAAAATGCGACGAAAATGAAATTGAGTATTGTTGTGATAGTTCTGAATCGTGCAAATGATCTGGAGCTTGAATTAAATCAGAACTTGATGAATTTTCGGTTTCAAAAGCCGAAAATGATAAGACTTAAAGTTTCAATCAATTTTAACTTGATTAGAAACCGTAATACATCGGTTATAACTGAAATTGTGAGGTAAACAATCGATTTGACGATTGGTTTGCCGATTACCGGTTTTCAGATGGTATCATCGGTTAAACTGAGTTTGTGTATAAGTTTCTTTGTTTTCCTAGAGTTAACAGAAAACACATTGTGGCGGAGTGGTTTAGGGAATGGTTGTTAAGTCGTTGTAGCGACTCAGCTGACCCGGGTTCGAGTCCCGGCAGCTTCAAATATTTTTTATTTGTTTTATTTTAACTTTTTATCAAATATAATTTTTATAGTTTAGTTTATTTATTAATTTTGTATCGTTTTAACTCAAAATAATCATAAATAATTAACGCAACTTTTATAACTTGTACAAGATTACAAAACGGAGCGGGTTTTGGAGACCCGATTTTTACAAATGTTACAGAACTTGCCTATTGTTAATATGTTTTCAAGTGTTTTTTATCGTATTTTCAGATAAGTCTTCAGATTGTCAAAATGGAAGATTTCCATAACGTGTTCGTTTCACAAGTAGCTTCTTCATCAAATGCTAATATTCTTGTGGAGAATCAGATGAATATCGACAACGAAATGGGTACTACGTCGAAACCGCCAAAGCTAATGAGTATGGATGAGTTTGAAGGGTGGAAGGAAAAGTTTGTGAATTGGATACAAGAGAATCAATTCAACAGCTGGGTTACAGTTGAGGATGGTTACAAATGGCCAAAGGATGAGCGTGATCAAGATCTTCCGTTGGACAAGTTCTCACCGACCGAAAAGAAAATTATGTCGCTGGGAAGAAAATGATTAGCTTGATCCAACAATCACTAAAGGAAGATATCTTGATATTATTTCCAGAATATGAAACGTCACAAGAATTATGGCACACTTTGTGTGACGAATTCAAAGGAAGCGATGAAATGATCAAAAGCAAAAAGACCTTGATCAAAAAGAGTTTGAGATCTTCACGAAGATCAAAGGTGAGACTATGAAGCAGATGATTGATAGATACTGTCACCTCATGGTCCAGATGCGAAGACATGATATCGAAAAGATCTAATGAAGAGCAAATCGAGAAGTTGGCCGATGCACTTCCAGAAGGAGAATGGACAACATATCTGATGATTCTGAAGAATAGTCCATCTTGGAGACATTTCAAGTTGTCATTTTTCATCGACAAATTGGAAGGTCATGAAATGGAATTGATGAAGATTGCAAAATCAAAGAATTCTAATGTTGTTCAAGATGTCGGTGTTTATTACAAAGGAGGTGTTCAAGATACTCCGATTCAAAGCCCGAAAATTCAAACAGCGTTTAGTGCAAATACAAATTCTTCTCCAAATCAAAGTTCTCCATATATTGGATATACAAGTGCTAGTTCAAGCTCTTCATTTCAAAATCAGACAAGCCAAGCAAGTTCTGATTCAAATGTTTTTCAGTGCAACATAGCAGTTGATTTGAAGAATGTATTTCCAGAAATGGTGGCTAAACAGCACATAGCACTTCTCGCTACCGTTCTCAAATCATATGAAAGCCTTGTTGCTGGAAAGATCGGTAATCCGGAAATGACCGCCGAGGATTACGATCAGGTAGACGAAGAAGAATTGGAGCTAATGGATATCAAATAGAGCCTTGCATCCATCATCAGAAGAGTTAATAAGTTTGTGGCACTCACTGGAAAGGATATTGGTAATTCAAGTAACAAGCTTGGGAATTTGACAAGTCAAAAGTCACATGTTTCAGGTGTCGTCAAAAGGGACACTTTAAACGTGAATGCAACAATCAAGAAGCAAGTGGAAACCAAAATCCTTTTGGCAGTAACAATGAATACTACAAGAAAGCTCTTCAATACAAGCCATACCCAAAGAGAACACAAGTCGAAGTAGAAGATAAATCTACAAAGAAAACCGAACAAGCTCTTGTTGTTACTCATGAAGAAGATGGCTTTGACTGGAACAGATACATTGGAAAGAAAACTGGTGTTGCTATGATGGCATAGATAGTGGTTGAATCTGAGACATCGTATGTTGATGCTGCTCTAGAAAACGCCATCCTGGAAGGTTATAATCAGAGAGCTGAGGAAGAAGAAATAGCTTACCTTGAAATGCAAAAGCAAGAAGCATTGAAATTAGAGGCAGAAAAGGTAAAAGCTGAGGTAAGTGTGTCTGAAAAGGAAGTTGTGAAAGTTATGAAGGTTGAAAAACCTTGCACAAAGTGCGCAAATCCTTGTGAATCTTGTATTGAAAAGGTTAAAATCATAAGAGAAATGACTGTACATAACAAAAATTTTCGTTATGATTACAGAACCATGAAAGAAGCTTATGACAAAATGAAAGGCACAAATAAAAATGTCGAAAAAGCTAATCTTGAACTCGGTGCTAATGTAAAAATGTTAAATGCCACAGTAATTGAAAAACAAAAAGCAATTAACATGTATACTAACACTATTGCTGAAACAAATCATGAGCTTCATACATAAAGATAGAGACAGAAAGGGTAAGACAATTGTTGAAAAGTTACACCACAAACGCTTATGTCATTGATCATATTTTGTATCACCCCAAAAACGGGTTTGGTAATCAAACCACGTCAACATTTAAAGAGCGGGTAAAATACCGTTAGTGGTGAGGTGAAACCGTAAACAAACTAACTAGGGATAAATTAACCTAGTTAGTGACATGAAATAATAATAAAATAATGAGTTGTAGCTTTTTAAAAATAATACCTCAAACATGAGGGACCAAAAGAGGAAAAGCTGAAACTTAAATATATAAAATTAAAAATAAAACATAACACACACAAAAGGTGTGTGTGTGTGTAACGACCATGAGCAAGACAAAGGGGGAAAACCCTAGTTCATCTCAAATCATCAAATTGGAGGTCAAATTCGGATCTTCAAATTGTGCATGAACTAAATTATCGATCACCCAAGCTAGGGGATCATGAGGTATGTCGAATTTTGATGATTTGTGAAGTGGTGAAATTTAAGGAAACATCATAATCGTGAATTATGTATGGATTATAGAAGCTATGGCTGAATTAGTGATGTATACTTGCTTAGGAATAAAACCCTAAGTGAAAATTATACATATGAAGCTATGAATTGAATGTTTAGATGATTTACCACATTAGGATAAGTGGGTTTTGATCATATGATGAAATTGATGATATAATTGTGTTTAGAATAATCATACATGATAGTAATAAGGAACTACTTGAACAAATTTTGTGTTTTGAGTATATAATCATACTTACTATGAAATGGGTTTTGTATGATAAAATGAAAATGATGATAGATTCATGTTAAAATGATGTTTGATATCATCATGTGTTAAGAATGATTGATGTAACGATAATATAACAAGTTATGATTTCGATAACTTGATTTAATAAGTAATTAAAACGGTAGCGCAAGAATAATGCCTACCAGATATTTGAAAAATTGCTTAAATGAGTTGTTGAACTCATAGTGTAATTACTTATGCTAATAGGCGGTTTGACTTTTAAAAGTCAAACTGACCAATGACATGATCGAATGATAAATTCAACATAAAATCGTAGGATGGAATAGTCGTGAATGAGTATGACTAATCTAACCATCTTACAAATTACAATGATAGTTTGACGCTTAACAAGCTAGGTGGAAGCTTGGGAAGGAAGCGGGTCAAACAAATTGAGTGTGAAGGAAAAGCATAATTCGGATGCAATGTAAGTATAGCTTACACTATTCTTGATTTCGTAAAATATTCTCTTATCATACTAATTATGAATCAGATAAATATGCAATTGAAGTATAATGTTCCGACGTGTAGTCGTACGGAACGAGATAAGCAAAATGATACGAAATCATATCAATGGTTAAGAAGGAGTAAATTGGGAATTTGGACATATTATGACGAATAGAAAATGACTTTTAATGGTTACCTTATAGGGTAAACCAAAACGAATGATAACGTCAAAACGGTAAATTGGTCACGCGTTGACAATAACCGTTAGTTTTGAAATTACACTTCATGGCGTAAGCCATAAGGAGTCAAAAGAGTTAAGAAATGGTTTAATAGTAAAACGACCGTACGGTGTAAACCGGAGCGAGTCATGTGGTAATAAATGTCATCTCGCAAAGAAAAATGGTCACTTAGACTAAACGGGTCAAAAGGTGAAGGTATCACCCTTTGACAACATCGACTAATGATTATCTGTCGAGCTGTATGTTTATAGGAATAAATATCTAATGGATATCCACTTTGATAGTAATTGGTGGTTACTAAAGCAAGGTATTAACGGGTCAATATATTGATCCGAGCCAGGTAAGTGTAACAATTTAATTACTCATTTAGTACTTAAGTTTCAATGAGAGTTAAATAAGGTCAAAAATGGACATTTGGTTATCTTTTAGGTAAAACCGAATGATTTACATTATAGTTATTGTGTTTTGAAAACAACATGATTATTCAAACAAGATCATAGTTTAATATGTGAGATTTTTGGTCAATATGCCTTTCGAAATCATTTATCGTAATGAAAAGCTTAAATAGACCATAATGCCCTTGATCGACAAATCAAACAAACGACCCTTATGGGTTGTTTAGAAATAAGTCATTTGATCAAGTAAATACTTAGAACAAGTATAAAAGCGAAAAGTATGATTCTTGTGAGTCAAATGCCTTAAAATGCGTCTTGTCGTAAAATAGTAATCCGGGGGATAAAACTCGAAACTAATAACTACCACATTAAAATCCACACAATTATAGTTGTGGTGGAGATTATTTGATAAGAAATGTGGTAATATAAGGCTAGAAGTGAATGAAAGTGAATTATGCGGAAAAGTGCTTAAATACCCTTAACGGGTCAAAATAAGCAATTAAGTAAGAACGGGTTTAAGAATGTATATAACTCTTGATTTGATCCTAGTATAATGGACAACATTGAAATTATGAGGTTCATGAGAAATGATCAAACAACATGTTTGTTTGATGAATATATGAACGGGTCAAAACTTAGTAAATGTATATTAAGCCGAAGGCTTAAAAATCGCAAATCTTGTTAATCCGGGTGTCCGGTTTTAACTCCATGTGATGGAGAATTAAATTACGATCACGTAGGAAGAAACTGATCGTAAAACGGATAAAAATTGAGAGAGATATGAAGGTTTAAGCAAAAAAAATGGGTTGCTCGAAATCTGCAGCACCATTATCAAAACTTTCTGTAAAAAGGGGGGTGGCGTAGAGCGACGCCCCCAAAACGTGCAAAAATGATTTATTTTGTTATTTTGAGATAGTAGCTTGGTTTGATATACTAAAAACCTTAATAACTAACGTTAAAAGTGTTTTTAATTTTAGGTGAACGTTATAAGTCTCCGGAAGAAGATCAAGTGACGAACACGAACCGAACACGAACACGATCAAGATACAAGCTTCCGCACTATGTTTCGTCATCATTTCAAACGATGAACTTATTTTATGATATGTTGAAGTGTCTTACTTCGTAAAATGTTTTGAGAAACCCGTATTTTCAAACATATGTGTAAATGTTAAATACACAATTGTAGTCGAAACTAATATGAATATTGATAAATAGAAGTAAGGGTCTTACAAGTTGGTAATCAGAGCTCTAGGTAAAAGTGTACAGTGTTTGGTTCGAGACTTGATCGCATAATCCAGTAAGTTATAAGTATGTTAACAGTTTAGCATGTTAAAGTGTTTTAAACAACACATAGGGTTATCGTGCAATTCACGTTACCCTAACTAAATTGATAAAGGATCAATATAGTTAACGAAATTACGTGTGTTGACACGTATAGTGAAAAGCCTTGTATTATAGTACAGGAATTTATTGATGTCGACATTACTAATCTTTGTAAATGTTTTAGTTGAAGGACACTCGCAACTGTAGATCGCGAGAGTTTAACAAATTGCGGATATGACGGAGGAACGGTCTGAAGTATGACAAGTAGAGCATGTTCACCAAGGACCTAAATCGCGTAACAATCGCAAATAAGAGTAATGGCAAGGAAAGCCCGTTTGGGCGAGCATCTACCAGGTGCACGCTTTAAATTTATTATACAAATAGTAATATGCAACAAATACGTAGATATTGACTGTTGCATATGTAAGATAAAAACTTGGAAAAACCTGGATAGAATACCTATCCAGGATGATGTTTCCAAGAGAAATTTAGTAGAAACATGCGTTGTTCACAATTGTGATAACAAAGAAATAACAGGATTAGTTTATGTGGAAACTTGGACATAAGTAATCATCCAAGTAAATAATTCCCAATATAATACTATTGAGAAAAGTAGCGATTACATTAACGAAAGTGATGGTATAACAGTTTGATAAAAGGAAAACATTATAGATGTGCGAGAATAAAACGGGTAAAACTAATAATTGTTAATAACTAAAGTTTTACCGATTGAAACCATGAATATGGAAATTATTAGAAGAGTTACTTACATGGGGCGTGATGCGAAGATTATAAAAAGGTCATGAGTGTCATGTGTTGATCGCTTACTCTGGCCAAGTAAGTAGTGAACACGTGATACCATGAACTTCTTATAATGGACACATTTATGTCCGATATGGTAAGGATGGGGCGAATGGGACAAATTAAAAAGGTACCCAAAATGGATCAAATAAGTAAAATATTTGATAATAAATGTAACCGCAAGCCGGGTAACGGAAGCGTAATACATTAGAATAACGAGCCCGAGGGAAGGGACAAGAATCAAAGTAAATGAAAATAGAATGCTAAGGCATATGGGATAAAGTTTGTTTGAATGTCATAAGTGATGAAATTCACACGGACAAGTCAAACGGATTAAATAAAGAATAAAGTACTTGGTCGAATAAAAGTGATGGAATTCGCTAAGATGACCAAATAAATTAAAACAAAGTCTAAAGGCATACCAGAATGGTTGCTTTGATGATGAATTCGGTAAAAATACCCGATAGATGGGTAGGATTTAAAGAATATGCGTAAACCAAGAGACGGGAGCGCGGATTAGAAGGTCAAAAGACTCGGATTATGAGTTATGACTAAAAGAATAATAAAATCTCGCATTCAGAAGTTTGTTAGTGATGTTCAACTATTTCAAAGTTGAACGAGCTAAATAAAGAATGAAGTTTGACTGTCATAAGTGATGAAATTTCACACGAACAAGTCGAACGGGTCAAATAAAGTATAACGCTTGATAGTGTAAATAAGCGCAAACCGAGTAATGGGAGCGTAAAATATTAATAAACTTATGCAATAGGTCATGAGAGAATATATAAGAAAAAAAGGAAAACGCAGACCAGGCAACGGGAGCGTTAAAGACATTAAGATAAAAGAACCCGGGTAACGGGATATAAAGAAATATATGTGTGAACCGGGTAACGATAAGCGTAGAACGAACCGACGTGTAAATGACGTAAGAAGTCATAGAATCGGGAGAATAGTCCAAAAGAAAACGAATGTAGCCTTAGACTACGGTCAAATTCATTAGAATTCGAAAATGAAAACGGTCAAAGTCATTAGAATTCGAAAATGAAAATAAATGATTTTTAAACTTAAAAAGGGTGCCTTGACACCAAGAATACATATTTTAAGAGCGAAATGACACGAGTAAAAGATGATCTACATGATCACCATAACCTTCGGGTTATAAACAATGTAAAGGTCTATGGGACCAAAATGACCCTTGGGTCACGAAAAGAAAAAACGAACTATAGGGGTCTCACCTGAAAAAGGTGAAAACCTGAGGAAGTAGCCTACGAGGCTAAGTGAAAGGACCTACGGGATATTTAGATGAAGCGAGGAAAATATTTGAGAATTCCCGCGTAAAATAATAACGGAAAAGAATTAATTCTTGGATGTCAATTTCTTGATATGAGTAATTGACATAAGTCGAAGGGAAAACGTTAAACTAAAATTCAATTTTTAATAAGAAACAACGTTTTCACAAATATGAATATTTTGATAGAAATCGAAATAGTAAATATTAAAAGATACAGGTCTTGACACCGATAGGTGTAAGATAATACATTCAAAAGAAATATTTTCGATAACGAAGGGTTGATATAAGCTTAAAAATGACGTGACGCAATCTCGGGTCAAGAAAGGTAATGTGAAATATAATCACATTGTAGCCCGAGTGATGGGTATAAAGTAACTGGACTAATAAGTCTAGTCAGTGAGACTGGTTAAAGGTCAAAATTTAAATTAAGAATTTGTTTAATACACTATTTGTTATGAAATTAGCGTGGAATAAACATAAACAATAGACTTATATGACTAAGTGGCCAAAATGGCGACTCGGTCAAATAAAACAATAAAGGTAAATGGGTACAAGATAAAAGTGACGGCCCATGAGACCTCACTAACAGAAAAAAATACTGATCACCTATATTTGAGATATCATGAGATAACCTAAGTGATGTGTCGGGAAATCAAATCGAGCAAAGGCACGCTTGAAAGATAAAGCTATAAGTATGTGGTTATGTACTTTATAGAAATTATGTTATTTTGAGTTGCATTATTTCGTATGAGATACGTATATGCTTTGTAACCAAAAAGATATTACCATACTTTTCTGGTAATACTAACAAATGGTTAAACTATGAGCAATGCTCAAAAGATTATTGAGACTAAGTGCATTGGGTTTAAAACCAAATACACTAGGTATGAAAGGTTTCGAGGGCGAAACCTCTTTAAGGGGGGTAGACTTGTAACACCCCAAAAACGGGTTTGGTAATCAAACCAAGTCAACATTTAAAGAGCGGGTAAAATACCGTTAGTGGTAAGGTGAAACCGTAAACAAACTAACTAGGGATAAATTAACCTAGTTAGTGACATGAAATAGTAATAAAATAATGAGTTGTAGCTCTTTAAAAATAAAACCTCAAACATGAGGGACCAAAAGAGGAAAAGCTGAAACTTAAATATATAAAATTAAAAATAAAACACAACACACACAAAAGGTGTGTATGTGTGTGTAACGACCAGGAGCAAGACAAAGGGGGAAAAACCCTAGTTCATCTCAAATCATCAAATTGGAGGTCAAATTCGGATCTTCAAATTGTGCATGAACTAAATTATCGATCACCCAAGCTAGGGGATCATGAGTTATGTCGAATTTTGATGATTTGTGAAGTGGTGAAATTTAAGGAAACGTCATAATCGCGAATTATTTATGGATTATAGAAGCTATGGCTGAACTAGTTATGTATACTTGCTTAGGAACAACACCCTAAGTGAAAATTATACATATGAAGCTATGAATTGAATGTTTAGATGATTTACCACATTAGGATAAGTGAGTTTTGATCATATGATGAAATTGATGATATAATTGTGTTTAGAATAATCATACATGATAGTAATAAGGAACTACTTGAACAAATTTTGTGTTTTGAGTATATAATCATACTTACTATGAAATGGGTTTTGTATGATAAAATGAAAATGATGATAGATTCATGTTAAATGATGTTTGATATCATCATGTGTTAAGAATGATTGATGTAACGATAATATAACAAGTTATGATTTCGATAACTTGATTTAATAAGTAATTAAAACGGTAGCGCAAGAATAATGCCTACCAGATATTTGAAAAATTGCTTAAATGAGTTGTTGAACTCATAGTGTAATTACATACGCTAATAGGCGGTTTGACTTTTAAAAGTCAAACTGACCAATGACATGATCGAATGATAAATTCAACATAAAATCGTAGGATGGAATAGTCGTGAATGAGTATGACTAATCTAACCATCTTACAAATTACAATGATAGTTTGACGCTTAACAAGCTAGGTGGAAGCTTGGGAAGGAAGCGGGTCAAACAAATCGAGTGTGAAGGAAAAGCATAATTCGGATGCAAGGTAAGTATAGCTTACACTATTCTTGATTCGTAAAATATTCTCTTATCATACTAATTATGAATCAGATAAATATGCACTTGAAGTATAATGTTCCGACGTGTAGTCGTACGGAACGAGATAAGCAAAATGATACGAAATCATATCAATGGTTAAGAAGGAGTAAATTGGGAATTTGGACATATTATGACGAATAGAAAATGAACTTTTAATGGTTACCTTATAGGGTAAACCAAAACGAATGATAAGGTCAAAACGGTAAATTGGTCACGCGTTGACAATAACCGTTAGTTTTGAAATTACACTTCATGGCGTAAGCCATAAGGAGTCAAAAGAGTTAAGAAATGGTTTAATAGTAAAACGACCGTACGGTGTAAACCGGAGCGAGTCATGTGGTAATAAATGTCATCTCGCAAAGAAAAATGGTCACTTAGACTAAACGGGTCAAAAGGTGAACGTATCACCTTTGACAACATCGACTAATGATTATCTGTCGAGCTGTATGTTTATAAGAATAAATATCTAATGGATATCCACTTTGATAGTAATTGGTGGTTACTAAAGCAAGGTATTAACAGGTCAATATATTGATCCGAGCCAGGTAAATGTAACAGTTTAATCACTCATTTAGTACTTAAGTTTCAATGAGAGTTAAATAAGGTCAAAAATGGACATTTGGTTGTCTTTTAGTAAACCGAATGATTTACATTATAGTTATTGTGTTTTGAAAACAATATGATTATTCAAACATGATCATAGTTTAATATGTGAGATTGTTGGTCAATATGCCTTTCGAAATCATTTATCGTAATGAAAAGCTTAAATATACCATAATGCCCTTGATCGACAAATCAAACAAATGACCCTTATGGATTGTTTAGAAGTAAGTCATTTGATCAAGTAAATACTTAGAACGTATAAAAGCGAAAAGTATGATTCTTGTGAGTCAAATGCCTTAAAATGCGTCTTGTCGTAAAATAGTAATCAGGGGGATAAAACTCGAAACTAATAACTACCACATTAAAATACACCACAATTATAGTTGTGGTGGAGATTATTTGATAAGAAATGTGGTAATATAATGCTAGAAGTGAATGAAAGTGAATTATGGGAAAAGTGCTTAAATACCCTTAACGGGTCAAAATAAGCAATTAAGTAAGAATGGGTTTAAGAATGTATATAACTCTTGATTTGATCCTAGTATATGGACAACATTGAAATTATGAGGTTCATGATCAAACAAACATGTTTGTTTGATGAATATATGAACGGGTCAAAACTTAGTAAATGTATATTAAGCCGAAGGATTAAAAATCTCAAATCTTGTTAATCCGGGTGTCAGATTTTAACTCAATGTGATGGAGAATTAAATTACGATCACGTAGGAAGAAACGGATCGTAAAACGGATAAAAATTGAGCGAGATATAAAGGTTTAAGTAAAAAAAATGGGTTGCTCGAAATCTGCAGCACCATTATCAAAACTTTCTGTAAAAGGGGGTGGCGTACGGCGACGCCCCCGAATCGTGAAAAAATGATTTATTTTGTTATTTTGAGATAGTAGCTTGGTTTGATATACTAAAAACCTTAATAACTAATGTTAAAAGTGTTTTTAATGTTAGGTGAACGTTATAAGTCTCCGGAAGAAGATCAAGTGACGAACACGAACCGAACATGAACACGATCAAGATACAAGCTTCCGCACTATGTTTCGTCATCATTTCAAACGATGAACTTACTTTATGATATGTTAAAGTGTCTTACTTTGTAAAATGTTTTGATAAACCCGTATTTTCAAACGTATTTGTAAATGTTAAATACACAATTATAGTCGAAACTAATATGAATATTGATAAATAGAAGTAAGGGTCTTACACATTCTTCCTACGATTAAGTCGGAGGAAAATGTTGATAAATCCAAAGCGTAAAGAATACGGAAGTGTTCCTCCACCACTTCTTGCAAGTTACTCCTGTAAGAAAGATGATGAGATTGAAAAGGCATTTAATATACTACTTTTATCAGAAATGAAAAATAAATTGCCTTAGAACATTGACGTAGACTTTACAAAAACAAATGATGACAATGAAGCGGTGGTAAAAGATGTGGTTAAAAATGTGTTGGGAGATGATTCTGATGAAGGCAGCTGTGAAAGCGCCAAATCAAGTTCGAACAATTCGGAATCACAATCTGAAGATGACGATACATCATCAGATTATGATCTAAGTGATGACCCTAATGTTGTTATGTACAAGATTAAGAAATCTGATAGATTATACTTCGATGATAGTTTTCCGATTCGGAACGTGAAAGAGAATCAACTTGATAAATTTTCAAACTTGTAGAAGTTTAATCAGATGATCTTGAGAAAAACGAGAAAAGATTTTACTCAAAACCTAAGAGGAATGCTAACAACTACCGAAGGTTTGGTGGTGATTTTCCTGAGAACAAGAGAGCAGGATTAGGTTTGGAAGAAAATGAAGATGAGCCAAGAAGGAACTAGAAGTCTTCATTTCATGAATACAAAGGTAAACACATGAAGTTTGTATATGGGACAAATACGGTTCAAGAAGAGGGTATGATTGGTAAGAAATCAAATGATGAATTCAAGGAAGAGAAAGAACTTCGGGACAAGGCTAAGACAAAGTCCACAAGTGGAGTAAAACCCACTAGTGGACATGCTCCTGATAATCGGACTTGCTTTAAATGCAATACTGTTGGTCATATTGCTCGCAAATGTCTAAATCTAAAGCCTGTGTTTCCACGAAGAAAAACTGTGTCAAAAGATGAAAAGGAAAAACAACCAGAGATTGTGAATTCTGATACAGTGTCAAATAGAAACTATGAATCTAAATGCAAAGTGAAATCTAAAACTGGATCAAAGTTTGAAAACTTAACATTTGAAAAAGGTGAAACTTCAAAATTAAATGAAAACAAAGATTCTAGATTCTATATCAAGAAAGCGAGAAGCAAGTTACAATCCTGGGTTGCTAGGAAAAAGTATTCATCATCTGAAAAACCAAAGTCTGTTACTGATAAAACTGAAAATGTCAAATCCATCGAATCAGTAATCAAACAGACAAAGAAAGAAAAGGTCAAAACGTTTTCAGAATCGACATCGGACAAAATGTTTGATGATGATTTTGATTACGATGATGAGTTTGAAAGTGTGTATGATGTTTATCATGTCAAACCCAAAACCAAAAAGGTTTGGGTTTCCTTATTCAAATAGTTGCTTTGTGTGCAGGAGTTCCAAAAGATCCGCTTTGTCGAAGATAAATCTGGATAGCGGAGCTTCATGTTACTTAATTTATTCAGAATGTCAAAATCTTAATCATTTTTTAGAAAAGGAGAAGTTGAAGAAGGAAATTTTGTCAAAATCAAATTGTGAAAATCCACATCATTGAACGAAACACTGATTTTATAACCAATTGTTCTTTCATGTAAATGAGTTTAATGGTTTATTTGTTGAACAAATGCAGATGCTGATACTGAAAAAGGATCGGACGACGAGTTCTCGTGATCCACATTGGTTTGTTATTTTTCTTTAGAATAGCATTTCTTAAAATATAAAATCCAAAAATATCTTTCTGATTTTAGGGGGAGTAAGAAAAATTTTAGAAAAAATCAAAAACGTATAAAAAATTTGAAAATTGAAAAACATTGAAAAATTCAAAAAGAATTTTTGTTGTCATAAAGGAAATGATAGTACATCACTGGACTATCACAGTATGCTAAAGAATTGTAAAGTTCAAAAGTGATAAACAAGTCTTACTGTGGATGTGTTGATAGGCTTTACACGTTCAGTAAATTGTTTCCGGGATATAAACTAAATTTTACAAAGGCTTAATCTTGTGGATGAACATCTCTCGGATATATGGACTTAGTACTCCGAAATTTCGTTTGAGAGATTGTCTGATTCTGAGATACGAGGTCTTTATAAATGATTGATATCTGGATTATTATACAAGTTCTTCTAATTTTGCGGAAGCAATAGCCTAGAACTTCTATAATGCTTTTGCTAAAAACCCAAAATAGCATGCAAAATCTGAAAAGAATCAAAAGATCTAATCATTTGCAATGCTTAAAAGATTCCTTAAGTGGAACATACCTTAAAGACGAGCCTTCATCTCTTTGTCTGTACGGTAGTACTAACCTGAGCTCTCAAAGTCTCGCACAACCCAAATACAGATATCAGTTACGCTATGCTCACCTATAAGATGAAATCTAGGGAATCTTGATACGGAGTATATTCTTAGATGGGAACCATAGTTAAGTCAAGTTTCATAATTCATACTTAATATCTCTTGGAACAATTAAGAAATGTGTTGAAGTTTAAGTGGACAAACATATCGACAATCTAGGTAAACGAGTTTAAAACTTAAAGTCCCAAAAGGTCAACGGTACTGTTGATATGTCTCTGACAACTGATATGATCCTTAGACACGAATTCACAAAAATATGTTTGTAAATATGTTTGTACATAGTTTACTTTCTTTATTTGTTTTACAGATTAAAAGAAAAAAAATTAGTGTGTTTTAGCATAAACGTTCTAAAAAACAAAAAGCTTTTGTTTCTTCATAAGTTTCAACAAGCCAATGATGGAGAACGGTTCTTTGAAGTCTGGTAAGGAGCCATAATAGTGAAAATCTTGATGGCATCTGTGAAAAACCAAAAATGATTGAAAGTGTTGAAAAGTTCATTAAATTGAAACTTTAAAAATTGAAGAAAACATTGGTTTAATCACAACGGTTTCAAACCAAGGTCATTAATTTGGACTCGGTAAATGAAATTGGTTAACCAAGGTCATTAACTTGGACTTGGTCAATCAAGTGGATTTCATATTTGAAAATTTTATCAAAAGGACAAAGTCTTAAATGTTAAAAAGTGTTCAAGGTCATTAAATTGAACTTGAATAACTAAAGCTTGAAAAGTTGAAAGTGTAGATTGAAATTTGAAATGTTGATGTTACAGAATTTCAAAGTTTAAATCTGAAATGTTTATTTGAATGTCTTAGAACTTGAAAACATAAGTAAAGTTTTAAGGGGAGCAGGATAAAACGTTGAAAAACTCAGGAAGCTCAAAGCAATGGGGAGTTTGAAGACTAAAGTGAGTTTGAAGACTAAAGCTAAAAGCTAGGGGAGCATGTTGATTAAAGTTTTTTTATCAAAACAAAGCTCAAGAAAGAGGAAGGGAATATAAAGATCAAGATGTTAAAGTTTATTCAAGAACTAAAGATCGGAAGACTCAGAAGATTTTAAAAGTCAATGACTGCGGCAACATCCAAGGGGGGGTCTGTTGGTGCATATGTCTGTCGCCTACGTCATTGTATATCGAGTCTGGGTGATTAGAGCTTAATCTGTTAGAAACAAGGCGTATTTAAGTGTGAAATAGATGGTTTTGATGATGTCAAGTTCGGCCGAACTTGACTAGGTCAAGTTCGCCCGAACTCTATCTCCCACCAGCGAACTTGTGTAACTATATATAGGTGCCTTGGTGATTTCATTTGTAACTTCAGAGATTTTGGCACAGAGACGGCGAAGCTCTGTCAGATCCGGTTCTCGAATGTATTGAACTTTAGATCAATGAAAACAACGCTTAAATGAGTAATTCTTCTTATTTGGTTAACTTGTCGTTAGTTTCCGACTAATTGGACAATAGATAACAACTTAAGGTTCCCGTGCTAATCGTGGACGTTCCTACAGCTCATATATATGTTTTTTGGTTAGTTATATCTAGTGGTTGATGGGTTCATTATAGTTGTCACTTTATGATGTAATATGTTGATTGGATGGTATAAACGGTGTTAATATACATGTAACAAAGTGAAATAATTGGTATTGGTATTGTATCATAAATGGTAGGAGGTAATGGTATTGTATTATGGATGGTAGGAGGTAATGGAAGTGTATTATGGATGGTATGATAGATAAAAGAGAAAGTGTATTCAAAGTAGTGTATCAAAACACCTTATTTCATGTTGATACATATAGATGCACATGTGCATTTCTTATATTGGTAACGTAAAAAGTAGTGTATTACACATGGTAGTGTAACTGAAAGTACAATTGTATAATGTTTGTAATGTATTACGGAAGTTGTCAAAGAAATTATGAAAATGCACATGTGCATGGTAGTGTATTATGGATGGTATGATAGATGAAAGAGAAAATGTATTCAAATTAGTGTACCAAAACACCTTATTTCATGTTGATATATATAGATGCACATGTGCATTGCTAAGATTGGTAACGTAAAAGTAGTGTGTTACACATGGTAGTGTAAATGAAAGTACAATTGTCTAATGTTTGTAATGTATTACGGAATTTGTCAAAGAAATGACCAAAATGTACATGTGCATGGATAGCTGGTACTCAAAAATTTTTTTCTTTTTTTTTTTTTGAACATTTTTTTTATTGTTGAGTAAATATAGCGAATTTTTCAAAAAAAGTATTAAAAAAATGGTATTTTTTTGGAATTTTTAGGTATTACTGTTTGTGTTCACACTGGTTCTCGCGGTTCTCGCAATAAAGTGTGGTTCCTAACGGATCCTTGTCCTATATATATATATATATATATATATATATATATATATAATATATATATATTATATGTTATATTTTATAAACTTTGATGTTTCGGGTATTGCGTTTTTATAATTCAAATGTATAAATTGTAAGTTATATAATGTTCGGTATGCTAAAACTTGTTAACTAGTTCACTAACTAAACTAGTCATTTTCTTGTTTGGATAATGAATTCGGTTGTGTTTCGTTATCGGGCCAATTACCGAAAAACTATAACACTTATACGGAAATGTTTACATATTCATTTTCAAGGTATTTTTGATGTCCAAAATTCGTTAACTAGTTCGCTAGACTAGTAGATTTGCTATTTTCGTCATAGTTTTTGTACCATTTTGTTATCGGGTAGTTACCGAATGAGTTGTGTAGCTTTAAACAATAAAGTTTATATAAGGATTTTTTTGTTTTTTTTCAATGCCCTATATATGGTTTATGGTAAATAACATTTATTTTTGGATTTCAAACGTTTGTTGTATTGTTCTGCGGACTGCTGTACACTTCTGCAGAATTGCTAAATTTGTCTACGGACAGACAGGACAATTTAGTGTTCATATAAAAAAAATTGGAAAGAATTAAATGTAAGTTGTTTTCAACTAATGTTTTTATGTAATATTTATTGCGACATATTTTTATGTCTCGTTTTTGTCGTGTCGGGCTAAACCGTGACTAGTCCTGGCATGAATAGTGTGTTCGCATTTCTGCCGCCAGTCTAGGACATACTTTTGTATTGTTTCTAATTGTTGCGGATTTTTTATCATACTAAACTATGATATTTTACATTCCTAGACTTTTAAGACTTAATTAAGTAAGAATCAAGTCGAAATATGCGAAAATAAATCATGTATTAGTTATTTAGGTTGTACGGAATTACCGATTTTTGCCGAGTGTCACATTCTCCCCCTGTTAAAGAAAATTTTGTCCCGAAATTTAAGTTGCGTTATCCATTGTAGGGACTTTCTCAAACTGGTGAAGTTATTTTCTTTTTATTTCATCTTCTCGTTCCCAAGTGAACTCGGGTCCGCGTTTCGAGTTCCAACGAACCTTGACTATTTGATACGACATATCCTCGACTTTTGGACTTTCCAGTCCATAACCTCAATGGGTTTTTTGATAAAATGGAGTTTGTCATCTATGCGAATTTCGTTCGCGGGAATAATAAGTGATTCATTTGGAAGACAATTTTTGAGATTTGACACGTGAAAAGTGTCATGGACGCTACTAAGTGTTTCTAGCAATTTCAACTTGTATGTGACAATTCCAATATTTTCTAGAATCTCATAAGGTCCTATGTATCTGTGACATCCCGGTTTTTCAGACATCTTAAACGCACTACTTCACGGTTATTAGTTCCTACGCTAAATTGATTCGGAGACTTAAATTGCACGCTCAAAATAATTACGATAACTTCGTGAACTTGTCAAATGAATTACGTGCTATGTGTATTAAACGTTTATAAGTTCGGTGAGTTATTATGTTGTGTTTCGATTTCGTGACTTTAGTTATAAAATATATATATAGTAAATATATAGACGAATCGAACCAAGCCGCGAAACGAGTCGACTTCATTTCCTTGCGACTCAAGGAGTTGAACGAAACTTGAGGCTCAAGTTAAAGACCCAAACCACCCCACCCGAACCCCTTTGCGGCCGCAAGCACAAACCCCAAACCCTTTGATCCTTTTCTTTCCCCTTGCACTATATATATGCATGTATACATGAGTTGTGCTTTACAAAAAAAAAAGAGAAACCCTAGTATCCAAGGAAGCCGACGGCAGCCCATCTCTTCCACTTGCTCTCGGTCGCGACAGTCTTCCTCAATCCTTGCTCTCGGTCGCGATCACCTTCAAACCGAATCCATTCCCATCTAATTCTCGGATCATTGATCTTCATTGTTAAAGGTTAGAGTTTATCATTGTTTGCAAAATCATACTAGGATTTATAAACTCTTGATCATGCTTGAATGTAGTGTAGAATCAATGTTTAGTTCGATAAATTGTGCTAGTTTGCGATAATGATGATTAGTGGAATCAAGAATCATTAGGCTGCGTTTTGTGATAAAAACTATATGTTATGATTAGGGTTTGCATGGGTATGATGTATATGATGATATATGATTGGAAAAATCTGTTCTTGATCGTTTATATTTGACATATCGATTGCTTAAGCGTGTTATATTGCGATAAAATGCTGAAATCAGGATGCTGAATGGTGCTTACAGCCAACTTCAACTGGCTGTAACTTAATTATTATTTATCGAAAAACGGATTTTCTGAAGTCTTAAACGTAGATTTTTGAAAAACGCTTCTAATGGCATTGGAATTATATTTTTCTGAAGTCGTTTGGTATTTTTAAGTGGCAAATTAAGTACAGTAACTGAAGCTGTGAAAATGCTGAAAATTTGTTAGTTGTTTATTGAATCGGATCTAATAATCTGTAGAGAGTCGAATCACGAAAATTGTACAGCAACTAGATATGGAAATTTTCGGGAAACTCCCACTGGAATTTTGTTAATTGGACGAACGGTGATTTTTAAATAAATTCTCCCGTGGACTGCAGTCAGAAAGTGATGAATCTGACTGCAGCCTAGTATATTAATATTTATGAATAATTGGTGAAGTGTTAGGACTTGAAAAATTTATATAAAATCTACAGTATAGTTGACACCTTCTGTAAAATAATTGGAATTTTTGGAACATTGGAACTATTTTATAAAAATCCTCGAAAACAGCCTAATTATGAGTATATAAGCTGAAACTTGATAACTTGCGAATGTGTGTACCAAAGTGTTGCATGGGTTGGATTGTGTTCATGATAAATTGTTTTGATCACTAGGTTGGTATGATGATACTTGCATGCATGATTGAGTGTTAGGATTTGTTATTGTGTGTACCGCATTGTGTGTTAATTACGTGTAGGGTTTGTATCACTGTGTCACACACTAACTCTAAATCAATTGACTTGTTAGGACGCAATTAGCGGTCCCATCATTTGCTACATCTGTGTTACACTAACCGAGCAACTAAAGGTGAGTTCACGGCCCCTAATTTTATCCGGTTTTAAACAACAGGGGGAGAAACATGTATACACTCTACAACTCTATCTCTTTACGTTATACGAAATTAACGTCATTAAACTATTCGGTAACTAAGTTAATGTTAATGTACGTTATGGTCACTAAGCAGCTATATCACACAATTCCTCGACAATCTCTCGGATCGTTAGTATTGGGTTAGATAGCGGGGAAATTATAAGTAGTACTACTGGACCCGACAAGCCCCACCCGAGCTAGTCGCGCTAGCCGACCGGGTATGGTCAACGGGTGATTAATTTGGCCTAACTTCGCCATGGTCAGTGATAGGCCTGGCAACACGGAGGCACAGCAGTCAGCTTCGATCGCGACACATAACTTTAGGCTAGCTACCTACATGTTAACATTGAACTTAATTACGAATCAACAATATTATTCCGGGTTAGGGATAATGGAACCAACAACGTTATTATTCCGGGTTAGGAATAATGGAACATCATTATTATTCCGGGTAAGGAATAATGGAACCATCAGTATTATTCCGGGTTGGGAATAATGGAACTAAATCGTTATCCCGGGTTAGGGATAACGGGGGAAACAAACTTATAACCGAACAAATGAACTTATGAAAACCTGTGAACTCACTCTTTTTAATGTTGACACTTGTTTCTTTACATGTTTCTCAGGACGCTAGGAGCTCTAGGTGCACTCACTTGCATTGATCAAGACATCTTTTTATCGAGTCTCATTTACGAACATTGTTTGAGTTTTTCTTTAGTTTTGGCGTTTGTGTTGGCGCCCGTTCCTTTACTTTACTTTTATGCTTCCGCTCAACTTTAGAAACTAATGCTTCCGCTAAACATTGAAACCAAACTAAGACAATCTAAAAATAACTATGAACGGTTAAACAAATGATTTTGGAAAACGTATTAACAAATCATATAGAGTCGTTCGACGTTACTAGTGTCTCAGATTCTGGTTTGTTCACACGCCTCGCGGTAAAACTCCGCAAGTGGAAATTGAGGGTGTGACAATATCTCGGGCTAAGATTTCCTTGCTTCCCCGAATCTGGTTACACCTTTCCAAGGCGAGACTTTTAACAACACTTTATCTCCGACCTTGAAGGATAACGGCTTGCGGCATTTATCCGCTTAGCTATTTTGTCTGTCTCGAGCCACCTTGATATGGTCTTGGATTTGAAATATCTTATTAGTAGTCTCTTGGACTAACTCCGGACCTATTAGATGTTTGTCACCAACTTCTGCCCAGCATAGCGGAGATCGGTACTTACGACCATATAACGCTTCGAATGGATCAGCTTGAATACGCATGTGATAACTGTAATTGTATGAGAACTCTACTAAAGGCAAGTGAGTATCCCAATTTCCGCCTAAGTTCATCACACAAGCATGCAGCATATCTTCTAAGGTTTGAATCGTGTGTTCACTTTGGTCATAAGTTTGAGGATGGAAAGTCGTGCTTAGATCTAAGCGGGATCAAAAGGCCTTTTGATAAGATTGCCAAATTCTTGACACAAAACGACCATCTCGGTCAGAAATTATCGATACATGTACTTCGTGCCTTGCCACAATTTCCTTAAGATAGAGTTCAGCTAACTTCTCGGTCTTATCTTTCTCACGTATCGGCAAGAAATGAGCTGACTTGGTTAATCGGTCGACAATTACCCAAGTCATGTCATGACCGTGAAAGGTCCTGGGTAAATTAGTTATGAAATCCATAGAAATTTGTTCCCATTTCCAAGTGGGGATTTCAGGTTATTGTAACAATCCCGAAGGTATTTGGTATTCGGCCTTAGCTTTTGCGCAGGTTAGGCATTTCCCAACATAAGTTGCAATATCACTTATGATATTAGGCCGCCAATAATATTCTTTAAGATCATGATACATTTTATCTGCTCTGGGATGTATCGAGTATTTGGATTTATAGGCTTCATCTAGAATTAGGTCTCCAAGATTACCAAAAAGAGGAACCCAAATTCTACTCATGTAGTACAAGGTTCCATCCCCTTTCGGCTCTAGATGTTTTTCCATACCTCTAAGCATTTCTGCTTTAAGTTTCTTTCTTTCATCGCTTCTTGCTGAGCGTCAAAAATTTAAGAGGTAAGGTTATTATGAATTGTGAGTCCTAACGCTCGCACACGTAGGGTTTTAACTCGTTCTTTCCGACTTAAAGGCATCTGCGACAACGTTCGCCTTGCCTGGATTGTACTTGATCTCACCATCATAGTCATTCAACAGTTCAAGCCAATGCCTTTGGCGCATATTCAACTCTTTCTGGTTAAATATATGTTGAAGACTTTTTTGATCAGCAAAAATTGTGCACTTGGTACCGTATAGGCAGTGATGCCAAATTTTTAATACGAATACCATTACACCTAGTTCTAGGTCATGTGTGGTATAGTTCTTTTCATGAACTTTTAGTTGGCGTGATGCATATGTAATAACTTTCTCTCGTTGCATCTATACACATCCTAACCCTTGACGTGATGCATCGCAATAAACTACAAAATCATCAGTACCGTCCGGAAGTGATAGAATTGGCGCATCACAAAGTTTGTCTTTAAGCAATTGGAAAGCTACTTCTTGCTTTTCTCCCCAATCAAACTTCGTATCTTTTTAGTGAGGGAAGTTAGTGGTTAAGCAACCTTTGAAAAGTCTCAATAAATCTCCGATAATAACCTGCTAATCCCAAAAATTGGCGTACTTCGGTTGGTGTCTTTGGTGCGTTCCAATTCTTAATGGCCTTGATTTTGGATGGATCGACATGTATGCCTTTCTCATTACTACATGTTCGAGAAATTGAACTTTACGAAGCCTAAATTCGTATTTAGAGAATTTTGCATACAGTTTCTCCTTCTTTAACTACTCAAGAATAGTTCTAAGATGATGTTCGTGTTCATCCTTGTTTCGTGAATATATCAATATGCCATCGATAAATACTATCACGGATTTATCAAGGTACGGCTTACACACACGGTTCATTAAGTCCATGAACACTGCTGGTGCATTTGTTAAGCTAAAAGGCATAGCAAGGAACTCGTAATGACCTTAGCGAGTTCGGAATGTCGTCTTCAGAATACTTTCTTCTTGAACTCTAAGTTGATGGTATCCTAACCTTAAGTCAATCTTTGAAAAAAAACTCGATCCTTGAAGTTGATCAAACAAGTCATCGATCCTCGGTAATGGATATCAATTTTTGATCGTGAGCTTGTTCAATTCTCGATAGTCTATGCACATCCTGAAAGTTCCATCCTTCTTTTTCACGAATAGAACTGGAACTTCCCATGGTGAGAAACTTGGTCTAATAAAACCTTTGTCCAACAAATCTTGAAGTTGTGTGGATAGCTCTTGCATTTCTGAAGGAGCTAGTCAGTAAGGAGATTTTGCCACATGTGCGAATCCTGGAACACAGTCTATACGGAATTTGACTTGTCGTTGTGGTGGTACTCCTGGCAAGTCTTCTGGAAAGACTTTGGTGAATTCCTTCACAATAGGAATCTCTTCCAATTTCGTTTCCTTGGTTTACTTCTTAATCACATATGCTAGGAAAGCTATACATCCTTTTCGTAGGCATTTCTAAGCTTTCGTGCAAGTGATAACTCGTAGTGGCGTCTGGTTCTTCTTGCCCGGAATGAGAAGCGTCTCGTTGTTAGGAAGAGGAATACGAATGATCTTGTCGTAACACACAACTTCGGCTCCGTTATTGGTTAACCAATCCATACCAACTATAATACCGAAACTACCTAATTGAACGGGTAAGAGGTCGATGTTAAACTTTCATTCACCAAGCTCTAACGAACATCCTCTGATAACTTCTCCAGATTCTGTTGGTGCACATATGTCTATTGCCTACGTATAGGATGTGTCGGTTGTATAGATAAGGTTTTGTAGTGTCAAATGTTAAACATTAAAGTTTTTGTATTATTGGTAGAATTTTCGCACAAAAATTATGATGAATTTTGCACGAAAAATACTCTAAGTCCTGGTGCTGGAATGTTGTCCTATAAATAGGTGACTTGGGGTGTTAGTCTGGCATGCTGTTTTTTGGAGACCAGATGCGAAGCCCTGCTCGTTTACGTTTGTAATCTGTTGAACGTTGATTAATATAAGTTTTAGACGTGTTAATCAGTATCCTCTTACTTGTCGTTTGTTTGTTCACTTGGTTAACAATGAATTCCGCCTCTGTTAGCTGAGTGAGTCAGTCCGGTAGCTCACGAGTTGGGTCCGATCCTACACTCACAAGTGGTATCAGAGCCTTAAGGTCTGATTTGAGAACAAACAACCAAGTTTCAGTTGGATTCAACCTTCAAAGATCAAGATTCGTCCATTGAAGAACTCTACTTCTACCTATTCTTTGAACTTCATCTAGATCTAAGGGATTTCATGGACAAATTGGACTAGGTTTTTAGTATGATCTCTTAAAATCAGTTCTAAACAAATCACTGAAACATACAGACCTAAAATTCATCAAAATCATGCTTGAAATTGCTGAAAACGTGAAATTGTGAACAAGTGTTCTAAACATATTAAAATTTCCGTGCGAAAATCCTACGTTTCATACGAAAATCAAGTGTTTAAATCTCCAAAGTTTCAAGTGTCAGGAATTGAAATTTCGTACGAAAATTTTCGCACGAATCCAGTTTTCGTACGAAATCATTGTTTCGTGCGAAAATTGATTTCATATTTTTGTACGAAAATTGTTATCAGTCCCTGTTATTCAGTTTGTGTCAGGCTGACCAGTTCTAATATGTTTTTCAGTTTTAAGTGTTTTTTAAGATGTCAGGTGAGGAAGATTTTCACAATGCGTTTGCCACACAAGCGGTTACTACTTCTGCAGCTGCTCAGAATATGAACCTCGAAAACGAAATGGGAACCACTACAAAGCCTCCTAAACTCATGAACATTGAAGATTACGAAAGTTGGAGTGATAGGTTCAAGACCTGGATTCAGGCACTTCATTTTGATTGCTGGTTAAATGAACATGGTCTTGAAAAGACCTTGGCAAGGTTGGCTGACACAGAACGAGAAAAATATGTCAGTGAGAAAAAGGTGATAAATTTTCTTCAGCAATCAATTAAGGAGGACATTCTGATTCTCTTACAATACGATGATGATGCTCAGTCTTTATGGCTTGCCCTACGATTAAAAGCACAAGGTAGTACGCAACTACGAAAGGGAAAGAAGGGATTGTTGAACAAAGAATTTGAAGTTTTCAATCATTCAAGGCGAAACGATGAAACAGCTAATAGAAAGATACCGCCACCTGGTAGTCCAAATGAAGCGAACGGGAATTGTTAAGACAAATGAAGAGTTAGTCGATAAATTGGCAGATTCACTACCTGAAGGAGAATGGGCTACATATCTGACCATCCTGAAGAATGGAGCAGAATATGATAGTCTCAGTTTGCCAAGATTTATCGAGAAAATAGAAGGACATGAATTAGAAATGCAGTAGACAGTTAAAAGAAAAAGATCGAACTCGCAACAGGATGTGAGTCAGTACTACAAAGGAAATCCAAATACGCCTGTTCAGAGCCCAAAGATTCAAACAACTTTCAGTGCTAGTTCTAACGCAAGTCCACCTTCAAATCAGTGAAGTGGATTTCAATCATTTGCTTCCTTCAATCCAAATATTCATCAGGGACAACAATCGTCTCAAAGCTCCAATCAACAACAAAACAATCATCAATCACAATCCAATTCCAACTAGCGAATCCTACAATGTAATATTGCAGTAAACCTCCAGAATGCTCAAGACTTTAATGAGCAAACCGCAAAGCAACACATGGTATTACTTGCAGCAGTTCTGGAATCTTATGAAAGCTTAGTAGCTGGGAGAATCGGAAATCCGGAAATGACAAATGAAGATTATGACCAGATTGATCCAGAAGAAATCAAGTTGATAGATATCATGTGGTGCATGGCATCAGTGGTTCGTAGAGCTCAGCGATTCATGGAAATCACAGGAAGAGATGATTTAAGAGGTCTTGATGGAAAACTCGGATTTGATAAATCCAAAGTTACATGCTTTAAGTGTAGAGAAAAAGGACATTTCAAGCGAGAATGTCCAAATCGCGAAGTAAAAGAAAATCATAATCCATTTTGAGATGATTAATACAAGAAGGCGATTTATCACCGACCACAGCCCGAGAAAAGAATGGTGCAAATTGAAGACGGACCTTCGAACACAAAAGATAAAGCTCTCGTGATCACACAAGAAGACGAAGGGTTCAACTGGAACAACTTCATTACAAAGAAAGAAAGTCTTGCTCTAGTAGCCGAAATTATGGATGAATCTGATTCATCAGAGGAAGAAGTTCTTGCGGACTATTTCAGACCATCAGCAGAAGAAGAAGAATGTCTGAGAGGTACTCCTAAACCCTGTTTGTTTAACACAATTCTTAAAACTTTTGCAGGTAGCTTTGATTCAAGCCACGAAGAAGAAAGTTGTGATGAGACAAAAAAACAGAATGTGTGGAAGTAATCAATGTAACCAAGGCTATAACACTGAGAGCTTAACTGACGGTCCCAACAAAGCTCTTATGGCCAATACAAAAGAGGTAGTCAGTAAGGGAGAACAGGTAGAAAAGATTGAAACAGTAAAAGAAACAACCAAAGCTCAAACTGTCGAAGTGGTCGGTTCATGCTTAAAATGTGATAAAGCATGTGAAGAATGTGCTGTAAAAGAAAAAGCTTTTAAAGAACTTAAATCATACAATGATAAGTTGGCATATGATTATAACACGGTAAAAGAATCGTATGATAAACTTAGCAGGACCATTCGACAGTATGAGAAAGCAATCAAAGAAGATGACAAAACACTTTCAATGCTCAAAGCAACTGTGATGGACAAACAAATAGCCATTAACATTACATTAACACAATTGTTGAGCTGCAAAGTGAACTGGAGAAAACAAAAATTGAAGCTGAACGAGTTAACAAGTTGTTAATCAGTTATTCTACCAGTATGTATGTCATTAATCACATTCTTTCGACAACTGAAACAGAAAAGAGGGTAAGGAGAATGATAAAAACCATGGAAAATGTTACGATCATGTTCCACCCATGTGGAATAGCTATGCTAAGAAACATCCTGATGGGGTGGAAAGGCGCTGAATTTAAACCTGCTCACTGAAAAGAGTAACGAGCTGCCTGAAAATCTTGATGTAATTTATTCCAAATCTGAAAAGGAATGTGAATCCGATGTGGTAACAAAAGTAGTTGAAAATGTATTTGAAAATGAGTCTGACAGCACAGTTTATTAGAGTGCTTAGTCGAACAATGAAAAGGCTTAGTCAAGTTCACCTTCCAGAAGTGAGAAGAGTTTTCATGAAAACTTTATCACAGCATCAGATAATAGTCTAAATGATGATCCTAATGTAGTAATCTACAAACTGAAAGGATCAGATAAACTAAATACTGATGAAGATTTTCCAATCCAGGATGTTAACTTAGACTGTGTTGACAAATTCTTTAAACTCATTGAAGTTGATACATCTGATTTGAAAAATAAGTTGTTGGTTTCTACTCAAAACCAAAGAGGTCTAACAAACAAATTAACCCAAGAGGAAGAAGTTATCCTGAAAACGAAAGGGATGGGTTAGGGTTTGAAAAGAAGAAAACTAACAACAAACAACGTAAACAAAATTTACAAAGAAAGTTGAGTTTGTTTTTGGAACAAACATTGTAGATGAGAAAGAAATCATTAACAAACAAACCAACGATGAGTTCAAGAAAGAAAAGGAACTCCGTGAACAAGCTTCAAAACAATCTGTTGGAAATAACAGTAGAACATGCTACAGATGTAACAATGTTGGGCATATTGCTCGACAATGTTCTCAAAGTCATCCAAGACATGTTCATGAACAAAGAAGATTCACGTAGATGAGAAGAAAAAGGGTGCAGAGTTTGTGCCCACAAAGATTTTGAAAGAAATGATGATTCCAACCCTAATGTGAAACCAACAATTGAAATTCTTTCAAACTATGAAGTTGGTGAAACATCAAAGAAAAATGAAAAGAATGAATCAAATCTTTACATCAAAAAGGCATTTTCTAAGGCACAAACCTGGGTTGCAAAAACAAAATCATCTCCTGTGATCACAAAATCAACCAATTCCAGTCAAACCAAAAGATAAAACAAAACCAATAACTGAACAGTGGGTTGAAGTTAAAAAGGAAATCAAAGGTACCAATGTTCCAAAGGTCACCATTGCCATCCCACCCAAGACCCAAAGGGCTTGGGTCTCTCTGTTTAAGTAATATGTTTTTCATATGTGCAAGGGCTTCCTAGGTCTATCATTTCAAAGTGGATTATGGACAGTGGAGCGTCTAGGCACATGACGGGGATGTTAGCTTTGCTATACAATGTAAAAGCTATAAGGCGAGGTTATATTGGGTTCGCCGGAACACATGGCGGCAGGATCGTGGGAGAAGGTATTCTTACCAACAGAGTGGTATCATTCGACAAAGTGAACTATATTGCTGAGCTCGAGAACAATTTATTGAGCATATCACAGATCTGTGATAAGAAGTTCACAACTCACTTCAATGACAAGGAGTGTCTTATTCTTAAACGGGTTCCATAATTCCCGAGGAGTGGATCCTCATGCGCGCTCTACGAGAAAACGATTTATATGTCCTAGACATGAGCGTCGCATCCACTACATCAAAGGAAGGTCAGTGTTTCGTATCAAAAGCCACTGAAAATGAATCTGTTCTATGGCACAGGAAAATGGGTCACATTCACCTAAGGAAGATGAATTTTTGGTGCATAACGACTTGGTGGAAGGGGTGAATCTCATAATTTTTCATTTATCAGATGATTGTCTTAGCTGTAAGAAGGGGAAGCAGCATAAGAAATCATACCCAAGAAAGTTACTTAACTCAATCAAGCTTCCACTTGAAAGGCTACACATGGATCTCTTTGGACCTGTTAATGTAAAAAGCATCACAGGAGATCTATACTGCCTTGTCGTCACCGATGACTATTCAAGGTTCTCGTGGGTTTTCTTTCAAGAAAGTAAGAATGAAACGTTTGAAAATTTAATGATCTTGTTTCGGAAAATTGAAAATCTTTATCATCTGCCTATCAAAAGAATCAAAATTGATAATGGTACTGAATTTAAGAACAACAAGATGCTCGAATTCTGCAACGCTAACGGTATTCATCAGGAGTCCAGTGCCCCCTATACTCCACAACAAAATGGAGTAGCTGAACAAAAGAGCAGAACGTTAATTGAAACTGCACACACGATGCTTGCAGATTTGAAATTGCCTATTAGCTTTTGGAGCGAAGCTGTTTCCTCTGCATGTTACACCCTTAACAGAGTAATGACTGTCAAGCCACATAATAAGACATGCTTTGAACTTCTTAACCAGCGAAAACCTAATCTAAAGTTCTTGGAATCATTTAGATCACCATGTACTGTATTGGACCCAGAAGGTAAATTTGGAGTGAGATCTTTGGAAGGATTATTCATAGGTTATGCAAGTCCACAAAAGAGAGTTTATCTTCCAAGCATGAATCAGGTTATCATTGCTCAACATGTTGATTGCCAGAGATACACAACGCCTATGCAAAAACCTGGAGATCCTTGGTGTTCAATTAAGAAGGGTTGTGGAATTCATTTGACCTACCGGAAGAACCATCATAGGAAGAACTTCTCTTGTTATTTCAACAACATCAGATTTCTAACCAAGAGCAAGTTTCACGACCAATGGTGATTTCTTAAACAACAACAAATTCCTCTGAAGCAGGTCCAAGCAACACTCAGACAGAACCAGTAGTCACACCAGTTCAGAATATTGTAGAACCATCTTCTGTTCAACCTGCAAATGCAGATTCTGAAAGAGCACCTACCTTTGACGATGGGGGATCCAGTTCCGATGAAGGATCAGAAGAAATTACAGGTTATCTAAACACTCAAGCAGCAGAAACCAGTGGAAGAAATGAGGCTAGTTCTTCAGAACAAGTTGCTGATCAAAATATCACGAATTTGGAAAGCACAGTAAATGTTCCAGCCGAAGCAATGCCGAGATCAGTCTCCTACCATCCAACAGATAACATCATTGGAGAACTACAAGCTGGAGTGAAAACGCGAAATCAGATCAATAAGGATCTAAGTTGTTTTTATTCTAAAGTTGCTCCACTCCAAACTAGATTTTCTCATAGTTGTTTTGTTTCTCAGGTTGAACCAGGTAACTATAGAGATGCTCTTAAAGATGAAAGTTGGGTGGAAGCAATGCAGAAGAATTGTCGCAATTCCCGAAACTTGGAGTCTGGGAACTTGTTGACCTACCACCAAAACAGAAAAAGATAAACAATCGGTGGGTTTTCAAGTGCAAAAGACATGATAGAGGAGTAGTTGTGCGCAACAAAGCTCGGCTCGTAATTCAAGGTTTTCGTCAGCAGGAAGGGATAGACTACAACGAAGTCTATGCCCCAGTCGCACGTCTTGAAGTTATCTGCATTTTCCTGGCATTCGCCTCATGGAAAGGTTTTTAAAGTGTACCTGTTGGATATGAAGTCTGCTTTCTTGTACGGTAAGGTAAAAGAGGAGGTATACGTCGGCCAACCACCGGGGTTTGTCGATCCGATACAAAAGGATAACGTCTACCTACTGAACAAAGCACTGTATGGTTTACACCAAGCCCCGAGAGCCTGGTACGAGACACTTTCCAAACATCTTCTGGCTAACCGCTTCACCAGAGGAACAGTAGACAGTACCCTCTTTACTAAGGAAGTAGAGGGACATCTGATTATTGTGCAAATCTATGTGGACAATATCATCTTTGGGTCGACAAATGAACAGCTGTGTAAGGACTTTGAGAAAGTCATGAACGAAAATTTTAAAATGAGTGCTATGGGAGAGATGAAATTCTTTTTGGGGCTTCAGGTTGAACAACTACCGGATGGTATTTTCATTCACCAGACGAAGTATGTTCATGACGTGTTGGAGAGATTTGACATGACAGGAACTAAATCCGCATCTACCCCTCGAGCCACAAATCACGGCATTTGTCCCGACGAACAAGGAGAAAGAGTCGATGAAACATTATACCGCTCCATGATCGGATCCTTGATGTATCTCACAGCTTCCAGACCAAATATCATGTACCCAACATGCCTTTACGCCAGATATCAGTCAAACCCAAAGGAACCACATCTGCTGATCGTCAAAAGAATCATGCGCTACCTGAAAGGATGCCCAGGCACCGGCTTGTGGTATCCACATCATGACGATTTCAACCTCGCGGGTTACTCTCACTCGGATTTTGGTTGCTGCAAGCTAAATGCTAAATCTACAACGGCTGGCTGCCAGTTCTTTAGAAATCGTTGGTAACATGGCAATGCAAGAAACAGACCGTGATCGCTCTCTCTATTTGTGAAGCTGAATACGTTTCAGCATCTAGTTGTTGTTCCCAAATTTTGTGGATACAACAACAGATGAGAGACTTCGGACTGCAATTTCTTGACACGCCAATATATGTAGATAACAAGGCGGCTATTGATATCACAGTCAATCCTTGTCAACACTCACGCACTAAACATATTGAGATTCGATACCACTTTATCCGTGATTGTCATGAGAAAAGATTGGTACGAATTGAGAAAATCCACATTGATGACCAAAAAGCATATTTTTACGCCAAAGCTTTTGACAGAGCAAGATTTCAAATCTTTCAAAATTAAATGGTTTAAAGAATCTGACATCAGGGGATGTTTATGAGGTTGATTTGAGGATGACGATGTCGTGATGTGATCCTCATCGGTATGTCACATATTTTCTTTAAATATTTTTCATGCTTTCTTAAAAACAAAAATCCAAAAAAAAAATATTTTTTGATTTTAGGGGGAGAAAAAGTTGTGGAAAATACAAAAACATTGAAAAAATTTTAAAAAAATTCAAAAATAACAAAAATTCAAAAATCTTGAAAATACAAAAACATTAAAAAATCAAAAAGAGTTTTGTGTATAAGGAATGTACATCAGTGGACTATTACAGTACGCTAAGGAAATGCATAATCTAAAAGTATCTAAACAGATCTTTTTAAGGATATGCCAGTAGGCTTCGCACGTTCAATAACTGCTTTTAGGATATAAACCTAAAAGGATAAACTGGTAAATCTGTGGCTTAACATCTCTCGGATATATGGACTTGGTACTCTGAAATTTCGTTTGAGAGAATGCCAGATTCTGAGATACTAGTCTTTATATTTAGTTGATATCTGGGGTATTATACGAATTCTTATGATTTTGCATCGGCAATGGCCTAGAACTTGTATAATACTTTCGCATTATTCACCCAAAAAGTTGCATAAAAAATGCATAAAAATGAAGAAAAATGTCATAAAAAGATACAACATTCTGCAGTACAAAAATTAAAAGATTCCCAAGAGGAACACCACCTTAAGTCAAGCCTTCATCTCTTTCTCTGTACGAAAGTACTAACCTGAGCTCTCGAGGTTTCACAATTCACCCATTTACATATATCAGTTAGATATATTCACCTGTGAGATGAAATCTATGGAATCTCGATACAGGAGTATATTTTCAGGTGGGAAACACAGATTAGGCCATGTTGTCAAATATTACCTAACGTGTCTTGAAGTAGTTGAGAAACGTGTAGAGGTTTAAGTGGATCAGTATACTGATAATCTAAAGAAAATCTGTTTAAGAACGTAAATTTTTATTTAGAGCAACGGTTCTGGTAATGTGTCTCAATAAACTGATATGATCCTCTGACAGAAACTCGCAAAAATATGTCTTTAAATATGCTGGTACATATTACTTTAAAGTATCTCTAGTTTAAGAAATATTCAAAAATTCAAAATGATTTTATATTCCACTTTAGTTTTTGACTGCCGATGATGGAAAACAGGTCTTCAAAAGTCGAAAGTAACAGAATGCTGAAGAAAAGACGAGAATCATGGGGTGGGAGCTAATCTGTAAAGAAGAAAAGTGCTTAAAATGCTTAAAAGTTCATTAGTTTGAAACTTAAAATCGACAAAAGAATTAGTTTTGGTCAAAACGCAGTCAACTAGGGTCATTAATTTGGACTTGGTAACCAAAACCAAGGTCATTAGCTTGGACTTGGTCAACTGAGTGGATGTTTAAAACTGAAAACACATGAAAAAGTTAGAAAGTTGAAGGGATAGGAGAATTTTTGCACGAAAATCATTTTCGCACGAAAAATTTACACCTATATATAGAGGAAAGCTGATCAGGTTTCGCACAAAACCTCATTTCAGTCTCTTGTGCATTTCAGTTGTTTCTCTATGAGCGACTTTGTGCAAAAACTCTATCTCTACTCACTTTCTTTCACATATTTCACATTAGGGAGGTTGATCGGCACACCTCTTTTAATGATGAAGGTATAACTTCATAATCGAACCGTAACTTAAAGGAATTTGGACCTAAACGGACTTAACACGTAGTTCTAGTAGCCGGTAAAACTTAAAATTGAACTCACCAATGTTAAAATCGGCTTCTTTAACATAGATTCACCCGGTTCAATTTCAAAAAAATCACAAGTCTTCAAATCGGTTCAAGTGTTAAGTGTTGAAAATTCAGTTGGAGAAGATACGTATTTTCGCACGAAAATATGGTTTTCAGACCACAAATTTTCGCACGAAAAATTTGTAAACTGTTTGAAAGATTTTCGATGAAAATTTAGTTATCATGTTCAATATTTTTGCACGAAAATTTTTCCATCATATGTTAGAATTTTCGCACGAAAACTTAACATAAAATTCTCTCAGATTTTTGCACAAAATTTTAGGGATTTTCACATGTTTGAATTTTTCGTCTAACTCTTGTGTGTCTCTCTGTTTCACAGGAAATTGCACACGAGTTTCATCGTATGCTCAATTCATGCTGCCTTATTGAAAGGAGGTGCCTGAATTTGCTCCATTCTCACAGTACTACGATTTTCTGGAACGGATTACCTGTATTTCATGCTCTCACGCATATGCAGGATGTGTATGCTCACACATTGACCGTTTTTGGGATGCAGCAGAGTTACAACCAGAACTCGGGACTATCAAGTCAGCAGTGAGAATTGGGAATAATGATATTGAAGTAACTATTGCAGAAGATCTTATACGAAAAGTTTTGTAGCTGAAAGGCAAAAGTAAAGATCCTACAGGGTTTACAACAAGGATGGTCAAAGGATGTTTCTTTCGTATGGGGTATAACGGCTACGTAAATTCAGTGTCGTTCAAGATCAACAGAATGGGTCTACCCTACAGATTTTTAGGTCACTGTGTTACTCGCTCCTTGAGTCACAGAAAGGGGGGATGGGACGACTTAGTTGATTATCATATGTGCATGATGGTGGCACTTATTCTGAACAGGCCATACAACTTCAGCAAATTGATCTTTGAGCAGATGGTCTTGAATTTAGGAAAGGGTCGATTTTTGCAGCATCCCAGATTTATTCAGATGATTCTCGACCATTTACACCCTAATCTGGAAAAGAAGGAAGATGATCTGCTGGAATTAGAGCACATGTCATCATTAGATCTTCACAATATCAGCAACTACCGAAAAGGAGGAAAAGCACTGGCTTTCAAGCCAGTTTTTGGTACATTTGTAAACAAATATTATGTTGCCCCTCCAGAAGGAAAGTGGAGAAATGAGGGAAGCGGAGACGAGAATGAAGAATCAAACATGATGGAAAATTTCATTGAGAAGAGAAGTACATGGTTTATCAAAGCCAAGGGTGAGAAAAGTAAGGGACAGTATGCTCGACAGAAAGCCTAATCTACCTCTACTACCTCCAAAAGAAAGAAAGCTACAGAATCTTCAGCTACTGCCCCTAAACGTCAAAAGAAGCAGCCTAGTGTTGTTACAGTTTAATAAATAAGCCAGAGACTAAGGAAGTTCCTAGTTCTGAACATGTTCAAGAGGAAGCACATGTGGAGAATGTTGCGTCTATGGCAGAAGATACGAACAACAAGCTTTTGGCTCTGTTACGGGAGGTGATGGTGATGGTGATGATGATGGATCATCTTCAGGTCCTGATTCAGAAGATGAATTGAAGAAACAAGAGGAGGAGAGGAAAAGAAAGGAATTAGAAGATAAGAAGAAAAAGAAAGTTGGAGAAGATGATACTGACTTTATTCCGTCTGAATCTGAGGGGGAGATTACAGTAATTAAGCATGCGAGAAAGCCAGCCGCTAAACGAGTTAAGAGGGATGTGTTGAAAAAGCCTGAGTCTGATGCAGGTAGGTTAAGGATCAGATTGAAGACAAAAGCTATGGATCCTCCAGTTGTTACAACTACTGCTAAAGCTTCTCCTCCTGAGTCTGATGCAGGTGGGTTAAGGATCAGATTGAAGACAAAAGCAGCTTCTCCTCCAGTTGTTACAACAACTCTCAACCGTCACCTCGACCTATCTCTCCGCAACCGTCACCTCGACCTATCTCTCTGCCGCAGCCACCATCTCCTCCACCACAACACACTTTAGCAGATATTCCAATGCCATCTCCTCCACATCCACCTATTATCATTCCTCCTACCATTCTCCGCCAGAGCATCAATCAAAGTCTCACCCTACTCAAGAAACATTCGACACAGGGTTTACTATTTCAATCTAGATTTTGGAGATGTTCCCGGTGGAGAGGCCTTTTCAGCTGATAAAGTTTATGAGGGCAGGCTGGGAGAGTTACAAACAGAGATAAAGAATGATGAGGAACACATCAAGGTCCTAGAGTCAGACAGAGACAACATGAGGGAGATCCTGAGAATAGTGGTTAATGATAACGATATATTTATGCAAGCATCTCAAAAAGTGTATGTTTACGAAGAAAGGATTAAGGTGTTAGAGAATGAACGGGAAGTTTTGAAGGCAACACTTCAAAGCTACGAGACAGAAAATGAGAGGATGATAAAGAAGATGGAAGAATATGAGGCCGAATGAACGTCTAACAACAGGCAGATTGAGTTAATGAAGAAGATACTTGTTAGATCTCTTGGTATCTCTCTAGCAGACGAAATTGAACAGATTAAAAGAGAAGAAGCCAGGCAAAGAGTTGCAGAGAAAGAACAAGCTTCTAAGGCTATATCTGATGCTGAAGGCAAGGGGAAGAAGAAAATAGAAGGTTTATTTGTTGAGAAACAGATTGAGCCTGAGGAAATTGTGTCTGAAGAGCCTGTGATTGATCAATCTGCGCCCGAACCTGAATCCGTGCCAGTATGTCTTGATATGGTTGTATACAAGCCTCTTCCTCCTCGCTTTGTCTTGATAGGGTGGTCGCGTGAAGTGGGGATTGATTATTCAGGGCTCCCTGAAAAGCATCGTAAGTTCATGGAAAGGAAATGAGAGAAGAAGCGACAGATGGATCAGGAGATAGAAGAAGAGGTTGATGCGTATGTTGAAGATGAAGAAATAGATAGTGGTGATAATGGGAAAAAGGATGATCAGGGTGTTACTAGGGGTTCTGGATCTCATGTAACAAATGATGTTATTAATGAAAATCTAGACATTTCTGTGTACTTGATTGACTCTGCTAACCAACATTCTATAGATATTTTTCAGGGGAAGTTCAGTGTTTTGGCACAAGGCTCAGGGGTAGCAGGAATCCTCATAGCATCTTCTTCATCAACTGTTCCTGCTATGCCTAAACCAAGAATATTCTATCTAGAGCATGATATTGAAGAAGGGGAATATGTGCATAATTTCTCCAAGGCCGAATAGCTGAATTGTATAGTCTAAATGAAGAATCATTTGTGTTTGTTTTGAAGATGATCTGAACAACACAAGTGTCGAGCCTAATGACTATGTGTTCCTAGATGCTGAAAATTATGATCATGTGGTTATCGAAGATTGGGATTCAGACGGTTCTGATAACAATATGCTACATATGCTGGAGAGGGTACAGAAGTCTTCCCTACCTTTGCAGAAATGTTCACATCTGAGAATGAGGAGTTATTGAGAAACAAGGTTGAAGAGGCAGTAAAGTCTGGATCAGTGCCTCATCAAATGACAAAGGAATAGATTATTGAGATGAAAAAGAAATGGTTCAAAGATTTTCCGGTTGAGCGAAAGTTTTTACGTACTTTGGCTTTCTTTACCAGAGATCCTGATGCTTCATTAGGAGACATTATTAATGGGGATGGATCGAAGAACTGGATGTGTACGCTATCAAGAGAGAATTTGATGTTCAGTACTTCAGACATTTGAAAGATATAAAGACATTGCCGCATTGGGATGTTACGGAGCTGACACAATGCAAATTATTCAACTTAAAGATCAAGTTTCATGATCTGTAATTGTGGAAAGTGATAAAGTATGACGAAAGCACAACTTTCCATGATGGAAGCCACATTATCCAAGAAAGGTGACAAAGATTGATCCAGCTACTCAAGAAAAAGATGTCACTTTTTGTCAAGCAACCACGTGCAATGAAGAATATGCCTCTCAAGAAAATGGAACAAGACTTCAACAAGATATTTAAATGGTGGCATTATGATTCTAGTACAGGGGAAGCAGTTATTTGGTTGAACCCGATGAAGACTCTTGGAAGATCACTAAAGAATTATCAGAGTCTATCATTTCTCACAAGCGTATCTACGGGTTATGGAGAGGGATTCGTGTGTTGGATCCTATGTGGTTGGTCAACTGTTCGAAGAAAGATATTGAACCTTTATTCTATGTGAAGATCAGCTATGAAGATAAGGATGAAGCTCAAGCTCTGGAATTTCAAAAGATTGTTAACGTTTGTTATGCACATGATATTCACTCAGGTAAAACGTAGAACTCTTCCTGGAGAGATCTTGAAGCAAAAGAGAAGAAAAAGAAAGATAAAAAGGAGGCAAGGATCGAAGAAAGACGAAAGCTTGCTACTCGAGAAAGATTCAAGTTTGGCAACACATACAATCGACCTCCTCCAACCGATCAAACTCCTATTCCTTCTGAGGACGTCGAAAGCCTCCTAAGCACTTTTTCGGTTGATCAAGTCAAAAGTTTTGAAGATTTTTTAAGAAAAGTTTTGAAGACCATCCAAAACTGCGGCAACATCCAAGGGGGGGTCTGTTGGTGCACATATGTCTATTGCCTACGTTTAGGATGTATCGGTTGTATAGATAAGGTTTTGCAGTGTCAAATGTTAAACATTAAAGTTTTTGTATTATTGGTAGAATTTTCGCATGAAAATTATGATGAATTTTTGCACGAAAATTTCATGCGAAAATACTCCAAGTCCCTAGTGTTGGAATGTTGTCCTATAAATAGGTGACTTGGGGTGTTAGTCTGGCATGCTGTTTTTTGGAGACCAAGGCGAAGCCCTGCTCGTTTGTGTCTGTAATCTGTTGAACGTTGATTAATATAAGATTCAGACGTGTTTTATAGTATCCTCTTACTTGTCGTTTTTTGTTCACTCAGTTAACAATGAATTCCGCCTTTGTTAGCTGAGCGAGTCAGTCTGGTAGCTCACGAGTTGGGTCCGATCCTACACTAACAGATTCGATTATTTTTCCATTCGCTAATTCGATAGTGAAAGGAATATCTAATTAAACAGCATCTAATCTAACTATATCTTTGAACTCTAAAGATATAAAACTATAATCTATGCCAGTATCAAATAAAATAGATGCATAGTGATTGTTGATAGAAAACGTACCCGTGATCACATTAGGATCTTGGTGCGCTTCTCGGGCACCTATCACAAAGGCTCGACCATGGCCTTGATTTTCTTTTGGGCAATCCTTCTTAAAATGGCCCGAATCTCCGCATCCGTAACAATCTTGGTTCTTTCCCTTCATGTTCCATTTCCACTACCGCCTTCTTTCTTGTCTCCATTATTTCCTCCCTTAGTGTTTGTAGGTCCGTTATATGGATCGTCGGGCACTAATCTGACAATCCTAAGGTAAACGTGCGGAATCGTTTGCATAGGCGACATTGGATACACTCATTTGTTTCTATTTAATCACTGTTTCATTAATATTCAACGTTACAGATCTTGGAAACACTTGACAGAGCTTCGCCTCTGTCGTGAAAAAATCTCTGAAAGTTACAAATGAAATGTCAAGACTCCTATTTATAGGAGTGCAAGTTCGCTTGTGGGATGCATTCGTGAACTTGCTTGTCAAGTCGCCGAACTTGCTTAGTCAATTGGAACTGACTACAACATATACATTTCAAGCGAACTTGACCCTTTACATGCATAAACTTCGACATTTCGCTCCAAAATACTGACTCGATATTATATGATGACGTAGGCAACAGACATATGCATCAACAGACTCCCCCTTGGATGTTGCCATAGTCATCATTCTTCAAATAAGTTCCTGAGTCTTTAATATTCTCTTGCTCTTTATTTCTTGAATAACTTTATCATCCATGATCCCCGTTACTTTAAGCTTTATGTTATCCTTAATCAACGTGTTTATCTAGCTCCCTCTCAAATGATGCTTCGAATCTCTAAGATTTAACGATTAAGAACAATCACACGTATCCACACACAAACAGTTTCTTAACAGTCTCGTTGGTCCAGCTCACATTCAACATTATTAGGTTTCCATGGAAGATAAGAGAGAAATCTTTTTGGATTTTTAATATTGAATGCAGAAATGTAAACATACTAAAATGTAATATTTACAGTTTGTATTTTTGTGAGAATACGTGCTAGAGGATCATATCAGTTTTGAGACATATCACCAGTACCGTTGACCTTTTAATGACTTTAAGTTTTTAAACTTGTTTACCTAGATTGTCGATATGTTTTTCCACTTAAACTTTAACACATTTCTCAATTGTTCCAAGATATGTTAGTTAGAATTATGAAACTTGACTTAACTGCGGTTCTCACTTCTTGAATATACTCCCGTATCAAGATTCCCTAGATTTCATCTTACAGGTGAATATAGCGTAATTAATATCTGTATCTGGGTTGTGCAAGACCTTGAGAGCTCAGGTTAGTACTACCGTACGGACAAAGAGATGAAGGCTCGACTTTGAGGTGTGTTCCAATTAAGGAATCTTTTAATCACTGCAATTGATTAGATCTTTCGATACTTTTCAAGTTTGCATGTAGTTTGGGGTTTTTAGCATAAAGTATTATAAAAGTTCTAGGCTATTGCTTCCGCAAAATTAGAAGAACTTGTATAATACCCCAGATATCAACTATCTATAAAGACCTCGTATCTCAGAATCAGGCAATCTCTCAAACGAAATTTCGGAGTACTAAGTCCATATATCCAAGATATGTTGATCCACAAGATTAAACAGTTGTAAAATTTAGTTTATATCTTGAAAAACAGTTTACTGAACGTGTTAAGCCTATCGACACATCCACAGTAAGACTTGTTTATCACTTTTAAACTTTACAAATATTTAACGTACTGTGAGAGTCCAATGATGTACTATCATTTCCTTTTTGCGCACAAGTAATCTCATTTTTCATTTTTCAATGTTTTTGACATTATTGAGATTTCTATTGTTTTTTAAAACATTTTAAAATGATGTTTTTCAATTTTACAGGAATTTTTTTACAATTTTTAAAAAAAATTTCTCCCCCTAAAATTAAAAACATCTTATTAAAATCGAAAATAAGAATCTTCCATTTTAACCATTTAACGACTTTTTACGAATGTAAACGCGAGACTACCATTTTGTTTGTGTGGAATATCACTCCTGTCTCTTGTCTCTCTGTATAAACAACCACTGCTTCTGAAATGACCTTTGGCTTGAAGCTTGGTTATCCTGCACATTCAAACAAACTTTAATCAGTTTTGAATTGGAACCCAATCCATTCTGGATTTAGGTTTACCAAAATCATTAACATCTGAAGTAAACAAACATTCACACTCTTTTTGATATTCAAACAGTTTGATAGAAACTTTATTGAAAATTTTACTTTCTTTGATTTTTTAACTGTTTGAATTATCAAATTTTTCTCCACTGCTCTCTCTTTTGTCCTCAGATTTGTATCTGATGAATTCGTTTTACTTGACTATGAGTAAAATGATTCATTAGAACTTTTATCTGATTTTTTAGACGTATCTGAGGACAAAATCTTTTCCAAATACTCTCTAACTTTTTTCCTCTTTTTTCTCAATCTGTCTTTTTGCCCTTGTGATAACTTGACTTTTTGTTCTTTGGGCTTCTCTACAGTTTTCTTATTTTTCTTCTCTGTTTTCTTCTCCTTTGATCTTTTCTCCCCTGAGATTTAACCGATCTTCTGTTCAGATTAGTCGGACAATCCGTGGAAATATGACCTTTGATTTGACATTTATAGCATCTTCTCGTATCAAATCTCTTTTTCAGGCAGTTAACAGCAATGTGCCCACCAAATCCACAGTCATAACACACTCTGTTATCGTACCAATCTCTCCATTCAGACCAAACACCCAAATCAGTACATTGATTTGACGTGTAGTAGTCATCTTTCCTGCTTTTTCTGTAATATTGATTTGACTTTGAAGCATTGTGGTCCGAACCTGCACCACTTATTCTCAAATTTTTGTGAGTTTTTATAATGATTGGATGACCGTACCGATGAGCTTTTATTTTTGTTTTGAAAATTTATAGAATTTTGTTTTTCATGTTGTTTTTGTTCTCCATTCTGCTTAGAAGGTTTTGCGTTGAGCATTCACCTTTTTCAGTAGATTGTAGAACAGTTTCTTGAAATTTTTCTTTTAATTTCAAAAATATTTCCTTTTTTATCATTTTCATCATCGGTATTATCATCACAATCCTCAATTATGATATCGTCATAATTTGTGACATTGTCACTTATTGGAATTTCCTTTTTATTATTATTGATCGGTTTTGGACATATATGATCTAACTTTAATGAGGAGGTCACAAAACCTTTCAATAATTTTTCTGAATTAACAGCTTTATTTTTAAAAGTCTCAACTTCTTTTTCAAGTTGAGCAATTTCTCAATATGAGAATTTATTGTTTTTTGATTTCTATATTTAATTTTTCAAAAACAATTTTTCATTTTTAAACATTTTTATTTCATTTTGAAAATCTATTACCATTTGTAATTTTTCATTTTCTAAAAATTTTATTTTATTTTCAAAATTCTTTTCATTTTCTTTTAACTTTTTATTTTCTAATGTCAAACTCTCAATCAAGAGTTTTGCACTATCTGCCTGATAATTGTCTACATCATAGACCATGCAGACTGGTTTAGAACTTGAAGACTCATTTGTGGATATACTTGAAACTAGAGCTTCACAGTTCTTAACCACTACACTCTCTTGAAACTTAATCTTCAGAGATGTCCATAATTCTTTCGCAGTCTTGTATTCTGGTAAAAGTATCAGGATGTCTTCCTTAACCGATTGATGGATAAGATTAATCATTTTCTTTTCAGCAAAATAATCATCTTTCTGTTGAGTAGAATATTTGCACTTTTCCAGAATTTTCTGATTCTCATCTCTAAAACAACATAACCTGTCTCAATCGCGACCCAACTGCGGAAATGCATAGCTTGACCCAGCTTTCAAATATTCCTTTCCAGCCTTTATACTCATCTATACTCATCAACATGGCGGCTTCACGGACCCTATTTCGTTTTCCAAACTAATCTGTCGTTCAAAACACTTGAAAAATGATTAGCAAACACACAATTTTAGTTAAATTTGACTTTTTAATCGGCAATTTTAACGTATCGGTTTACTAAAAACGCTTAAATTTTTTCTGAAAAACTGTTTTTACCAGATTAGAGCTTTAAACTCATCTCGTTAATACGAATTTAACGATATATAATGTCCGAGACGTTTTTCGGGATTTTCATGACTTTTATTTTTTAGAAATCCTTAGACAAGTTCGGGCGAACTTGTCACAGACTTAACAACTTCGAGCGAACTTGTGTTGAGATGTTATGAAAAAATAGAAAGTTCGAGCGAACTTATGTGAATTTTAGCAAGTTCGAGCGAACTTGTATAGACTTTCAACAAATTTTTATCAAGTTCGGGCGAACTTGACTAAAAATGATGAAAAAACAGTCAAGTTCGAGCGAACTTGAGTAAAAACCTTGAAAAATCAATCAAGTTCGGGTGAACTTGTTGAAAAATTTGAGTTTTTCAGTCAAGTTCGAGCGAACATGATGTTAAGTTCGAGCGAAGTTGTGATTTCAAACATGGTTTTTTCAATTTTTCAGCATGAATTCGTTTGTTTTAAGATCTGGTCTTTTCAAGGGTTTATCTATTATGGGATTTTACGTATTATACTTGAAAATCAGTCCATTTTATCCGTGAATTGTCCAAGAAAAGTTTAAAAAAAGAAATAAGTAGAAGATGAGATGTTCTATGTCCAATGTCTTCAAATTAGGCCAATCCTGCTCTGATACCACTTGTAAGTCCGTTATACGGATCGTTCGGGCACTAATCTGACAAATCTAAGGTAAACGTGCGGAATCCGTTTGCATAGGCGACATTGGATACACTCATTTGTTTCTATATAATCACTGTTTCATTAATATTCAATGTTACAGATCCTGGAAACATTGGACAGAGCTTCGCCTCTGTCATGACAAATCTCTGAAAGTTACAAATGAAATGTCAAGACTCCTATTTATAGGAGTGCAAGTTCGCTTGTGGGATGCAAGTTCGGGCAAACTTGCTAAGTCAAGTTCGGCCGAACTTGAGTATAACATATACATTTCAAGCAAACTTGACCCTTTACATACATAAACTTTGACATTTCGCTCCTAAATACTGACTCGATATTATATGATGACGTAGGCAACAGACATATGCATCAACAGTGTTTCCCCAACAGTTCTCAATACGGTGGCCCAAATTACCACACTTATCACACTTGGTGGTTCAACATCCACCGTGGTGATGATAACAACACTTATTGCACTTCGGCAATTTCCCGGTGTATCCCTTCGGTATCGTCTTAGTGATGGCCATTAATGCCTTGGCCTCTTTTGCTGCGGTGGTTTCCTTCTTCTTGTTGCTCGATCTAGAACCTTTCTTAAAATAAGAAATTTTCTCTTGTTATCATGTGAAGTGACTCCACATGAGTTTCCTTCGTTTTCTCGGCACCTTTCCTCGTGAGTTTATTCATTCTTACCGCCTCTTTGGTAAGACTCACGGCTTCAATGATCGTAGCCGGATGTGATGACGTGACCATGCTCCTGATCTAAGGGGCTAATCCCCAGATGTAACGTTCAACTCTTTTAAACTCTGGAGTCACTATGTATGGACAACCCTTGAGAGATCATGAAAACGCTGAGTATAGCCGTAAATGTCGGCTCTGATCATAATCAGATTCCAGAACTCAGTCTCTAGCCTCTGGAGTTCCGCTCTCGAACAATACTTTGCTTCCATCATTTCCTTCAATCTTTCCCATGAAAGAACATAAGCAGCTACATCTCCTAACGTTTGCATTTGTAAATTCCACCATGAAAGTGCCTCATCAACAAACAATCTCGTATCATACATAACCGTCTGATTGGGAGAACAGTTGCTCATAGGGATCACTAAATCCGTCTTTTCAGACAATCGTACGAAAGCCACGGCACTGCCGGTGCCATAAAAAATTTGGTGGTTTGCAATCTAGGAATTTCTTGTATGTGCATCTGTTTGTAGGAATAAGAGCTCTCGGTGGGGTTCGGGCCCTAGCTCCATCATCGTGCTCAGTATGATTAGCTTCATGTTGCGTGATCGCTTCAGCGACTCGCTGGTCCAGCATGAGCCTCAAGTTCAGCTTGAGATGTGGGTAGTGGGGTTTGTTGAGGTCGGCATGTGTTCCTTCTTTTCGGTGCCATGATCTTCATATATATAACATATAGATGTGATTAGACATATATATAAAATAAATATTGTCTTTTATGGACTGGAAAAATACATCATCATATGATACGAGCATAAAGGTAAGAATAAATTACAACATGATACTTATGCAAATCCTTCACACCATAATCATTACATCAACGTAGGGAAGTAAAATAAATTACAACAATGTGTTACTAAGAAAATACCAACCTTTATATATACCATATCAACTTGTTACAATTATTTTTGTGAAGAAAACAAAAATAATCTCGGAGTTACATCACTCTGGTCGATACAAGTCATACAATAATATACAAAATAAGTTGAGGTCTTTTCTTCACATTGTTCCTTGCTTGATCTTCAAGTCTCCAAGTCTTCAACAGTCTTTAGTCTTCCACAAAAATGTATACTTCCCAAAATATGGTAATTGAACATAACTACCATGGAATGTGATGTGACAGTGAGTGCGTACATAGAAATTAGACCGCGAAGGTACGTAATCTCTTCTTCGAGACTGAAAATGTGCCTAGTGGCGGCAGCAGAGTGGGTCTTAGGGTACGAATGCGCTCCTCAAACAATGTAGGCGCACTATGGAATTGAGAGTGTGGAGGTACTAATGGGGGTGATGGTGGTGGAGACGTCGGTAGTATTGGTGAGATGCATGTGAGGTGAAGGATGAGAATAACTATTGTTTTTTTTTGCCTTTGTTGTCCATATGCCTAAGCGGAGACAACAATCTGTTGAGGAGGGGAAAACCAAGCGGTCACCTCCGTCCTTACAATATGCGTTCCATACTTCATGGACCTCGATCATTCAAAGTAGGGAAATATCCTTCGCTGCACTAACCTATGTGACAAATACATTGATATTGTTTGAGCTCCACGAGTTCCAACAAGGTTGTTATGATTTCCATAGATATCGAATAGAATGCGGTAAATTGGTTACACCATGGCTCATGCCATACTACCCTTTGAGATAAAACGGACGTCAAATGATGGAGTTTATCGTAGCAACTCCAATGAACAAGATAAGGTGTTATAGGCATCGTGAGATTAACCAAATGTTAGAATTCTAGAATGTTTAAGGAAAATTATTCCTGGATGGTTGTCCTAATTTGCTTGCTTAGATGACTAGTCTCAACCTACTCGTGTTATAGATCAAAATGCTAGGCATGAAAGCAATACATGTAGTTTTCATACATTGTAGGGAGTTATAGTAACAACCTTAGTTAGCGTTCTAAGGATAGAAAAATTGAATCTCGAGTAATGATTTAAGAATTTTGAATTGATAGTGATCATTAGCCTGACCCGTAGAGCCCACTAGGATTCCCATCCAGTGCAAATTATTATTACGTGGACCCCCGTAATAATAAATTGCCTTGCATGGTCACCCTAGTGTTCCCTCGTTCAAAACAGACAATCAGTCAGAGAGGGGTCATGACTGTCCATACTTTTAACATAGAAGGGACCTTCGTGATGGTCCACGCGCTAATACTTGTTGCCATCACTCGCGGAATGGCACGACGTTATAAGAAATAGAAGTAGAGAGGATTCATAACAATAATAGCTAGAGGGGCACCTTCAAGATGAGTGCTTCATCTTCCTTGTCTTGACGAGTAGTGTCACTAATCGTGATTATTAGAACCGTAGGGATCTCGTTCACACTAATATAGTGTTCGTCCAAGGCTACCACCTCCGCCTCGTTGTCATGATCGAAGTCAGGCATCTCTGCATGTAACACCCCAATCGCGTAACACGCGGCGGAAATATCGGGGAGTCACGTTACAAATTGCTCACAACTACTGGTACTAAAATGTTTCATTTTATTAACGTCGTTTTACAATACATAGAATACAAGAAATTGTCTTTTGTTTAAAAGTAGACTAAAGCCCGGATGCATTCCTATGTGTAGCATGCTCGTACAGTCATTAACCTGAAACATATGTGGAAAAAGACATCAACAAACAATGTTGGCGAGTACATAGTTTTGTTAGCCAAGTAAATGGCAAAAAGTTTAGTGTTGCAATACTTCGACAACTACGAGAGTTGTCTATTGAAAATGGACTCCTTGAAGCCAAGGAATGGCAAAAAAGATTTAGTATTATAATACATTAACTTGATTATGAAACTTGTGTCAAAATAGTTTTGTATAGGGCAACATGATTAATACTAAGTAATATTTATGCCATTGAAAATCCTACTTTGTTCATTGTAATCGCCTTGAATTCGGTCATAAAACTTATGAGTATGTTATTAGAAATCCAATCAAGGATTAATAACAACAATATTGGCATTTGTCATAAATGCGTGATTATTATTAGAAATCAATTCAATATTTGAAATAATACTTTGGTTATCCTTCTAAGAATCTAACATATTGAAATATGAAAGAGCTCTACGAGGATTTGGATATTGTACTTTGAAACAATCAAACACAAAATCCTAATGTGATTTGGATAACGCTACAAGAGTAATACAATAAGAACACTTATATATAGGAAGTACCAGCGGCGTATCCACCATGTTCTTATAGTATTACACTCGTTTCGTTATCTAAATCACAACTAATCACAATAACCACATAATCATCATCTTGGTCACATTGTCTTGTCATATACGCATTAAAGTACACAGAATCCAATAAAGGACTACCAATTAGTACTTTAAACATCCTACAAGAATCTAACTATGAAGATAGATAGATACTTTAAGGATTTAGTTTAGCCACTTGTCTTGCATCATTGTCTTGTCACATATGCATTAAAGTACACCGAATCCAATAAAGGACTACCAATTAGTTCTTTAAACATCCTACAAGAATCTAACTATGAAGATAGATAGATACTTTAAGGATTTTGTTTAGTCACTTGTCTTGTCCCATTGTATCACAAAATCCTAAATCCTAATGGTGATTTGGATAAGGCTACGAAGGGTAATACAATAAGCACACTTATATATAGGAAGTACCAGCGGCGTATCCACCATGTCCTCGTTATATTACTCTAGTTTCGTTATCTAAATCACCAACAATCTCTACACATAAACCATCGTCATCGGCGTGTAAAGCACTTATTAGAAATCTTACTATAAAGATAGAAGATTTAAGACTATACTTCAAGTATCCTACTAGAACCAATCTATAAAGATAGAAAGATACTATAAGGATTTGTTTCGTGTCCCCAATTGTCATGTCTTGCATAAAAGGAATATTACACAAAAATGCACTTAGTAAACACATAATTGCCATACATTGTGAAAAATTGATTTACACATATGAATCACCCCAAAAACATTTGAAAAACGTAAAAGAGGGGGGCTAAGTACTCGCCTGGGATTTCTTATAGATCTTGTTCAAATGATATAACAAAGCTCAAGGATCAAGAGTTCAAGTGTTGAAGTGGTTCCTAGTGTATCGGATAACTACATGTTAGTGTGTCGAACTTGAAAACGGGAGATTAGATAGAATGAGGTATATAAACCAAACAAGACTTGGATCTTGTATATCATGGTTTATAATATCAAACATTCTGAATTGGAAGTATTTCAAAGTGTTTTGACTCGCTACGGCTTGCTAAAGTGGTTTATGCCACTTAACAGGGCATAAACGTAACTATGGGTTCAGGTGGTTAAATATGTCCTATGACAAGTCTAATATGCCAAAATTAGTTTATATAAGTTGTATAATCAGTTTAGATGTCAAAACAATGCTCTTATATGTTCAAAACTAATTTAAGTGCAAAAAGGGTATTTTCGGCATTATAAGGATTACATATTCGACTTGTCATTTGACTAACCAAACGGTATGACCTTAAGGTATAACCTCAGAGGGTTATTCCCTATAATACTACGGTCATAATAATGGGCTTGGTCGGATCCTAAAGGTGATCCAAACGGGTCAGATTCGAAAGTCAAAGCGGTAGTCAAGACCGCTCGACTTACGACCCTAAACAAGTACTAAACTAAAAGTGACGAGTTAGACATGTTAAACATGTCTAACAAGGTTTATAAACTAAATTTGGTATCAAAACAAAGGGTTTTGATACCCGAAAATAGTTTCGTCGTATAATGCGCATTATTGACCGAAACTTTGACTCGTCACTACTAGTAAACGTGGAAATCAGTAGGCACGATCGCTAAGTATCATAACCATCGTGATTACGATCACGTTGCAAAGTCCAATTGGACTTTGTCTTGACCACTTAATGGTCAAAGCTGAAAGTCAAATACGGTTTGACTTTTAGCTTGAAATAGCTAAAAGAATGAACAAGACTATGGAAGAGTACTTACTTGTGTTAGAGAAACACTTAAGAACTCAGAGAGGAGGTCTCCAATTGCTGGAAACAACTCCAAAGAGATGGGAGGAAGAAAGAATGGAATGAGCAAAGAGAAATGGTGAAGATCAAGCCTATTTATACTGATCTTGGAGCTCCCAAATCATGGCAAGTGTTAATCCAGGTGTTAAGGCATGGATTAGTGTCCCTCCAGGTGTCTAATGCAGGTTAAAGGTGGCATAGATCGTGACTTGGTGGCCAAGGAAGTTAACAAGAAGCTGCTAGCTTGAATTTAAGAAGCTTCTGATCTGGGACCCCTTATGGACCGTATGGGGTTGCCTTACGGTCCGTAAGGCCCTTGCAGGGGAAGAAGTTTCAAAAATTGGCAGAAATGGCCCCTGAACTTGTTTTCGTCGCGTTTTGGCACTTTTAACACCCGTTAACACCATTTTTAAGCTCCATAATGATGAATAAACATAGGGAACTTGAAATATGTTCAAAAAATGTCTCGGGTGTAGGTTCGTTCGGTCGTACGGTTGCGATTTTCGGTTAATTACAACGAAAATCGTAACGAACGCGCAAATGACCGTATACGCGTAACGAATGATATTTTTGCATTCCAATCATTAAAATAATATATTTTAATGATTACAAAAATTTTTGGATGCGCGTATATGTTCCGGATAACGATATACGTGAATCAGCATAATTTCACAGAATTTGCAAAATAGCCCCTTAGTTAAAATAGAGTGTTTTTGCTATACCGAAGCCCTCAAAACTTATATCTAAGTTATGTAAAGGGTATTTAGGGATGTTAAGCTTATGTCATTGTTCCAGAGTGTGCGTCACCGCGAGGATCGGCAGACTTTCGTAGTTTGTCATAATTAGTCCTTGTGATCGAATAGGCTTGTTTTTGACAAACCAAACCTTTCAAAACTTATTTCTAAGTTATATAAAGGATATTTAGGGTTGTTTAGCTTATGTCCTCGTCCGTGCGTATGTTACGTAAACAGGTTACGTTTAAGTATCAGTTATCAGAAATTCAAAGAAAAAGTTTTTGAAAGTCTGAAATTTTGGCACAAGGGTTACACTGCATCCGAGGGAAAACAACCATCTTCTATGGAATGTCAAGCTTCGGGTTTCACTTACAAACTACGTCCACCATAAGCTCATCAATAGATTCGAGGTCAATACGCTTGTTATGCGAATCGAGGATAATTATAGAATTTGAATACAATGATATGACGTTCATGGCAAAATAATCCGTATAACGTATACAAATTAATACATAAATATTACTTATTATATATTTTTGGTAAATCACTTCAATTTCATTGTAAGTCATCCTATATGTATCGTGTGGATCAACTTATTGTTATTGTGTCTATCCCTCATAGACTAACCCGTGTAATGTGGCATTATTGTTTTTTTTTAAATGAATTTTGACTAGTGGACTTTGTGTAATTCAATGAAAACACTTGTTGTATTTTTTTGTAAATCTTTTCAGGAACATAAGGTTTTCATGAATGGATCATTTGAAATTGTAGACTAGACTCAAAGAAAGAATCCTAGTTCACTACAATCGAAGCTCTGATTAAAAGTCTGTCACACCCGGTCGTAGCGGAAGCGCGAGATGTGATCAGAACGGTAATCATTGCATTCAATCAAGTAAACAACTAATATAAAAGTAAGATGTTCATCCATATGATTAATTTAAAACACGTTCACAAACTACATATTGTTTCAAAGCAATTAAAACTACAACTTTGTTTACATTGTTAGAAATTTATAACACAAGTTTACAACACATATATTTTAAAACAACTAAGACTTTGCGTTCCATGTTTCCCACGAGGGCGCGACATGTGAACCAAAGTCTACGTTAAGTGGATGACATCTAATCGCTTGACTTCTTAATCCCATGAAACATGTATTTTCCCCGTAAGTTAAAAACTAAAAAAAACATTTAAAGAAAAGGAACATGAATCACAGATTTGCGCTCCATGCAAATCTCTAGATGATATTTGAATCTGCGTTCGCGACGTAACCTACAAGTGTTCTAATCTCGTTAGACACTTAGGCCTACGTTTGTTTTTGTACAAGTCTTTCATCTTGAATTTTAGTTAGACTTGTATTTGTTTGTTAATATATACTTCTTATTATATTTTGTATTCTTTTAGTTTGAGTGGACCTAGCCCAAAAGATAAGTGTAATGGCCTAATCCATTTAATTTGTTTGTGTGGGCCTAGCCCAATTGAATTATATGTGTGGGTCTAGCCCAATCGAATTATATGTGTAGGCCTAGCCCAATCGAATTATATAAGTGAGCCTAGCCCAATTGAATTATATGTGTGGACCTAGCCCAATAGAATTTTATAAAAGTGGGCCTAGCCAAATTGAATTTTATAAAAGTGGGCCTAACCCAATTGAATTATAAAAGTGGGTCTAGCCCATTGAATTATAAAAGTGGGCCTAACCCAATTAATTATATAAATGGGCCTAGCCTATTGGATTATGTAAATGGGCTTAGCCAAATTTTAAAGTTTACTTATGCTTTTATATAAAAGATAAGTTTAAAAAAACTAATCAAATAGTGTATATGTAAACTAGTGTATATGGATAAGTTTCACGTGTCGGTTCGTGTGTTCGTTTTCGTTCGTGCCGTCGGTTTCGCCCGTTGTTCGATGTCGTCCTGTTGTTCGTTTGGTCCGTTTTGTCCGAATTATCGGATATGTTTGTTTTGTCCAAGTTTGGACATATACATTTTTAATACTTGTTAAGTTTCAAGTATTTGTTTATGTTTTGTATTTTTGTGTAAATATGTATTTTAGCGTGTATTTCTACATTAACCAGATACATATAATTTATACACAAATATATACACACAAGTTTGGTGATTCTAATATATATTTTTACACAATATATATTTAACCATTTTAGTTTAAGAAAATCTAGTGATTTTTAACTTAAACTTTTTCACCCAAAAAATTGTATAATTATGATTAAAGTTCTAATAATTTTTTTAGCAAAATAATCCTTAGTTAAACACACTTTAATCATGATTAAATTTTATAAAAATTTTGCCATAGTTTCTTCTAAACTATAGACGTTTCCCATGTTTATAAACATGATTTTTTATAAACTTTTAAACTCAACAATTTCCAATCTTTCATAAAAACAATATAAACTAAAATCTTAACAAGAAATATTATGAACTTGTAGATAATCTTGTATAATTCAAATATCATGTTTTAAAGTGTGTTCATCTTTACTTTTCTTAACAAGTTCATGTAACTTTTTAGTTTATACAAAAGCTCATGTAAATATTTTCTAGACTTTAGTTTTGTAACATGATTTTTATGTAAATCTATGTATTACATGTTTCATAGAAATATTTTTTATACAAGATTACAAGTTCATAATATTCATGTTGATGGATCTTGCTAGATCTAAACATGCATGTGTTTAGATCATACTTTTAAACACGAAGATGCAAGATCAAGTTTATTACATAATCACAACTTCAAAGATTATCAAGAATCATCAAAAATAACATATAATCATATTATTTTGTTTAGTTTTAGTTAAAGTTTCATGTGATCTTTAGATGAATCTTCAAGATGATATACTTGTACATTTGTGTTTAAACATAAATCATAAAAATATAAGTACAAGATTTAGATCTTACAACTAGCTTTAAACAAGATGATGAAAAAGATGAAGATGAAGATCCAAAGCTACAAGACTTGAGAAATGCTTCAAACAACTTCCATTAACTTGCAAATGCCTTTGATCATCATGAAGGAGCCATGCTTGTAATAAAATTGATGGTTTATGAAGATCAAAAAGTTGTGTTCTTGAAGATCATGAATATTTGAAGATGAAGATGAAGAAAGATGTTGGTGAATTGTTGTTATGAAAATGGAAGGGAATAAAAGGTCTGATGTTGTTATAAATCTTCATGTATTAGTCATCCACTTAGTTAGCTTATAAGGCTTACAACTCATCACCAAACTTGGTTAGTGGAAGACCCACTAAAAAGGTTGATTTATATATATATTTTATAAAAATATGTTATATTTTATAAACTTTGATGTTTCGGGTATTGCGTTTTTATAATTCAAATGTATAAATGGTAAGTTATTAATGTTAGTTATGCTAAAACATGTTAACTAGTTCACTAGACTAGTCATTTTCTTGTTTGAAAAATGAATTCGGCTCGTGTTTCTTATCGGGTCAATTACCGGAAAATTATACGACTTATACGGAAATGTTTAAATATTCATTTTCAAGGTATTTTTGATGTCCAAAATTTGTTAACTAGTTCGCTAGACTAGTAAATTTGTTAGGTCATAGTTTCCGTACCGATTTTGTTATCGGGTAGTTACCGAATGGGTTGTGTAGCTTTAAACAATAAAGTTTATATAAGGATTTTTGTGTTGTTTTCAATACCCTATTTGGTTTATGGTAAATCACATTTAATTTTAATTTCAAGCGTTTGTTGTATTGTTCTGCAGACTGTTGTACACTTCTGCAGAATTGTTGAATTTGTCTAAGGATAGGACAATTTAGTGTTTATATAAAAAATGGAAAGTATTAAATGTAAGTTGTTTTTAAATAATTTTTTATGTAATATTTGTTGCGGACATATTTTTATGTCTCGTTTTTGTCGTGTCGGGCTGTACCGCAACTAGTCCTCGCATGAATAGTGTGTTCGCATTTATGCCGCCAGTCTAGGACATAGTTTTGTATTGTTTCTAATTGTTGCGGATTTGTTTCATACTAAACTATGATACTTTACATTCCTAGACTTTTAAGACTTTATTTAATAAGAATCAAGTCGAAATATGCGAAAATAAATCATGTATTAGTTATTTAGGTTGTACGGAATTACCGGTATTTTGCCGAGTGTCACACAATCGAAATCGGTCGATATGTCATGATAAAGATCCAACACACGTATAGGTTTGATACGAAAGAAAATACTTTATTTAGAATATAACTTTGTTACAAAATTAATTCCGATACATTGAAAAAAAAGTTAAACACAACATAAATCACACAAAAAATTTGCAAAAAATGTAATTGTTTGTCTACAATTTTGTCTATAAAGATATTAATTAATTTTCGTCATTAGCCAGAACTAATCACTTCCCACCACCACCCTTAATCAAATAATGTACTATTTTATCAAACATATAATAACAATAAAAGGCGACACGTGAGCCCAAATGAGAAGGCAAGAAAGTCTATTGCTAAAGTATAGAAACATATACTTTCCTGACACAAACATAAGTTACTAATTTATATATATAATAATTCATTTAAGATAAGTTTAAGTTATAGGCTATTTGGACGGGGTAATGAGCTATTTGAAGACGTAGATTAAATTTATAGATTAATTTATACTATAGCCCAAATAAAAGTTATATATGTGTATTATATTAAAATATAATAAATAAATATGTATAATTTGAATTCGAATATCGAATCAATTTAAAATTATAAATTTGTATTCGATTCACACTTGATTTACTGGACTCGAATTCGAATTCTTGATAATTCAATTGAATTAAGTCGAATTTCAAATTTTTTAAATATGAATCGAATTATGAACACTTCTACTCGAAGACCCCTGGGTGTGGGCGGCAGTTTGGGTCGTGGCTAACCAAGCAACGCCGTTGCAGCCACACCGAACCAGCGTGGCCAGTGGCGTTGCCCTACTGGCGTGGGTTCGCGGCCTAGCGTGGGTCGGGTTGGGCAGGCTAGGTAGCATAATCTCATTAGTTCAACATATAACCGTTGGGGCTAGCCGTTGGGCTAGGCGGTTAATTGAAGTTTTAAAAAAAACTCAAATTTTTACACAATCACACCTATAAATACCACCCTAACACCCCATTTTTTTACCCCAATCCTTTTCTAAACTCATCTTAACAACAAAAAAAAACCCAAAAAAACAATGGTGTCTTGGACCGAGGATGAGGAGATCGCTTTGGTTACTGCTATCGTCGATGCCCAACGCTCGCTTGGACGCGAGTGTCTAGCGAGTACCGACAACATGTTGGTAACTCTCGGCACAACCTAAACGCGTGCCAACACAAATGGCGCGATCTAAGACCGAAACTTGATCGGTTTTTGGCATGCTACAACCGTGTACCGACGGACGACCTAAGTCACGATGATCGTGTGGAGATAGCCAAGATCGAGTACCGCCACGATGGGAATCTGGAATTTCGTTGGGTTCCACATTTTAATATTTATAGAACTTTGTAATTTTTTTTATTTGTAGGATTTTTTAACTTTTTATATTTTTTGGATTATTAAGTTTTTATTTTTTAGGATTGTTAAGTTTTTAGTTTCTTAGTATTTTTTGTAATTCTTTTTAATATAATGGTGTGTTTTTTTATAAAATCTTAAAATATAAAAAAAACCATAAATTCACATGGCCAAGCCAACGCCGGCCTAGCCACGCCGCTGCCACACCCTAACTTTTTTTGGGTGGCCTGGTGAAGCCCACTTCCGTCACATGGCTAGCTACGCCCCCAACCCAAATCCCACCACACCCCACGGTCTAAAACCCGCCAAAGGGTTGGTGCCCCTTGGAATCCACCTGGGACAATAGGTTTTGCCCCCAAAATAAAGAGCCTACGAGCTTTCTATTGAATGAGCGTGTACTCAACAACTTCAAACTTATATCAATGTTTATTATGATTTCTTATTTGATTTGAGGTAAATCAACTTATACTAAAATGTCATTAATGATACTAAATCACCAACTATACACTTGTACATACATTTAAATCTATATTCTATGTATATTAATAAATGAGATGATTTTGGTCATGTGATATGTGATCGTGAAGCTTTTTTTTTTGCTAACGTGATATGTTATGGGATAGGTATGGGGAAACAATTCTAGACAAACTAATGAAAATCCACACGGTATCCGACTAAAAATCGGTTCAGATTTCTTGATTTGGATCACACACTTCCACTTTTTCGGATCTAATATAAATTAACAGATCTCAATTATTGTATGTGTTTCAGTTCCTTCCTAAACCCTAGCAGCCGTCTTTCGTCCCTCTACATCAATATTCTACTCCAATCGATTCACGAATCAGGTATGATATCTTCAATCTTTGTAACTCTGTGAATCTCTGAATCATTCTTATGAGAGTAAATTGCACAAAACATCCTTTATGTTTCCTTAAACTTGCAGGTTCCAGCCTTAATGTTTAAAAGTTGCTAAAAACAGCCTTTAAGTTTATTTTTGTTGCGGGTTCAATCCTTTACAGCTAACCACGTTATTTTCTTCAGTTAAGTTCCCTCACATGCATAACATGTGAGGGTATATTCGTCATTTTGGTTGATCATGTGAGGGAACTTAACTGAAGAAAATAACGAGGTTAGCTGTAAAGGATTGAACCTGCAACAAAAATAAACTTAAAGGTTGTTTTTAGCAACTTTTAAACATTAAGGCTGGAACCTGCAAGTTTGAGGAAACATAAAGGATGTTTTGTGCAATTTACTCTTCTTATGACCCACTTTGTTTGTTTTTTGTTTTTTAAGAAACCCTAACTAGCATTTCAATCTCCTGCACGGCTCTGTTTCTCTCCTCTTCGTCTCCTCTCATCACCTATTCTGTTCAAACCCTAAAATTGATGGGTTTTTATTGAAGATTGAAGAACGTCTTATTTCTTCTTCAGTATTATACTATTCAGGCGCTACCATTGATGGTATGTACTTTTATTATGCTATTTTTTTATTTTGATTGTTAATTTGTTCCATCTTTATCCGATTTAATTGATGAAGTTTATATGTTTTTTTTGCCTATAATCAATGCAGATTCTTTGTTGTTGTGATTCCATAAGTAATCAGGTTAGTGTTATTTGTAATTCCGATTGTTAATTTAGAGTATGTAAATTTTGACCGGTTTACTTATTTATCACGTTATATGACTTGCATTCTAATATTTATTTTCAATGTGCATAGCTTTTTAAATATGATTGATATTATGATGACATAGCAAGGCAGACACTCAACAATAATATTCTCATATATGGCGTTACAGGGCACCTACTTAATGCAGTCATTCACCAGCTCTGTAAAGGCGATGTTGTGATTACAAACGCTTTGAAAAAAATACCAGGTTTTCTTATGTATATGTTTCTACATTACATGATTTCAAATTGCTGATGATATGTTTTGTATAGTGAATGAACTTATTTTTACCCAATTAATATATGACAGGCTTTTTTGCTTCGGTTGATGAGGAAGATGTGGAAAAGTTTATTGGTTGCAATAAAGAAATTCGATAGCCTAATCAAGCACGTAAGATTTCTGTGATTGGCTTATTACCAACTTCCACCATTCTTTATTTTTTTTTAAGAGCATGTGTAATATTCGGTGACAGGATGAATGGAAGGCAGCCCTTTTTGAGAATTAAGTAAATACTAAAGGCTTGGGAGATAGAGGAGGATGATCTTGGTAAACTCCCAAATCTCTTCAAAATTAAATTCATGGTTTCATTTTAATTGTCTGTTGTAAAAGTAAAAAACAATTACAAGTGGGGGATCTTTATTTATGTATGTACAAGCATATCTTTATGATGGATAATAGGAAGATATTGGTACAGTTGAGGCTTTTTATAATGCCAGTATAGGAACTACAAAAAAGTTGGTTCCTAAGTTCAGGTAATTTATATGTAGATTTGTTTTTTTATAATGCCAATAAAGGAACTACAATCGAAGGAAGTTTATACACTTATGTTTTATGTTGTGTTAATAAAATATGTAGATTTGTTTTTTTTTTATCTAAGTTAAGTTGTACAACATATGAAATTCACGGGTGATGACCTATATATTATAGATTTGAATGTAATTCTATAGGAGTTTATATGTAAACACTATGCATGACTCATCAATGTATTATGCCTTTGGGCGTGTTTAGCGATCGGTTATATTTCAACAAAAACTAAATATTTGGTACCAGTTATTTATGATTATTGATTTCAGATGCACAAGTCGAACTTAGAAAAACACATATCATTTTTTGTTACTGTTAACTTATTCGTTATAATCCGCACTAAACAAAGATCTGGGGACACATGGCTTAATAACTGGTACAAGACCGTTGAGTGTTGCTGAGCAGATTGGATGTTTAATCCAGTGTCTTGTGCTTAGTTTTATTTCTATTTTCTTTCATTTTGTGGCTCTTTTTGCCTTCTGTTTTGTAATTCAAGTCTTCGTTGGAGGCAAGGATCCTGATGCGATATACACGTAAGTCACCCACAGTTTATTCGTTTATTTTTTATTTGAAATATGAATTTTTGTTTAGTATTTTGTTTAATGTTTGAGGCAGAACTCTAAAGGAGCTTCATAAGTGGATTACCATCATGCTTGATGCATACGGACTTCCTAAAGAAGAAACTGATATTGAGGAAGCCAAATAGATGAGTTTTCTGATGGTTATCCAAACATTCGAAGTCTAATCGTTTTCTCATTGAAGTTCTCAAGATTGGAAGGCACAATTGAGACTCCCACTAGCTGACACTCGATAAAGATTGATTGGCTACCAAGCCATTCAGAACTCAGAGGTGCTCTTGAAACTTTTGGTTTCTTATTTCATTCACCTACAAAAGATTCTTCTAACTCTGAAATGTTTTTTTTTTTTGAGGTATTATCATCATATTACTTTTGTAAGTTATTTTGGCAAGTTTACATTTAAGTGGGCTTTATTAATGGATGATTACTCAAAACCTTGGTTTTGGCGAAAACAAAGCTTTGAGGGTTTTTTTTTTGTCAGAGGTATTAGATATAATCATTTAGGTGAAAAAATGGGTAGGTTGGGTATTAAATATATTAGTAATAGTAATTTATAAGGATAGACAAATTTTAATGAGTCAACTTCATATAATCATTTGGGTAGGTTGGGTCACCGGTGAAATGAGTTTTTTTTTTTCATACATGTTGGCTGCCAGTCCAGCACTTTTTGTCCATTTTTTAATTTTTTAAATAATAATTATATTAAAACAATATGTAAAAATAGAGTTTTAATGTATTAATACACAAAAAAGTTTAAATGTTTTTTTCCAGGTTAAACGTTAAACGAATCATGTTCGTGTCAACTTGTGAGCACACGTGTTGTGTTCAGGTTCATGTGTGTGATACGACTTTTGGGCTCGTGCTTGGTTCGACCTGCCACCCCACGAACAAGACCCGTGTAGCAACCATAGTTAACCTAAGCGCATCTTGTATCCCGAAACAGTTTCTATGCTTCATACTTCAAACATACATTTAGAAAAAGGTCTACTTTATAAAAGGATGAATTAGGTGCTTTTTGTGTTATTTCCTATTTTTTTTTAAGATTGTTTTTGTAGGTTTTTAGATTGGAGACACCAAAGCGGATTACGAATCTATTCGGACATCAAGGGTTTTTTCAGGTCATTTTGAAGATGATTGACACCATGGAATCGTCCCTTGAATCACATAAAAAGGGTATGTTTATGACTTGATTGTTAAAACATCGTCACAGATGGTTCTTCGATATATGATGGATGTGATACGCCTACAGAAAGAAGCCTACATGCTAATGTTCTTACTGATGATGGTATTCTTGATATGATATGTTATTCTTTGTTTATTAATATAAACATGCCCAAATTAGTTCAGTTGTACATTTTATTACCTGTAGTTTATGATGGTCTCACTATTCACATGTTTATGCATACATATGAAGAGTACCTCGCAGCCCATGGCAGAGGCAACAACAGAAATTCATATCAATCGGCCGGTAAGCTTCTTTAAGTTTATTTTTGTTTCACGTTGATCGTAAACTTCTTTAAGTTCTTATTTATTTCATATATCATTTTCACATTATATCAATCTGTAACATGTCTTGAACAGGTGATTGAGTCTTTTAGCAAAGCGAACGATGTTGACTCGTAAGCATCCTACTTTTACCTTCCACAAATATAGAAATTTACTACAATTATGTAATTACTTTGTTTCTTTTCTTTTAAAAAACTGTTACAGTTATTCACAATACCGCTTAAAGAAGAGGGCTCACCATCTTCATGGTCATAGTCATGATGATCATCATAGTCGTCATGATCTTCATAGTTATCATCACCATTCCCCTCCTAAATGAGGGCATGACGAAGTTAGCTTCCTTTTATTCATTGATTGGTGGGCAGTGAAGTTATGTGAGAAAGGAAGATGGTATCAATTCTTCCTTCAGTTGAATGATAATATGAAATACTTTCTTTGATGTAATTTTTTTTTGATGTTATAGGTACAGATAACCGTTTAGGACCAGCCAACCCGTGTCCTTATTTATAATTTGAAAAGTGGATTGCCACTGTTCTTTGATGTTAATAGTAGTGGCACAACCGGATAGTCAATAGGTATACAACTAATTTTAATGTATCTTTAGCAATTGTATTGTTTTGAAATGTATGTATATCTTTATTTTGATAAAGAAATGTATTTGCTCTCTCAGGAAGAATCGTATTTGGTCTCTCAAGGAAGAATTGTATTTGGTCTATTTGAAAAGACAGTTCCCAAACAGCAGGTATGATGGTGTATGGTTTCAGTAACTTTTCTTTTAATTGTTTTGAGGAAATATTGTTCTTTACTAATTTGTATTCTTTTAATATCATAAAAGTTCCGAGTTTTGTTTTGAGATGCTAATATTATTTATTCACTCAATATTTATCACTTAATTAGTTTAACTAGCTTTTGCAAAGTGAAATTAATTAACAAACATATTAGAATACAACGGTGGAATGACCGGTAACTTTTAGACAAAATAGACCTCGGTCCCTTTAGAGCTAAAGTTGACATTAATGATCTTATTAATGAGTCTGCAAAGGTAATTCACTATAAACTTTCATTTTAATTACATGAAGTACTGATTTGGTTGGCTGTTATGTAGAGGATATGGCTTATAAAAGTTCCCTTGCATCATTGAAGCTAGGCCTAACACGAAGTTGGGGTTTTTTCATGCATTCTTTGTATGCCCATTGTAAAGGTATACCCTCAAATATTGAACTTAGTTTAATAGCGGATGTGCCTAATTCTTATTTAATAACAGACATAGTGCATTCTTTTTTTTTTCTGCAACAGATTGCTTGAATGAACTGCATCCCATCATGGGTTTGAATTTAAAAGATTCAAAGTCATGGTCAAAGATGAAGCTATTGAAGTATGCTTTGAATCAGGTTCTTTTTCTTATATTTTTCTGCAATTTTATTAATTTAACCTGAACCTTTCTTACAGACTGAATTGAAGTTAATTAAGTTGTTAATTTAAACTATTGGGTTTGCAATCTTGTTGTTAGTTTTACTATGTTGAGATAATATTGTTTAGAGTTGTGTGTTGGTCAACCGACTTGGAGCGTGGCAACGTGCCTTGCATTATCCGACAAGGCAAGATATGGTGAGTTTAGCGACAATGAGACAGTCGTGATTTACTACCTATTTGCATCCCTTTATTTCGTTTTGGGGCTTATTTTGCATGTGGTTTTTGTTGTAGGGATTGAGGCGATCACCACCGTCGAATCCGAGATTAGGCAGGTAATCTCTTTTCATTCTTCGGTTTCCCAACAAGCAAAATCAGAAGCAGATCATTTGGTGAGATATATGTAGGTCTATACTTTTTACACTCAATGTCTCTGTATACATTCCCGAGCTCTAAAATTATTAATTTGCAGCTATTCATGTGGATACTCAAGAAATTGTTGCTGAGTTTAGGATTATTCAGGTAAATGTTAGTTAAATGGTAGTAAAATTTGAGCACGTATTGAACTTTTAATTTACATTCAAGTTAGAATAACTAAACTACTGGTCTTTTGTTAGTTTACAATTAAGATCCAAGCCGATTATTCTGGACTTGAAGTTAGGATTGTTCATCAAGAAGATGGTGCAGTCAGATTCTGATGCAGAAGGGCAGACTATATACCCATGTCTTCCAGCAAGGAAACTTCGAATATGTTCCGCAGGGGATGGCGATATGAAAGACCGTTTAAATATGCATAAGGGAGTCGAACCAACACTCGAATCTGCCTATGAGTTCTTGTAAGCAGTACTGTTATGAAAGGTACTTGGGCTGTAATAAGGAAAATTTGATGATTTCTCAATGAAATTATGTGTTGTTGGTTCAGTTTCATTGAGGGGATTCGTGTTTTTGAGTTGATTTTCGAGGGTTTGATTGGGTTTTCCATAACGAAGTCTCATGGATTGACAAACGAGAGATCAAAGCAAGAATCTTTTATGGTTCAAAGTTTCAAGAAATAAAGTAAACAACCAAATGTCTTCCAATTTGGTGAAATTTATGAACTAGATGTCAAGATTGGAACTTTTATCATTAGCACCACATCACCCTCCAATTTCTAGAATTTTTCTTAAAATATAACAGAATAATTACAATAATAATAATGTCAGAAACAAAAAAATAACTTACAAGAAATTAGAAATGATCAAGGGTTTGATTTCCACTAAAGATTGTAAAGATATAGAAAATGTAGAGGGTTTTTATGGGGTAAAGTTAAGAGTTTTGAGAGATAAGAGTTTAAGAAAAGAATCCAAGAATGTGGAAAAGAAAGATGCCGATTCAGTACATATCTTTTTAATTGATTTTGTGATGTTGAATTGTATTTTGTAAAGCTTGAATTATAAATAAGTAATGTAATTTTCTAATCATGTCATTCTATAAGTGTAATTTGCAGCTCTACAATTATGCATCGAAGAAAGTACAAAGGATCTATCAAGGGAAATGAATAAATGGGTAATGAATGGTTTTGACCATAGTGGAGCAAGTTAAGGTGTTTTTTGCCTTTAAAAACGCTCCTCCACGTCTTAGAACCGCCCCTAGGCGTTTTTCTCAAAAAAAATGGTTTGCCGTTCTTTTTCAAAGCCATTGTTCATTCTTTTTAGCCTATGACTTTCCTTATGGTTTTTGTTTGGCCAATAAGATTTTTTGATGGTTTTTATTTTATTTTATTCTATTTACCCCTTTTAACATAATGTCCTTCAATGTTTACATCTCCACTACACCAATTTTAGAAAAAAAACGCCTCATAATATCTCATTACTGACTGGACTGCCATATGATACACAACGCCCATGAGTGGGGACATTATTCGTGCTCCCCACTACACATGGTCTTAGTAGAACTATCATGCCACGTGAGGCTAACTGAGGTACCTAGCAATGATTTATTATTTGTAAATTATGAATCCAATACCTTTGGTTTGTATATTTTTTTTCAACTCAAATGTTTCACTTTGGTTTCCATTTCATATGTTATTGATCTTTTTTTTGTCTTCTTTTAGTCATGATAACTTCTCTTTACTTATGGTATTAAAGAAAACATGACCAATCCTTTTGTACCAAATTAGTGTTCATGCACATGAACAACCATCTATAGCATTGAAGTGATTTTCATTTACCCCGGAGTTTCATTAGCGAACTCTTGATAAGATCGCTTTATTTATTTCGTAAAACCGGTTCATTTTATTCATTTTGAAATTTGATTACTTCATGAAATTTGATTAGTTATTGTAGGCGTATTGACTCGAATATTGCTTGCTGTAGGATTTTTATTGTTTAAATGTATATGTTCAAATCTATAAACGAATGCTAAACATAACATTCTAATTCATATTCAAATACTTATAAATCCATAAATAAATAATTAAATATAGTATTTACATTTCAAAAATAATTCAAAATAATGTTGTCTAACGTCTAACACGCCACTCTAATTATCGGTATACTATAAAAACGGAAGTTCACGGGTGATAACTTTAATCGTCACATGTCGTACATTTTATAAATATATGATATGTGGTGTTGTTTGTTTAAAATATATACAGTTTTTTGTTTAATGACGGGTGATAAAAATGAAAGCTTCACACATTATTCACTTTTAAAAATATATATACAATTGTATTTATTAAAATTTAAATATCCAATCCGTGAGTATTCACGGGTGATAACCTAGTAGGGTATAAAGTAGATGAGCCTTAGATGACCAAGATCAAGGTTGACTCGTATGACTAAAGATTGTTTTAAAACCAACGTATTTGGAGCTCTCTGCCTATAGCCCAAGTTGGGTGTTGTGAGTAATTTCTTTAAGCTTGAACTTGTCTTAGGCTCAAGTCATTAACTATAGCCCAAGTTGGGTTTGTGAGTAATTTCTTTAAGCTTGAACTTGTATTAGGCTCAAGTCATTAATATCGTTTATTAAATTATGTTTACTTTGTAGAATAGCACCCTAACAATTAGACCCGTTTGGTTGGGAACTAGTACTATTCGGTTTACTACACCAGCTCCATTATGTAATATTTAGCAGGTTTTGTCAAAGAAAAGTTATTAATGCTATTTTTTTTTTACTTTAGGATGTTAGGTATGTGCGAAATTTAAAATCATGTTTATTAAATATTAATGCATGCGGAATTTAGCACCCAAAACTCACAAGTCATATATCAAACCAATAAAATTAGACTATTGGTTATTTATTTCGTTTTACCTGTTTTTAATCCTAATTTTTTCCATTTTATATGGGTATTTATTTCATTTTACCGATTTTTTAATCCTAAATTTTTAAAAAATAGTAAATATACCTGAATATGTTCAAAACTTTAATTTCCATTCAACTTTTTAATTTTAATTTAAACTATAATTCACCATCTCAATTTTAAGGTGTAAATTTTGCAATAATAATATGGTTAAAAAACAAGATGGATGCTATAAATACAAGCCACAAATGGCAAATCAATCCATCCAAGGTGGTCGGGTTCCCTGATTCCCATAATTACACTTCTTGGATGTTTTACATGAAGGTACTATACACCACACATGTTAGCAAATCCAAATGAATACATGTTAGAAAAAAAAAACGCAAGACCGGGTTGTCCTTTTGCATCTAAGTAATATTTTGAAAAAAACTTATTTTGAAATACCGGATTGTTGAAACAATTTTCTATTTAAAACTAGAAGCAAAAGACGTTTGACTTATTTGTTTGATTATCCTTTGAATATTTACTTTCACTTAATTCCTTTTTAGTCGTTGGATATTCTTTTTCTCCACCTGACACTTTCTTGTTATATGCTACTTGTTTCCACATCTAAGATAAACTTTATCCTTGAAACTAGACTTAGCAGACATATAACAAGAACTATTATCTTTAAGAGATTGTTAAATAAACTTTTCGTTTAATTCTTCAATTTTTGAACTTTCCTTATTTAACATTCCACCTTTAACAAATATGTTTTCAAATTTCTTTAGATTTTTCTGAACGTTAATTACCCTTGGTTCAAAAACTGATTTAAACACTTTAGGTTTCTCACTAACTTGCTCAAAAACCTTTTCACTTTTCACACTCTTTAAATCATACATTCCTTTCACTTCTTCAAAATTTTCACAATTTTCTCACTTAAAAATTTTCAATTTTAGCATCATTTTGATGACTTACTCACATTCATCAACAACTTTCTTTGGCATATTTCAGATTTTGATTTTGATTCACATTTTAAACCACTAAACTCAAGTACTACAGTCGTAGGAGTTTTTGGTTCAAAATTGTTAACATCGGGATTATCCTTAGGAGAGAACATATAGTTATCATTGAAGAGTGGAGGTACCGATGGTATCCAACATCGGCTATGGACGACGCAGTTTTCTGAGAATGAATCATATGATCAAGCACAGTTGAAGAACTTCTAGTTTTTTCAAGTTGTTTGTTATGATCTTTTATCATACTTTCATTCTCAATTAGCAAATGACTCTTGTATTTAATACATTACGATGATTTTCCAACTCATTGCTAATCATTTCAAGTTTTATATCTTTTTGGCAAATATTCTTTCAAACTCAGTAATGTCCTTTTGATAGGACGCTACTTTAATCCTAAACTGTTTATCGATTTCAGATAAAGCATGATGTGGCATTTTGAGTTTCTCTAAGTCACTTATCAGTTTATTATTGTGTACATGCATACCTGTCATTCTTAATTTCAAATTCAACACATCTGGGACATCTTTATCTAATTGCTTGGAATTTATCTGTGATTTCTCAGCAGATGCATTCTTTACTTGATCTACCCGTGATGTCTCAGAAGATGTATTCTTTGATTGAACCCCAAATCTCTCTTCCATGCCTTTCCATAAACCCTTAGCCATTGTTTTTAACTCAAAAACTATGTTGAATTTCTATGATTTCATGAGGTAGTGCCATTATAATTGCCGAATAAGCTTTGTTCTCTGCATCATGATATCTATTTTCTTCCTTAGTCATATCTATATAACAAGTTTTGGTAATTTATCCTCCTCGAGTTGTAGTTGGTGCAATATCTTTCCAGATATAAATCCACATTCTCTCATCAATAGAATTGAAGTACCGTTTAAAACTCTCATTCAATTCCGGATACTAAGATGTCACACCTAAAAATACTAAATTCACTTATTATAATTAAACCGATGATTAAATTGATATATTAAATTGATTAAATTCAGTTAGTTAAGTTAATTAACTGAAACAAAAAAAAGTGTGTGTGTAATATACAGAGAGAAAAGAGGGGACCCACCGAAACCTTGTTCATCAGTTTCTGCATATTCAATAGTGAATTAGGGCTAAATCTTGTGCATAAACTTAGATTATCGATCACCCATACTTGATAATTATAAGCTATGTTACAATTTACTTTTTGGTTAAGTGTAGTATGAGGATGAACTTGATTTGTTGCAATTCTTGAATGGATTGTTGATGGTGTGGCAAAATTGATGATATATGGACTGAAGGGGTATGGTCCCAAAAACCTTGCGCCAATCAAGGAAACCATGCCCATTAATAACTTCTAAGAAAACTGCGCGCAGACTTCTTTGCCAAAATAAGATTTATTAGAACTTTGCGCCAAATACCCAAGAGAGGAAAGGATCATATAACTACCTTGCGCGGGCTCGCGCAAGGTTCAAAGTTAAAAGCCTAAACATTCTCTTTGGATAAATGCTTCATTTAACAACCTTGCGCGGGCTCGCGCAAGGTTCAAAGTTAACCTTGAACATTCTCGTTTGATAATGCTTCATTTAACTACCTTGCGCGGGCTCGCGCAAGGTTCAAAGTTAATCTTGAACATTCTCGTTTGATAATGCTTCATGCACAAACCTTGCGCAGATATTTATATCAAATCAAGTATCCACCAAACGTTGCGCTAAGCAGCAAGGAGAAGAAGGAAGATCAGTTAACTAACTTGCGGTTCTCGCGCAAGGAAACAGTAAATCCTAAGAAACTGTCCCTTAGCAAAATCCTTGACTTGGTGCAGAAGCAAAGGGAATCTTTTCTGTTGTAACAGAATGTACACGTGGCGAATAATAGATCGGTAACAGCTGTGAAACCTTCTAGAAGCCATTAACACCCAATCGTGCAAGCATTTTTTCGGTTATAACCAATTGCCACATGACATCATCTGGACGGCTGAGGAAGATCACGGTGATGGCATGCTCACATTTATAAGATGTAGTGATCTCATGTTGACACGTGGCCCTCCCTAACCGTTGATGAGCTCACGATCCGTGTGCACTAACGGATTGCCAACAAACATTAACGGAATAGCAGAAGATCCGTTAAAGTTAACAATCTCTCCTTTTGGCGCCAAACACCGCTATAAATAAGTAACTTGGAGTTCAAGGAAAGGTATTCACTCTCAACTACTCTCTCTCTTAAATACTTATTTCCGACTACCTCTATTATTCTCACGCCGGAGGGTGGTCACAGAGAGAACCCCCCTTCTCCCGTGGCGAGCTAACGGTGTTCTGTTTTGCAGGTTCAGCCGGAGTACTGTTTTATTCATCATCCATCATAAACCAAACGAAGGGTTAACCCTTTTATGAAGAGCCCATTCGATAGATCTACTTAGATTCCGGTCTAGTTGGTTTAGGGTTTCTTCATTGGCGCCCACCGATTTCAATTCTTTCTCACCTTTCGTTTCGTTTCATTTAGATCTGCAGCATCATGGCTGACGGATCATCTTTTCAAGGTCCTCGATCAGGGATTCGAGCGTTGTTTAGACCTCAGGTCGACGGACAAATAGTTGAGGATTCTTCCGGCGAAGCTAATGCTCAGTATGATCCTAATCATGCGAGTATTCCTGTGATGCCGGCGGCTCCTCAGGTTGATGTTACGTCGATTTTACCACCTGAGAGACTCCATTATCGTGGTTAATCAAATCTCAAGCAGCTCTAAACGCTATGTATGCTCAGTTATGTGCCCAAACCGGAACTCCAGCTTTTCAAGCTCCAGTTAATGCTCCTCAGGTCCGTGCTTCGCCGTCACCTCGAGTTTTGAGTTATAATACTCAAAGTCATGCTCGTTCCCCTTCGCACATGCCTGAAGATGGAATAGAAATGTATTCTAAAACCATGAATGATCTGTACATTCTGGTAATAGAAGGCAAGAAGACAACGTTCAGCGTCGCGCATCTGTCCACTCTCGTTTGGGCCCGCGGTTCTTCGCAGAAACGGGACACCCAACACGATGAGCTCGATAGAACCTATGAGGAAGGGGATAGTGCAAGTATTTTCAATCGAATATCTGCAGATCATGCTAGTTACAGGCCAAAAGTATGTGCAGTATACAATCCAGAAGCTGAGCATGATTACAATTTGGTGTATCGCCCAACCGAAGCAGCTGAACAATCAAAGTTTACCAGAGAGATAGCACTGGCTCCGTTGGAGCGAGCGAAATTACCATCCAACGTTGGAAAGTTTAACGGTTTGACCGATCCGATGATCACATATGCCTCTTTACCGGTGCAGGGTTACTTGGGTGCTGGACATTGCCAATGTGGTGTACCTATTTGTACAGACCCTTATCGGCGCTGTGCGCCTTTGGTTTGATAATTTGCCGGCAGGTAAACTTTCCTCTTGGAATGACTTAAAAGAAAATTTTCTTACACACTTTAGTCAGCAACGGCGATACGTGCGCGATTCCTCAGATGTAATGAACATCTGGCGGAGGGACGATGAAAGCCTCGAAGATTTTATAACGCGTTACAATAAAGAGGTGTTGGAGAT